>CM061748.1:155496311-156073424 GCA_030979885.1 Lolium multiflorum | reverse complement strand
TATTTATTATTCTTTATGACCTACTGCTCTATATTCTTATTTCTTTCACATCACCCCTTAGTACTAGTCTTTTAAATTAAATTGAATTGACAACTCAGTTGTTAAGGCTTATAAGTATTCTTTGCCTCCCTTGTGAATCAATAATTTGGGTTTACTTCCCTCGAAGGCTACGATCCCTATGCATGGGTCATCAAAGTGGCCACTACCGGCGCCGTTGCCGGGGAGCATAGCTCTACTCATAAGTTCACCTAGGGAGTACACTCTACCTCTCTCTGCTGCTTTATTTTATTTCTTGCTAGTTTATTTCTATCTAGTTTATTTGTGCTTAGTTTATTTCTGTCTAGTTTTACTTTGCTAGTTTACTTTTGCTTAGTTTATTTTTGTCTTGTTTTATTTTCTATGCCCGATCCATAAAAATTTGAAAAACCTAAAAATTAAAAACTGCTGTTATGGGAGAACCAACAACCTACTTGGAGCTTATAGAATGTTATAATAATTATAGAGAATCAAGAACTGGTAAAATAATGAGTGCTATGATAGAAAAATTGAATACAATGGCTAGAATCTTGCTTAGACGCCATGATATAAACTGTTGCTCTCAACATGATACTAAACATCTTAAATTTCAATGTGGCTTTAGTGAGGAATTTTTAATTAAGAACTATAATCGGAATTGCTATATTCATTATGGGTTCGAAGAGGTAGAACAATTTGTCTTATTTATGGGAGCCTCTGAGATAGAATCATTCATGTCTAAAAATTATGAAACTTGTGCTATTTGTAAGGACCTTAAAGATTATGTCTCTACTATCCTTAATTCTTGCATAGAATGCTACAGTAGGAATCCTTATATCCTTGATTATAAAGAGAGACGCATTAATGCACAAGAATGCACTCACAATTTGCAGGAACCTGTGGAAGAAGAAATTGATGAACCTGAAAGCTCATTGGATGAAAAAGAGGAGGAAATTGATGAACCTGAAAGCTCATTGGATGAAAAAGAAGAGGAGAGTGATGAACAAAAGGAGGAAGAATGGATTAGCTACCCATGCCAACCTTCTAATGAGAGTAACTCTTTATCTCTTACATTATTTGATTGTCCTCCATGCTTACCGAAAGAGGTTGAATGTTATGTTCCTGTGGATTCTCTTGAAATATTACCTATGAGTAAAACTTGTGAGAATAATTATGCTACTGTTATATATGATAATCCATGCTACTTTGATAAATCTTATGATAATGCTTTGTTTGTGCCTGATGTCGAAATGCATGGTACTAAAGAATTTTGCTTAGCAAATGTTTATGATAAAGCTCTAGATGATGGTCCTATGTTACTTGATAAATATTAATTGTGCTACTAATGAAAATGGGATTGGAGAAGTATTGACTTTATTTAGGAGTCCCATATCTCTTGAGATTGATCAACTACCTTGTTATATTATTAATAAAAGTAAGTTTGAAAGTTTTAATTCCACTATTCTTGAGATTGATAAAAATTATGTGTTTGGAAATCATGAAAAGTATGCTGCATGTGATAGTTATATTGTTGAGTTCATGAAGCTACTGAAAATTATTATGAGAGAGGAAAATATGGTTGTAGAAATTTTCATGGTACTAATACACCTCTCTATATGCTGAAATTGCTGAAGTTACACTTGTTCTATCTACTTATGCTTGTCACTTTGTTCTTCATGAACTTATTCGTGTACAAGATTCCTTTCCATAGGAAGCATGTGAGACTTAAATGTGTTTTGAATTTGCTTTTTGATGCTCTCTTTTGCTTCAAATACTATTTCTTGCGAGTGCATCATTTAAAACTGCTGAGCCCATCTTAATGGCTATAAAGAAAAGAACTTCTTGGGAGCCATGTGTTATTTTGCTACAGTACTTTGTTTTATATTTGTGTCTTGGAAGTTGTTTACTACTGTAGCAACCTCTCCTTATCTTAGTTTTGTGTTTTGTTGTGCCAAGTGAAGCCTCTAATCGAAGGTTGATACTAGATTTGGATTTCTGCGCAGAAACAGATTTCTATCTGTCACGAATCTGGGCTGCTCTGTAGGTAACTCAGAAAAATATGCCAATTTACGTGCGTGTTCCTCAGATATGTACGCAACTTTCATTAGTTTTGAGTTTTCTGATTTGAGCAACGGAAGTACCATTTTAAAATTCGTGTTTACTGGCTGTTCTGTTTTGGCAGATTCTGTCTCTGTTTTTTGCATTGTCTCTTGTGGACTTTATGTGAGGCTTTCTAGACGTGGAGAGCTGTAGCTAATGTTTTATTGAGTTCTTGCAATGTGTCACTACAGGGCCAAGGTGGATTAAAGTTTTTTGAGTACTAACCCCTCTAATGAAGTTTATGAGAAGTTTGGTGTGAAGGAAGTTTTCAAGGGTCAAGAGAGGAGGATGATATATGATCAAGAAGAGTGAAAAGTCTAAGCTTGGGGATGCCCCCGTGGTTCATCCCTGCATATTTCAAGAAGACTCAAGCATCTAAGCTTGGGGATGCCCAAGGCATCTTCATCAACTTATCAGGTTTCTTCTATTGAAACTATATTTTTATTCGGTCACATCATATGTGCTTTACTTGGAGCGTCTGTGTGTTTTTATTTTTGTTTGTGTTTGAATAAAGATGGATCCTAGCAATCCTTGTTTGGGAGAGAGACACGCTCCGCTTTTTCATATGAACACTTGTTCTTCGTTTTACTTTTAATGTTCAATGATAAAAGTTGGAAGCTACAATACTTATTGGTATTTGGTTGGAAATAGAAAATGCCTCATAATGTCTTGAATAATTTGACACTTGGCAATTGTTTTGAGCTCTCAAGTAGATCATGATTAAGTTTTTTTCATGTAGTTTAAACCTATTAGTGGAGAACTACCGTAGAGCTTGTTAAAATTGGTTTGCATGATTGGTCTCTCTTAAGGTCTAGATATTTTCTGGTAAAAGTGTTTGAGCAACAAGGAAGACAGTGTAGAGTATTATAATGCTTGCAATATGTTCTTATGTAAGTTTTGCTGTACCGGTTCATACTTGTGTTTGCTTCAAATAACCTTGCTAGCCTAAGCCTTGTATCGAGAGGGAATACTTCTCATGCATCCAAAATCCTTGAGCCAACCACTATGCCATTTGTGTCCACCATATCTACCTACTATGTGGTATTTCCTGCCATTCCAAAGTAAATTGCTTGAGTGCTACCTTTAAACAATTCAAAATTTATCACCTCTGATTTGTGTCAATGTTTAATAGCTCATGAGGAAGTATGTGGTGTTTATCTTTCAATCTTGTTAGGCAACTTTCACCAATGGACTAGTGGCTTCATCCGCTTATCCAATAATTTTGCAAAAAGAGCTGGCAATGGGATTCCCAGTCCCAAATTAATTAACAAAAATAGACACTCCTCCATGGTATGTGATTGTTGGACGGCACCCGAAGGATTCGGTTAGCCATGGCTTGTGTAAGCAAAGGTTGGGAGGAGTGTCATCATAATAAAACTAAAATAAAAAGGCACTCCTTCATGGTATGAGATTGTTGGCAGGCACCCGAGGATTCGGTTAGCCATGGTTTGTGAAAGAAAGGTTGGAAGGAGTGCCACCCAAAAATAAAAATAATTCATGGGAGCCGCTCTTTGAAGGTTTGTCTGGCAAGGGGTTAGAGTGCCCACTACCATTCGTTGACAACAACAAACACCTCTCAAAACTTTACTTTTATGCTCTCTTTATGTTTTCAAAACCAAAGCTCTAGCACAAATATAGCAATCAATGCTTCCCTCTGCGAAGGGCCATTCTTTTACTTTATGTTGAGTCAGTTTACCTACTTCCTTCCATCTTAGAAGCAAACACTTGTGTCAACTGCATTGATTCTTACATACTTGCTTATTTGCATTCATCATATTACTTTGTGTTGACAATTATCCATGAGATATACATGTTGAAAGTTGAAAGCATCCGCTGAAACTTAAATCTTCCTTTGTGTTGCTTCGATGCCTTTACTTTGAATCTATTGCTTTATGAGTTAACTCTTGTGCAAGACTTTTGATGCTTGTCTTGAAAGTACTCTTCATGAAAAGTTTTGCTATATGTTATCTATTTGTTAGCAACTATAAATCATTGCCTTGAGTCACTTCATTCATTTCATATGCTTTGTAATAGTATGATCAAGGTTATGTAAGTAGCATGTCACTTCAGAAATTATCTTTGTTATCGTTTTACCTGCTCGAGGACGAGCAGGAACTAAGCTTGGGGATGCTGATACGTCTCCAACGTACCTATAATTTCTGATGTTCCATGCTTGTTTTATGACAATACTTACATGTTTTGCTCCACTTTATAATGTTTTATTGCGTTTTCCGGAACTAACCTATTAACGAGATGCCACGGTGCCAGTTCCTGTTTTACGCTGTTATTGGTTCCCAGAAAGGCTGTTCGAACGTATTCGCGGATGGGCGAAATCAACACCAAAGATCCTATTTTTCCCGGAAGCATCCCGAACACCGAAGGAGAGTCGGAGGAGAGCCAGGGCCACCACACATGTGGGCGGCGCGGCCCCAGGCCTGGCCGCGCCGGCTGTGGTGAGCCTGTCGACTCTCTGCGCCGCCTCTTCGCCTATTTAAGCCCTTTCGACCTAAGCAAGGTACCAATTGATGAAACTCCAGAAAGACTCCGGGGCGCCGCCATCCACAACTCCAGGTCGGGGACCAGAAGTCTCTTCCGGCACCCTGCCCCCCGGAAGCCATCTCCATCAACGCCACCGCCTCCATCATGCTCCGTGAGTAGTTCCCCCATGGACTACGGGTTCTAGCTGTAGCTAGTTGGTACTCTCTCCCCCATGTACTTCAATACAATGATCTCATGAGCTGCCTTACATGATTGAGATTCATCTGATGTAATCGGTGTTGTGTTTGTTGGGATCCGATGGATTGTTACATTATGATTGTCTATCTACAAAGTTTGTGAAGTTATTGTTGCTGCAATCTTGTTATGTTTAATGCTTGTCACTAGGGCCCGAGTGGCATGATCTTAGATTTAAGCTCTATAATTATTGCTTAGATTGTATCTACAAGTTGTATGCACATGTCTATGTCCGGAACCAAAGGCCCCAAAGTGACAGAAATTGGGACAACTGGAGGGAAAGGCTTAGATATGAGGATCACATGTTTTCACGGAGTGTTAATGCTTTGCTCCGGTGCTCTATTAAAAGGAGTGCCTTAATTTCCAGTAGATTCCCTAGAGGCCCGGCTGCCACCGGCTGGTAGGACAAAAGATGTTGTACAAGTTTCTCATTGCGAGCACGTATGACTATATATGGGAAACATGCCTACATGATTAATAGACTTGATATTTTGTCTTAATGCTATTTCAATCCTATCAATTGCCCAACTGTAATTTGTTCACCCAACACTTGTTATTGGAGAGTTACCACTAGTGTAGATAGCTGGGAACCCCGGTCCATCTTTCATCATCATATACTCGTTCTACATGTCATTGGAAGTAGTATCAACTATTTTCTGGTACCATTGCTCTCATATTGCTATTACTGCTGCTGTGTTATTACTATTGCTCATATTACTGTTGCTTTCACATCACCCCTGTTACTAGTGCTTTTCCGGGTGCAGCTGAATTGACAACTCGGTTGTTAAGGCTTATAAGTATTCTTTACCTCCCTTGTGTCGAATCAATAAATTTGGGTTTTACTTCCCTCGAAGACTGTTGCGATCCCCTATACTTGTGGTCCCTTAGTTCATGCTACTTTTATTACAATACTTGAATGTTTTATACATACCTACATTATTATACATTTTCCGGCACTAACCTATTAACAAGATGCCGAAGTGCCGGTTCTTGTTTTTAGTTTCAGAAATCCTAGTAAGGAAATATTCTCGGAATTGGGCGAAATCAACGCCCGGGGCCTATTTTTACGAAGCTTCCGGAAGACCGAAAGGGAACGAAGTGGGGCGGCAGCGCCGCCACACGGGCCGCGGCCGAGGCTAGGGCTGCGCCCTGGATGTGGGCCTCGTGTCGGCCTAAACCTACCCTTCCGCCTACTTAAAGCCTCCGTCGCGAACCCCCCGTACCGAGAGCCACGATACGGAAAACCTTCTGTTACCCTCCAAAACCCCCCGACGGGCTTTGGTTAAGCAACACGAAGAGCCGGGAAGCTCCCAGGGCCGCTTAGTGGATCCCTGGCACCTCGCGTCGTCCCGCAAATCTTCTGGCGCGCGTCCTGGCGGTTGCTAGGGCGTGCCACCTGACCTAGACCTGGTCAGGAAGGTGTTAGTGCTTCGATTGTTCCTGCATGGTAGACACGTGCACATTAAATACGAGCCTTATCGGCTCTCAGGTTTCCCTGTGGATCGGCTCAAAGAGCCGATCGCCCCATGGTCCTTG
This sequence comes from Lolium multiflorum, assembly GCA_030979885.1. Taxonomy (NCBI): domain Eukaryota; kingdom Viridiplantae; phylum Streptophyta; class Magnoliopsida; order Poales; family Poaceae; genus Lolium; species Lolium multiflorum. The sequence continues at coordinate 156,067,040 of CM061748.1, read as the reverse complement.
ATGGATTAGCAATGGCATGGGGATCCTGCTTGATCAGGACAAAGCTAAAGCGATCCACGACAGTTTAGGGTTTTCACCGCATAATCGGAACGTCCTACGTGCGATCGGGCCTAGCAGCTACGAGAGGTGATGCAAACCACCCCTACGAGAGGCCTAAAAACCAACATACGTTGATTCCCGGAACATCCCTCGCAGGGACGGTAAACACACCCTAACGCACTACCGGATCGTCCGACCCCAGCATAAGGCCTAACTATGCAGATATTAAACTAATCCTTGCAGAACAAGGAGCAACTATAACGGATCGGATCTACTAAATAATGATCAAGCAAGATGCTGCCCTTACGTCTAGATAGACGTAAGGGCAGCTAGATATGCAAGAGTTGCACTACGGTAGCATATTACGTGAAGAACAATGCTAACCCTAACACATCTATGATAACTACGTTGCTCGCCATCAACAAGGCTTCAGCCGAGCAACGCATGAACAATATGAAACTTATGCTGCCTAGATCGCAAGATGCGATCTAGGCAGCATGATGCTTACAGGAGAAACCCTCGAAGAGAAGGGGTGGCGATGCGCCGTATTTTGTGTTGGTTGAACGATGATTGTCCTCCTTTTCTGATAACCCCTAGATACATATTTATAGTCCAAGGGACTTTCTAATTGAGGCGTGCACCTAACCGTGCACGGGCCGGACTCTATCTCTTTAATCTAAATTACAATACGATCTAATATATTACAGATACATGGGCCACTTAGCCCAAACTCTGGCGCAAGGCCGCTTCAAAGATCCTTCATGTGTACGTCCTTCAAGCCCATCTTCACTTGCGGCCCATCTCCTGATTTGGCCAAAATCGGTGTTAACACATGCCCCCTGGTTTTGATAATGATAATTGCAAAACCATCTGTCTCCTTTGAAGGGTCATGTCATGGCAGAACCGTCGCAGTTTTCTTCATGATGACGTCTTGCCTCCTCGCCTTCTCTGCACGACTTGACGGTTCTGGCACCACGTCCTTGGGAACTGCTTAGGCATTAAATCGTTATATCCCCTTTTTTTAGCCATCACTGGTTTCTTTCTTCATCCCCTTCGCTAGCACTCCAAAAGCCCTCCTCTGCCACCATGTCTTCTTCTTCTTCCTCCTGCTGCATCCAAGCCTCTCTGTCCAATCCTCCCCCCTCCGAGAGCCGACGCGGAGTGGGACCAAGAGGCCCACGCGGCCAACATCCGCCGCGCCATAGCCGACGGGGACGAGTCGAGCCACGACTCCTCCGTCTGGTCCGAAGATGACCAGTCCTGACGGACGGGGAGAGCGACCTCCGCTTCCTCGCCATTGGGGAATCGGAGGAGGAGAGCGACGACGATCGTTACTCCTGGGACGGTTTCTCCTCCGCCGAGGAGGTGAAGGAAGAAGAGGAGGAGGACAGCACCTCCTCCGACGAGCCGCCGGCCAAGCGCTTCTGCCCTTGGCCGGGCAACCTTAGTGACTTCGACAGCGACGAAGACGACGCTGGCGAGGAAGATGAGGACAACGAGGGTCCTGGTGGTCGCGGCAGCAGTGACGCGAGCCCGGGGGCCGCCGACAGCGGCGGCGACGGCGATGACGAGGGCAGCAATGGCCCCTAGATAGGATCCTAGAATAGGATCAGTAGTAGTAGGAGGGGCAATGCATCCCCCTAGGCCTTCCTTTTGAGAGCAATCAGCTCTTTTTGTGTAAGAAATCTGATTATCAATGAAGAAATTTCCCCAATTTGACTCTGCCGATTCCTTGCAAATTGATTTAGCCGATTCTCCCTTGTGTTGATCTGCCGATTGTCAATTTGGTTCAATGCTCAATGAGCCGATGGCAAACGCATCAACTTCAAGATTGAAAACGATCGATCGAATCACCCCAGATGAGAGTTGACTTAGCGGCAAAACTCCTGAAATAATGTCCAGTCTCCTCATTAACTTTAAATTTCAGACATTCTTCTGCCGCATCCTTCTCTTTCAGATCCTCTTTGCCTTCAGGAGAACCCTAGGACTGTTGCTGGATCAACTCGAATGCTGAAGCTAACACTTTGCAAAACAGGCACCATTCGCCCATAACTGTCCTTGTGATGCTCCATTTCTTTGCAGCAACCAACTGGTCCAGAGCCCATTGATGATCATGGCTCCCTCTTCAAATTCCTCTCATCAGCTCCGACAGTTCCCTTCTGCAATAATTCACCACCTTTCAAACAAGCTGTGATGCGAGTCGGAGTCAATAAATCGGCTCCCAAATAAGAAACCTTAAGGGCGAGCTGCCGAGCCTCGGTCAAAGGCGAGGATAAAAGTGGACCAGCCAAAGGGACCATCATCGGCCTCCCAACTGTAGTGCAGCGTCAGCCGATTCCAACAAAATCGGCTCTCCAGATCATCGATATTTCAGGGCGAGCTGCCGAGCCACTCCAGCTTTCATTAAACAGGGCAGGGAAGCTTACGCCCAAGGAGCCAATGTACTAGGACGGCTTTGGAAGGATCAGCAGCTCCCTTGAACTAAGAAGCCTCAAACGTAGTGGCCCTCGAACTCCTCCTAGCTCAGATTGGCTCATCATCTCGGGCAGACTGGTGCAGCTTCTGGTGAGGATGTTTGATGAAGTTGTCACCTTGGTCAAGCCCCAGGAGAAAACGTCACAGCCAATTGGATGGTCATCGGCTGTTCTCATGATCCTAACCTGATCTGCATGTTTACGCAGGCGCTGCTGATCTTGAAGATTTGCTAACGGAGCCACCAACAATTCCACTGAGGAGCTCCTCCAGTAGAGCCTCGCTACGTAACTCAATGACTGCTCCATTAGGCTTCTGCTTGTAACAGTCGTATCCCTTGAGTCGATGGCCGTGCATCGGAATTCTTAAGTCGATGTCTACGCATCGGCTGTGCTCAAAAATTTTTCGATGTTTCGATTTTTTGTGGCCGATTTGTTTATGTATCGGCCCCCATACTTGAGCTGCTCTGCTGGAAATTTGACATCCGTTCCCAGCTCCGTATCCTCGTATATCATCCATCTATGTGCCCCCCGAGCCGATTCTGTCAAGTAATTGATGGTATCGGCTCTTCAGGCATCTGTTGGATCAATGCTGAACACAGACGAAGGTATGTTGAGGATAGTTTCGACCCCGGAATCGGCCTCCTTCTTTGTTGCAATGCTTGACGATGGTTTGCAACTTCTTGGATTTCCACTGTAGCTACGTGGCATGTTGGAGATAAGATCCTTTATTTTTTTCATTTTTTGAGGGCCGATCGCAGGGATCGGCCTTGCCACGTATGTCCAATGTCTTGGACGTGCTATGTCAAGACCACGAATACCATGTTTGTGTCGGCCGATGCGTCGCACGGCATCAGCGATGCCAGTGCATCGGCTTTCGCTGTTTGGGGTGCCATACTTTCTTTGGTGGCGCGCCTTCCACTGTTTGCTGGATTTTGCGGCCAGATCAGGCCGCGCTTTCTCAATGTGTACAGGTACTGCGCCTCGGCTTCTTCCAGGTTTCGCACCGCTGCACTCTACGCTTTGAGAATGGGCAGTCCATCAGGGCACCACCTTGGTCGGTGATACCTATCTTCTTCTCCTCGAAGTCTTCTTCTTGAGATGACTCAGCTCGTTTATTCTGAGGTGGGAGAGGTCCTAGACGCTTGAACACTGAAACTTCACTTGCCCTCCTTCTTCTTTGCTGTTTGCATTCTGGGCAGTTCTCGATTGTTGGCAATCGGCTCATTCCTGAGTCCCAGCAATGTTTGAAGAAGGGACAGTCCCAGTGCTTGTCCACGTTGTCTTGTTCCCTTGACCTCCCTCTAGCGCGACGTTCGTACCCGTCGTTGTTCCTGTCATGCTGACGATACCTCCTGTTTTCCGCATCAGACCGACGATGTTTCTCATCGTCTTCGTCGTAGCGTCGACGTCGGTCATACTGCTGCTCATATTTGTTGAGGAGATGCACGGATAATGGGCGCTGATACCGTATGCTTCTCACCTCCTCCTCGGTCAGGTACCGTCTATCGTCGTCTTGGGGCCGGTCGCGTGGAACGGCCTCCTCTTTATCCTTGCCACGAGAGTGGCTGCTCTGCTTTGTCCGCGCCATGGCGAATCACGAACCCTGCCATATTGACATCGAAAGACCCTGGTTCTCTTATGGAGTGGCTTAGGTCCACCATGTTGACGTCCGGAAACGGACGCATGTCTACCTTCATGGCAAACTGTCCGAAAGTTAATCGGCCGGATTCTATCGCCATCTGAATTTGTGCGCAGATACTTTGCAGTCGTTGGTGGTGTGCGTGAACGTATGATGCCACTTGCAGTATGGCCTCTTGTTCATCTCTTGTGCCGTAGGGATCTTGTGGCCTTCGGGTAGCTTCAACTGTTTCTCTTTCAGTAACAGATCGAAGATCTGTTCGGTTTTGGTCACGTCAAAGTCCAACCCTCTTGGAGGCCCTGGTGGATTCACCCATTGGCAGGACACAGGTACTGGCGTCCGAGTCCACTCGGCTACCGCAACTTCCTGATCTTCCGCGGAATCTTCATCTTCATCGGCATTGACCAGGCTGATCGCGCGCTTGAACTTGTCTTGGTACAGTTCTGGATGGCGCTGCTCATATAAGGTCAGTCTATTGACCAGGTGCGTCAGCGAGTTGTACTCAACTTGGAACGTCAGATCCTTGAACGACGCTGCCAGGCCTGCCACGGCCAGCTCGACTGCCTCTTTCTCAGTTATATGAACCGAATAGCATCGGTTCTTGACAGTTCTGAAACGCTGAATGTACTCAGCCACTGTCTCTCCTCGCTTTTGCCGAACCTGTGCTAGTTCGGCAATACCAGCTTCAGTAGTCTCTGAATGGTATTGGGTGTGGAACAGTTCCTCCAGCTGCTTCCATGATTGCACTGAATTTGGCTGCAAAGAGGTGTACCACCCAAAAGCTGGACCGGTGAGGGATTGCGAGAAGCACCTCACCCGTAACTGATCCGATGCCGAAGCCATGCCCAGCTGGGCCAGGTATCGGCTCACGTGCTCGATGGAGCTCGACCCTTCTGACCCACTGAATTTGTTGAAGTCCGGAAGCCGGTACTTAGGCGGTAGTGGGATCAGGTCGAACTCATTGGGGTACGGCTTGGAATAGCCGATTATCTTCTTCTTCGGCAAGATGCCGAATTGATCTCTCAGGACTGCGCTGATCTGATCTGCGGTGGAGGTAGTAGCAGCTGAGCTTTCATGGACTGGTGCAGTGGCGTACTTGGCTAGCCACGCTTGTTTCTCAGCTTCTGCTCCTAGACTCCCCGCTGCTGCAGTTGTTCTTCCTGCCGGAACAATTGCTCCTGCTCCGGCAATCCCTCCTGGTGGAGCCTGGATCGCCTGCGTCCAGTTGTTGCAGTCCGGCACAAACGTGCACACGTATCCGTGTGGGATTTCCTTGGGCGGGTCATGTAAGAATTGATAGTCGCCCGGGTCGCCCCCAACTTTGTAGACGACGTATGCCGGTGAGCCTTGTTGCTGTGGAGCCGCCGTTGCGTACGGCAGAGGCGGCCTGGTGTGGAGTTGCATCTCTCCCTGGTGAGTCCCTAGAACAGGTCCTGAAGGGGAGTATCGACGCTCCATGATCTCTTGCACCACCCGGAGCGCAACGCGCTCCAAAGTGTTCACCAGGCTCTCAGAGTGCCGATGCAGTGAATGGGCCACCATGTAGTTGATCTCCTGACGCAGGGCTCTGGTACGTTCCTCTGAAGGGAGAGACAGATCCAACCCATCGAGGATGCCTTGTGGTGCGAATCCTTTGAACCTGACGCCGTGCGACCGGGTCTTCTCAAAGGAGCCGATGAGTTCGGCCTCGAGGATGACCTTCAGGTCATCGTACTTCTTCTTGTGTTCCGTGGGGAGATCCTCGTACGTGATCGGTTTCTCCGCCACCTCGGATGTCGATGCTGACATGGATGTTGACGTGGATGTTGCAGAAGAGGTCCCACCGGGCGTGCCAGAATGTGTTACCCTCCAAAACCCCCCGACGGGCTTTGGTTAAGCAACACGAAGAGCCGGGAGCTCCTAGGGCCGCTTAGTGGATCCCTGGCACCTCGCGTCGTCCCGCAAATCTTGAACGCGTCCTGGCGGTTGCTAGGGCGTGCCACCTGACCTAGACCTGGTCAGGAAGGTGTTAGTGCTTCGATTGTTCCTGCATGGTAGACACGTGCACATTAAATACGAGCCTTATCGGCTCTCAGGTTTCCCTGTGGATCGGCTCAAAGAGCCGATCGCCCCATGGTCCTTGATGGATTAGCAATGGCATGGGGATCCTGCTTGATCAGGACAAAGCTAAAGCGATCCACGACAGTTTAGGGTTTTCACCGCATAATCGGAACGTCCTACGTGCGATCGGGCCTAGCAGCTACGAGAGGTGATGCAAACCACCCCTACGAGAGGCCTAAAAACCAACATACGTTGATTCCCGGAACATCCCTCGCAGGGACGGTAAACAACGCCTAACGCACTACCGGATCGTCCGACCCCAGCATAAGGCCTAACTATGCAGATATTAAACTAATCCTTGCAGATGCAAGGAGCAACTATAACGGATCGGATCTACTAAGCATGATCAAGCAAGATGCTGCCCTTACGTCTAGATAGACGTAAGGGCAGCTAGATATGCAAGAGTTGCACTACGGTAGCATATTACGTGAAGAACAATGCTAACCCTAACACATCTATGATAACTACGTTGCTCGCCATCAACAAGGCTTCAGTACGAGCAACGCATGAACAATATGAAGCTTATGCTGCCTAGATCGCAAGATGCGATCTAGGCAGCATTTCCCGGGAGAAACCCTCGAAGAGAAGGGGTGGCGATGCGCCGTATTTTGTGTTGGTTGAACGATGATTGTCCTCCTTTTCCGATAACCCTAGATACATATTTATAGTCCAAGGGACTTTCTAATTGAGGCGTGCACCTAACCGTGCACGGGCCGGACTCTATCTCTTTAATCTAAATTACAATACATCTAATATATTACCAGATACATGGGCCACTTAGCCCCAAACTCTCAGCGCAAGGCCTTCAAAGATCCTTCATGTGTACGTCCTCAAGCCCATCTTCACTTGCGGCCCATCTCCTGATTTGGCCAAAATCGGGTGGTAACACTTCGGAGGCCTTGTTTCGCGAATCCCATCTGGGGATTCAGGAGATCGCCTCTTCCGGAGAGGGGAATCATCACCGGAGGGCTCTACATCATCATGCCCGCCTCCGGTTGATGCGTGGTTCATCCTTGGACTATGGGTCCATAGCAGTAGCTAGATGGTTGTCTTCTCCGCTTGTGCTTTCATTGTTATAGATCTTGTGAGCTAACATGATCAAGATCATCTATTTGTAATGCTACATGTTGTGTTTGGCGAGATCCGATGAATAGAGAATACTATGTTAAGTTGATTATCAATCTATCATATTGTGTTGTTTATGTTCTTGCATGCTCTCCGTTGCTAGTAGAGGCTCTGGCCAAGTTGATACTTGTAACTCCAAGAGGGAGTAATTATGCTCGATAGTGGGTTCATGCCTCCATTAAATGGGACAGTGATAAGTTCTAAGGTTGTGGATGTGTTGTTGCTACTAGGGATAAAACATTGATGCTTTGTCTAAGGATATTTGTGTTGATTACATTACGCACCATAAATTATCTGTTGTTTACAACTTAATACCGGAAGGGGTTCGGATGATAACCTGAAGGTGGATTATTTAGGCATAGATGCATGCTGGATAGCGGTCTATGTACTTTGTCGTAATGCCCTGATTAAATCACATAGTAATCATCGTTGATATGTATTGAATCTTTATTTGTCAATTGCTCACTTGTAATTTGTTCACCCAGCATGTTTTATCTTATGGGAGAGACATCTAGTGAACTGTGGACCCCGGTCCATTCTTTTACATCTGAATACATTCTACTGTTTTTACTATTCTTTGCAAACAAACACCATCTTCCACTCGATACGCTTAATCCTTTGTTTTTACAGCAAGCCGGTGAGATTGACAACCTCACTACGTTGGGGCAAAGTACTTTGATTGTGTTGTGCAGGTTCCACGTTGGCGCCGGTTTCACTGGTGTTGCGCCGCACTACATTCCTCCACCAACAACCTTCACGTGCTTCTTGGCTCCTACTGGTTCGATAACCTTGGTTTCTTTCTGAGGGAAAACTTGCTGCAGTGCATCACACCTTCCTCTTGGGGTTCCCAACGGACGTGTACATCTACGCATCAAGCTATTTTTTCAGCGCCGTTGCCGGGGAGATCAAGACACGCGCAAGGGGAGTCTCACTTCAATCTCTTTACTTTGTTTTTGTCTTGCTTTATTTTATTTACTACTTTGTTTGCTGCACTTAAACAAAACACACAAAAATTAGTTGCTAGCTTTACTTTATTTACTGTCTTGTTCTCTATATCAAAAACACAAAAAAAATTAGTTACTTGTCTTTACTTTATTTGCTTAGTTACTTTTACTACTGCTATAATGGGTACTCCTGAAAATACTAAGTTGTGTGATTTCACTAGCACAAATAATAATGATTTTATATGTACTCCTATTGCTCCACCTGCTACTACAGCAGAATTCTATGAAATTAAACCTGCTTTACTGAATCTTGTTATGAGAGAGCAATTTTCTGGTGTTAGTCTGATGATGTGCTGCCCATCTTAATAATTTTGTTGAACTTTGTGAAATGCAAAAGTATAAGGATATACATGGTGATATTATAAAACTGAAATTGTTTCCTTTCTCATTAAGAGGAAGAGCTAAAGATTGGTTGCTTTCTTTGCCTAAGAATAGTATTGATTCATGGACTAAGTGTAAAGATGCTTTTATTAGTAAATATTATCCTCCTGCTAAGATTATATCTTTGAGAAGTAGCATTATGAACTTTAAACAATTTGATAATGAACATGTTGCTCAAGCATGGGAGAGAATGAAATCTTTGGTAAAGAATTGTCCAACCCATGGACTGACTACTTGGATGATCATCCAAACCTTTTATGCAGGATTGAATTTTTCCTCAAGGAACCTATTGGATTCAGCTGCTGGAGGTACTTTTATGTCCATCACCCTGGGCGCCGCAACTAAATTACTTGATGATATGATGATCAATTACTCTGAATGGCACACTGAAAGAACTCCTCAAGGTAAGAAGGTAAATTCTGTTGAAGAAACCTCTTCTTTGGGTGATAAGATTGATGCTATTATGTCTATGCTTGCAAATGGTAGATCTCATATTGATCCTAATAATGTTCCTTTAGCTTCATTGGTTGCTCAAGAAGAAAATGTTGATGTGAATTTCATTAAGAACAATAATTTCAACAACAATGCTTATAGGAATAATTATGGTAACAACAACTATAGGCCATATCCTTCTAATAATGGTAATGGTTATGGTAATTCTTATGGTAATTCTTACAACAATAATAAGAGTGTACCCTCTGGTCTTGAAGTCATGCTTAAAGAATTTATTAGTACACAAACTGCTTTCAATAAAACTGTTGAAGAAAAGCTTAGTAAAATTGATATTCTTGCTTCTAAGGTTGATAGTCTTGCTCTTGATGTTGATCTTTTAAAATTGAAAGTTATGCCTGAGAAAGTTGAAGATGCTAGGTTTGCTAAAACAAATGCCATCCAAGTTAGAATTAATGATAATATTAGATTGTTGGCTGAATTGCATGCTAGGTGGGATAGAGAAGAAAAAGAAAAACTTGCTAAAGAAAATAATGTAGCTAAAGTATGGACTATTACCACCACTAGTAATGTTGATTCTTCACATGTTGCTGCACCTCCTACTATCAATGGTAAAATAATTGGTGTTGGCTGCTGTTTGTGATAAAACTGCTGAAATTTTTCAAAATATTGGTGACAATGATTCCATTGTTGTAGAACATAATGGTTTAGATTTTGATGATTGTCATATTACTGAAGTTATAAAGTTCTTACAAAAACTTGCTAGAAGTCCTAATGCTAGTGCTATAAATTTAGCCTTTACAAAACATATTACAAATGCTCTCATTAAAGCTAGGGAAGAGAAATTAAAACTTGAAGCTTCTATCCCTAGGAAGTTAGAAGATGGTTGGGAGCCCATCATTAAAATGAAATTCAATGACTTTGAATGTAATGCTTTATGTGATCTTGGTGCAAGTATTTCTGTTATGCCTAAAAAGATTTATGATATGCTTGACTTGCCACCATTGAAGAATTGTTATTTGGATGTTAATCTTGCTGATAATGTTAAAAAGAAACCTTTGGGGAGGATTGATAATGTGCGTATTACGGTTAACAATAACCTTGTCCCCGTTGATTTTGTTGTCTTGGATATCGAATGCAATGCATCTTGTCCTATTGTGTTGGGAAGACCTTTTCTTCGAACCGTTGGTGCTGTTATTGATATGAGAGAAGGTAATATTAAATATCAATTTCCTCTCAAGAAAGGTATGGAACACTTCCCTAGAAAGAGAATGAAGTTGCCTTTTGATTCTATTATTAGAACAAGTTATGATGTTGATGCTTCTTCTCTTGATGTTACTTGATTTGCACTTTCTGCGCCTAGCTGAAAGGCGTTAAAGAAAAGCACTTCTTGGGAGATAACCCAAGTTTTATTTTATTTACTGTATTGTTGAGTCTTGGAAGTTGTTTACTACTGTAGCAACCTCTCCTTATCATGTTTTTGTGCCAAGTAAAGTTTTTATGCTAAAGTTGATGCTATATTTGGGATCGCTAGCAGAAACAGCATTCTGTTATCACGAATTCTCGTGAAGTCTCGTAAAAAATCGAAAATATCTGGAAATTTACGAGCATGATCCTCGATATATATGTAACTTTCGTTAGTTTTGAGTTTTTCCATTTTAGCAAGTTAAGTGCCCCTTCCAGATGCATCTTTACGGACTGTTCTGTTTTGACAGATTCTGCCTTTATTTTGCATTGCCGCTTTTGCTATGTTGAATGAGTTTCTTTGTTCCATTAACTTTCAGAAGCTTTGTGCAATGTCCAGAAGTGTTAATAATGATTGTGTCACCTCTGAATATGTGAATTTTGGTTATGCACTAACCCTCTAATGAGTTTGCTTGAAGTTTGTGTGAAGGAAGTTTTCAAGGGTCAAGAGAAGAGGATGATATACTATGATCAAGAAGAGTGAAAGGTCTAAGGGGATGCCCCGGTGGTTCATCCCTGCATATTTTAAGAAGACTCAAGCATCTAAGCTTGGGGATGCCCAAGGCATCCCCTTCTTCGTCGGCAACATTATCAGGTCACTTCTAGTGAAACTATATTTTTATTCCGTCACATTCTTATGTTCTTTACTTGGAGCGTCGGTTTGTTTTTATTTTTGTTTTGTTTTGAATAAAGTTGGATCCCGCCATTCTTATATTGGAGATATTACGCTCCGCTTTTTCATATGGAACACTTGTGTTCTTAATTGTGCTTTAATGTTCATGGCGAAAGCTTATTGCTTCGTTAGATTGCTATTTGGTTGGAATTGGAAAATGCTGCATATGGTTTGGTAAATTTGGCAATTGTTTGAGCTCTCATAGATCATGTTTAAGCTCTTGCATCATGTAGTTTAATCTATTAATGAAGAACTACTGTAGAGCTTGTTTAATTTGGTTTGCATGATTGTTCTCTCTAAGTCTAGATATTTTCGGGTAAAGTGTTTGAACAACAAGGAAGACAGTGTAGAGCCTTATAATGCTTGCAATATGTTCTTGTGTGAGTTTTGTTGTACCTGTTCATACTTGTGTTTGCTTCAAACAACCTTGCTAGCCCAAACCTTGTACTGAGAGGAAATGCTTCTCGTGCATCCAAACACCGTGAGCCAAAACCCATGCCATTTGTGCACTACAAGAAAAGTTGCCATGGCCGACGAAGTTGAAGTCGCGCCGTGGTTGCTGGTGTACCATGGCTGACGATTTTTGGTCCCTCCGTGGTGCATGTCAAAACTTTTTTTTCTCGTTTTTGAGGCCACCTAGCCCGACGAAAGCGGCCAAAACGTCGCGTATGGTGGCCCGGGACGTGGTGCATCTCGAAATCTCGGGTTCGCCGGCCGAGTCAACGCAAATCCGCACCGCCGAGGGATGTAGGGCCCAGATGGCAGCCTCTCTGGCATTGTTTTTTTCTAGATCGCGCCATCTCGTTCAACGTTCTCCGATCGAGCCGTTTACGATGCAGGATCATGGGTCCCGCATGTCATCCTCTATGAACCAAAATTCTTTCTATTCTTGGATTTTTTTGACCCCCTGATTTCTGGCTACTTCCTTTTTCTTTTGATCCCTTGCCGCCTTGGAAACGTTGAGACCGCTGCTGCTAAATGGGACCCGCATGTCATCCTCTATGTGCAATCAACTTTCTTTTCTTGGAGTTTTTTTTGGCACCTCAAATTTGGTCACTTGCCTTTTTCTTTCGATCCCCTGCCGCCTCTCAAACGGTGATACCGCTGCTGCTAAATGGGACCCGCATGTCATCCTCTATGTACTATAAAACTTTCTTTTCTTGGATTTTTTTGGCACCTCATATTTGGTCACTTACCTTTTTCTTTCGATCCCTGCCGCCTCTCAAACTGATACCGCTGCTGCTAAATGGGACCCGCATGTCATCCTCTATGTACTATAAAACTTTCTTTTCTTGGATTTTTTTTGGCACCTCATATTTGGTCACTTGACTTTTTCTTTGGATCACCTGCTGCCTCTAAACGGTGATACCGCTGTTGTTAAATGGGACCCGCATGTCATCCTCTATGTACTATAAAAGTTTCTTTTCTTGGATTATTTTTGGCCCCTCATTTTAGCTACTTTCTTTTTCTTTTGATTTGCCTCTCAAACGGTGATACATTCTGCTAAATGGGACCATGTCATCCTCTATGTACTATAAAACTTTCTTTTTTTGGATTATTTTTGGCACCTCATATTTGGTCACTTGACTTTTTCTTTCGATCCCCTCGCCTCTCAAACGGTGATACCGCTGCTGCTAAATGGGACCCGCATGTCATCCTCTATGTACTATAAAAGTTCATTTTCTTGTTTTTTTTCACCTCGATTTTTGGCAATTTCTTTTTTCTTTTGATCCCGCCTCTCAAACGGTGATACCGCTGCTGCTAAATGGGACCCGCATGTCATCCTCTTGTACTATAAAACTTTCTTTTCTTGAATTATTTTTGGCTCCTCATATTTGGTCACTTGCCTTTTTCTTTCGATCTCATGCCACGTTTGAAACGTTGAGGAACCTGCTGGCTCATGGGACCCGCATGTCATCCTCTATGAGCAATCAACTTTCTTTTCTTGGAGTTTTTTTTTGGCACCTCATATTTGGGCACTTGCCTTTTTCTTTCGATCTCATGCCACGTTTTAAACGTTGAGGAACCCCTGCGCTCATGGACCCGCATGTCATCCTCTATGTGCTATAAAAGTTTCCTTTGTTGGATTTTTTTCACCCTCTGATTTTTGGCTTGCCTTTTTCTTTTGATCCCCTGCCCCCTTTGAAACGTTGAGTAGCAGTTGGCTCAAGGGACCCGCATGTCATCCTCTATGTCCATCAACTTTCCTTTCTTGGATTTTTTTTCACCCCCTAATTACTAGCTTCTTTCTTTTTCTTTTGATCTCAAGCCATTACAAACATTGAGACCGCTGCTGCAAAATGGGACCCACATGTCATCCTCTATGTACAATAAAGTTTCTTTTCTTGGATTATCTTTTGCTCCTGATATTTTGTCACTTGCCTTTTTCTTTCGATCTCATGCGCCTTTGAAACGTTGCTGCTGGCTCATGGGTCCCGCATGTCATCCTCTACGAACAATAAGTTTCCTTTCTTGGAGTTATTTTTGACCCCTAATTTCTGGCTATTTGCCTTTTTCTTTGGATCCCCTGCCCCTTTGAAACGATGAGGACGCTGTTGGCAGGTCGGTCCCACAAGTCATCCTCTATGAACAATAAAAGTTTCCTTTGATGGATTTTTTTGAACCCCTAATTAATTTCTTCTTTTTTCTTTGATCCCTGCCGCCTTGGAATCGTTGAGGATGCTGCTGCCTCATGGGTCCCGCATGTCATCCTCTCAGAACGGTAAATGTTTCTTTTCTTGGATATTGTTTACCAAATGATTTTTGGCTTATTTTTTCTTTCGATATCCTGCCGCCTTTAAAACGTTGAGGACGCTGCTGGCTCACGGGTCCCACATGTCAGCCTCTATGAACAATAAGCGCTGAGGACGCTGCTGCCTCATGGGTCCCGCATGTCATCCTCTCAGAACGAAAATGTTTCTTTTCTTGGATTTTTTACCAACAGATTTTTGGTTTATTTTTTCTTTCCATCCCCTGCCGCCTTTAAAACGACGCTGCTGGCTCATGGGTCCCCGATGTCAGCCTCCCCATACAAGAAACATGTGATATCTTGATTATTTTGCAGACAATAAACGTATTGCGCTCTGAGCTATTTCAACGGATAAATTAAATCTTTATTTTTACATAAACAAATTTATATGCTGAATCTCCTTGTTTTTTGTTTTTGCGAAGCATAGGACTTTCCTGTTTTTTTAGAAAAATCCGAACTATCCTGTTTTGGAGTGGGCTGAAATTGTACGAGTCAAAAGGGCCAGCAGGATAGTTCGAATGCCCAGATGTCCACATGCAGCCCAATTGAAATCGTTCTTTTTTTGGATTTTTTTCACCCCCTGATTTCTGGCTACTTCATTTTTATTTTGGTCCTGTGCCGCCTTGGAAACGTTGAGACCGCAAAATGGGACCCGCATGTCATCCTCTATGTACAGTAAAATTTCTTTTCTTAGATTATTTTTGGCTCCTGATATTTGGTCACTTGGCTTTTTCTTTTGATCCCGTGCAGCCTCTCAAACGGTGATACCGCTATTTGCTAAATGGACCCGCATGCCATCCTCTATGTACAATCAAGTTTCTTTTCTTCAATTATTTTTGGCTCCTGATATTTGGTCACTTGCCTTTTTCTTTCGATCTCATGCCACCTTTGAAACGTTGAAAAACCTTGCGGCTCATGGGACACATGTCATCCTTATGTACAATAAAACTTTCTTTTCTTCGATTTTTGGCACTCATATTTGGTCACTTGCCTTTTCTTTCGATCCTGCCGCCTCTCAAGCGGTGATACAGCTGCTGCTAAATGGGACCATGTCATACTCTATGTACAATCAAGTTTCTTTTCTTGAATTATTTTTGGATCCTGATATTTGGTCATTTGCCTTTTTCTTTCGATCTCATGCCACGTTTGAAACGTTGAAAAACCTGCTGGCTCATGGGACCCGCATGTCATCCTCTATGTACTATAAAAGTTCATTTTCTTGGTTTTTTTCTTCTACAATTTTGTTTTTCCTTTTTCTTTTGATCCTGCCGCCTTTGAAACGTTGAGGACTCTGCTGGCTCATCGATAAAACTTTCCTTTATTGGAGTTTTACCCCTAATTTCTGGCTACTTTCTTTTTCTTTTGATCTCAAGCCGCATTTGAAACGTTGAGACCGCTGCTGCTAAATGGGACCCGCATGTCATCCTCTATGTACAATAAATTTTCTTTTGCTTTGTCTGATATTTTGTCACTTGCCTTTTTCTTTCGATCTCATGCCGCCTTTGAAACGTTGAGTAAGCTGCTGGCTCATGGGTCCCTCATGTCATCCTCTACGAACAATAAAAGTTTCCTTTCTTGGAGTTATTTTTGAACCCTAATTTCTGGCTACTTCCTTTTTCTTTTGATCCCGTGCCGCCTTGGAAACGTTGAGACCGCTGCTGCTAAATGGGTCCATGTCATCATCTATGTACAATAAAATTTCTTTCTTCGATTATTTTCGGGTCCTGATATTTGGTCACTTGCCTTTTTCTTTCGATCTCATGCCGCCTTTGAAACGTTGGGGAAGGCTGCTGGAGCATGGGTCGCATGTCATCCTCATGAACAATAAAAGTTTCCTTTCTTGGAGTTATTTTTTACCCCTAATTTCTGGCTACTTCCTTTTTCTTTTGATCCCCTGCCGCCTTTGAAACGTTGAAGACTTTGCTGGCTCATGGGTCCCACATGTCAGCCTCTATGAACAATAAACACTTCCTTTCTTGGAGTTATTTTGTACCCCTAATTTCTGGCTATTTGCCTTTTTTCTTTCGATCCCCAGTCGCCTTCTAAACGTAGAGGACGCTGCTGGCTCGTGGGTCCCAGATGTCAGCCTCCATGGACAATAAACCTCTCCTTTGTTGGATTTATTTTTCACCCTCTGATTTTGGCTATTTCCTTTTTCTTTTGATCCACTGCCGCCTTGGAAACATTGAGTAAGCTGCTGACACATGGGGCCCGCATGTCATCCTCTATGTACAATCAACTTGCAAGATCTTCGAGCGAAAGAGCTTGTATTAGTGGGACCCATATGTCAATCTCTATGTACAATAAAAGTTTCCTTTCTTGGATTATTTTTAGCTCCTGATATTCGGTCACTTTCCTTTTTCTTTCGATCTCAAGCCGCCTCTGAAACGTTGAGTAAGGTGCTGGCTCATGGGACCCACATGTCATCCTCTATGTACAATAAAGTTTCTTTTCTTGGATTTTTTTTACCCCTGATTTTTGGTCACTTGCCTTGACGCTGCTGGCTCATGGGTCCCACATGTCAGCATCTATGAACAATAAACCTTTCCTTTGTTGGATTTATTGTTTACCCCTAATTTCTGGCTATTTGCCTTTTTCTTTTGATCCCCACCGGCCTTTGAAAACGTTGAGGAACCTGCTGGCTCATGGGACCCGCATGTCATCCTCTATGTACTATAAAATTTCTTTTCTTGGTTTTTTTTTCACCTCTGATTTTTGGCTATTTCCTTTTTCTTTTGATCCCCTGCCGCCTTGGAAACGTTGAGTAAGTGCTGCTGACTCATGGGACCCGCATGTCATCCTCTATGTACAATCAACTTTCTTTTTTTGGAGTTTTTTACCCCCTAATTTCTGGCTACTTTCTTTTTCTTTTGATCTCAAACCGCATTTGAAACGCTGAAACGCTGCTGCAAAATGGGACCCGCATGTCATCCTCTATGTACAATAAGTTTCATTTCTTGGATTATTTTTGGCACCTGATATTTGGTCACTTGCCTTTTTCTTCCGATCTCATGCCGCCTTTGAAACGTTGAGTAAGCTGCTGGCTCATGGGTCCCGCATGTCATCCTCTACGAACAATAAAAGTTTCATTTCTTGGAGTTATTTTTGACCCTAATTTGGCTATTTCCTTTTTCTTTTGATCCACTGCCGCCTTTGAAACGGTGCGGATTCTGCAGACTAATACAAGCTTTTTCTCTCCAAGATCTTGCAAGTTGATAGATTAAATCATGGAATTATTAGGATATGTTTTAAATTTCAAATCCACTTTATGAATTATTAAAAATACCGTTATCCATGTGGGTATGGAGCGAACAAGGATTTTCATATTGGGCATGAGCAGTTTCAAAAATTGGAACCCAATAATTCAAAATAACTAAAAACAACTTTTATGTAGAATCTCCGCGTTTTTTTCTTTTGCCATTCATAGGATCTGTGTTTCATTAGAAAAGGGCCGAAATTGCATGAGCAGAAAGGCCCATTTGTAGTTATTGGGCTTCGACGGCCGGAGCAAGTAGGCCGAGAGCAATTACCATGTAGATGGCCGTTGGCAACCCAAAGTGAAATATTGGGCCCAACAGGGGAAGGCTGAACAGTACTATTTTCTAATTGGAAGGTGGTACATGGCGTAATCCTGCCAAAAAAAAAGATGGACACGGGTTGCTGAAATTTGCCCATCTGCGCCTAATATCGCCGCCGCGGCTCCGCTTCCGCCGCCGCCGCCATGCCTCGTCTCGCGTCGAGCTCGCGGTACTGCCGCGTCTCGGGCACGGGGTACCGCGGCGTCCGCGCGCGCCCCAAAGGTACGTATTACGCGGAGATACGTGACGGCGGCGAGCGCATCGGCCTCGGCACCTACGAGACCGCGCACGAGGCCGCGCGCGCGTACGACGCCGTGGCGTGGCGGCTCGGGCGCCCGCGATCGTCGATGAATTTCCATGACGTGTGGACGCGCCAGCAGGCCGAGGATCTCGCGCCGCCGCCGTACATCGTTAGACAGGAGGAACAGCGCCGCCGCCGCGAGACGGAGCGCCGTTTGCGCATTGCCGAGCGGGACGAGCGCGCGGCGCGCGAGTGGGCGGCCCGCTTCCCCGAGGACGTAGCCGCCGAGAACGAGCACTTCCGCAGACGGAGGGCGGAGAAGGCTACGAGGCGGGCTGCGAAGAAGGAGGACCGCGCACAACGGAGGGCGGAGAAGGCGACGAAGCGGGCCTTCATCGAAGCGCAGCTCGCCGGGCCGACCACCATTGGCGAGGACGACCCCCGTTGGATTGACCTCTTCTCGTCGGATCCGGTGTCGGGCACGACACCGGACTCGTCAGATGTCGAGTTTTAGTTTAGTTTTATCGCACTACTTTGTACAAATATGAACTACGGAGTATCTATCAAGCTAATTTTCTCCTATTTTATGTCTATTTCTAGTCTTTATTTGATCTTCTGTTTTACTGCACTCTATTTTTCATTATATTCTGTTTTTGGCGCTGCATTATAGCGCCTCTGAAAATACGCTGTTTCAGCCCTGCATTTGGCCGCCACAGTTTGCAGCTTCCGGTGAAGCTATTGCCGGCTCCATGCGCAGCATCAGCCCACAGCGCCAAAATATAGAGCCACTGCTGGAGTTGCTGTAATATGTTTGTCAGCAGGAGCTTACCTAATTAGTGAAAAAGATGTTCAGCGTGGGATTCGATAAAAGGATCTTCATGTTTTTTTCCTAGCGATCCTAGTTCGGACTTTTGATTGTGTTGGCTAGTGCATGAAGCTTGACACCTGTATTATGTGATCCTGATATGAGGATAAGAACACCTTCAGGTTGCATTGCTAATGGTGTCTACTGCAGCAGTGGCGTACCTTCAATGGAGACTGATGCAAGAGAGTTGGTACTGGTGAACCTGCACCTGACATCATCGTGCCACCTGAAGTAGGTTGTGTATTGGGATTAGACTGATAAGCATAGCACCTTGCAAAGAACAAGATGCTGCTAGTGTTGGTTAACGTGATTTTACGACAAAAGTCATGTATGCTCAACAGGTGCCGTACCTAGTTTGGATATTGTGTTGTTACCCTTTTGTGGTTTGGTGTTTGTCCAACAGAGAAAGCTACTCTTTTCCCGTGTAAGTGTTATTATGTGAACAAAAGTTGTATGTACATATATATCGGTCAGAGAACCAAGATTGCATATTCTTGCCTGGTTATAACACATAAGTCATAATAACAATTAAAGAGAAAAGGAACATTTGCCTTTGCAATGTGATTGTGCCAAGTAGATTAGACAACCAACCACAAACATTACAGGTCAACAGCCAAACGCATGCGAAAGTCCTAAGGTAAGCTCCATAATACATGTTGAAACCAAAAGCCTAGAAACCATAAGAAAGGTAGCTCCACATCACAGTTCCACGACAGCAGCATACTGATCATAAAACATATATCAAGTCAGGACAGCTGCACCACTGGGTAAGCATCCATGGGGTCTGGCTCAAGAGCGAAGACTGTGTGAATGCTGCAAAATGTGGCTCTTGCCTCACCCCACCCATACATCTTATCATGGAACCTTACCAAATCAGCATGAATCATCTTGACATAAACATAGCTCCTCTCTCCATGCTGATGGGATTGAACAATGCGCCAGTTGCAGTGCTTCAGCTTGTCAAACAGTATGCAGGAGATAACGAAGCATGCTGGCTGGTCTTTTGTAGTGACAATGGCTTGGAGTAGCTGGTCCTGTGAACCACCCAACTGGATCTTTAGAGCTTGAAGGACAGTCCGTGCCATATAAGCTACCGTTGCTGACTTCAGCTCGGGTTCAGGTGAATGACAGCTGACATCTTGTCCTCGAGATGCAGATCCTTCTTGATCAGATTCAGCGGAATCATCACCACTACTTACAGGTGCATCAGGTTCTACAGAAGGCACATCAGGTACATGCTCCAGTTCATAGGAGTTGGGTGGGACAGCACTGTTTGCTGAAATCTCTACAATACCAGCTCCAGGTAGACCACCAGTATCTACAGAGGGTAAACCACCAATATCCACTTCAGAGGATTCTCGTGGCACGACACCTTTCGCTAGAGGCTCTACCCTACCAGCTCCAGGTCCACCACCAGTCAGTACTGTGGGCATAGTCATGACGGGTTCTACCAATACAAAACCTCCTTCGGGTGGCGTGGCAACTTCGGGTGCAGGATCATCAGTAGCAACTCCAGCATCAGCACCAGTTACATCGGTCTTGACAATAGGTAAACCGTCTTGCTCTAGTTCAGAGAATTCCCGTGGCACGACACCGTTCACTAGAGGCTCTACACTAGCAGCTCCAGCTGCACCACCAGTTTCTTCAGCAGGGGGTAAACCCAATCCACAACCTTCTTCATGTGGCACGATGATGCCACGTATAGGCTCATCAGTACCAGGTCCAGCTGCATCAGTCTCCATAGACAGTAAACAAGGTGGCGTCGGAGGTTTAAAAGACTGGCATGCCATTTCACCTTTGTCATCAGACAATATAGAGTTTTCTTCAACTCTATGTTTCTGCAATAATAAGCACATGAACAGAAATTAGACCAGAGCATCTAGCCATCTAACGGGGGCAGCAGCAAAACAAGCGTCGGTCCATATGTTTACCTTGTCATCTGGGATATCAGAACACCAACAGAGGTGGGAAGATAGCAACGGAAGTCGTGGAAGAAATCGTGAATGCCTGGTTTACCAAGTTGGGCTGAACCGCCCGTGTATCTGTAACATATTAGATCGCATCTTAGTTTAGAAATTAGAGTTTATCTCGTGCACGGTTTAGTGCACGCCCACATTAGAAAGTCCCCTGGACTATAAATATGTACCTAGGGTTTATGGAATAAACAACAACCAACGTTCAACACAAACCAATCTCGGCGCATCGCCAACTCCTTCGTCTCGAGGGTTCCTCCGGTAAGCACCATGCTGCCTAGATCGCATCTCGCGATCTAGGCAGCACGAGCCTGCCTAGTTGTTCATGCGTTGCTCGTACTGAAGCCTTTTTGATGGCGAGCAACGTAGTTATCGTAGACGCGTTAGGGTTAGCATCGTTCTTAGCATCATATGCTCGCGTAGTGCAACCCTTGCGCGTCTAGCCGTCCTTGTGCCTCATCATGGGTGCAGGGGCGGCACCCCGCTTGATCTTTATTTAGTAGATCTGATCCGTTATGGTCGCTCCTTGATTCATCAAGGATTAGTTTAATATCTGCAATAGTTAGGCCTTACAAAGGGTTGGAGGATCCAGCGGCATGCAGGGTGTAGTTTGCTGCCCCTAGACAGGACGTTCCGAGGATCAACCTAGTGTTGGTTTTTAGGCCTTGTCTAGGGCTGGCTTACGTTTACCGTGCGTGAGCGCGAGGCCCAATCGTGAGTAGGATGATCCGATTATGCGGTGAAAACCCTAGATCGTCGTGGATCTCATACGCTTTATCTTGATCAAGCAGGACCACCATATATTCGGCCACCTTGGACGAATCATGGGTGGATCGGCTCCATGAGCCGATTCACAGGATAACCTGAGAGCCGATCGAGGCTCGTATTTAACGTGTACGTGTGTGCCCTGCAGGAAACTAAGCGAGGCATCATCCACACCTTCCTGACCAGGTATAGGTCAGGTGGCACGCCCTTGCGACCCACATCGGCGCGCGACCAGGAGGCTTTGCGGGCCGTCGCTCTGAGGGACTGGGGCCAGCCGCAGCCCTAGTCGTTCCCGTCTACGGTGTTGGCCGATCTTTGCCCCGCGGTGGGTTTGACGTCAACATTGCACATCGTGGGACCATCTTCAACGACAATCTTCAACGACAACCATCTCGCCATCCACATCAGAGATGGCGAAAGACACCATACCATCTTCATCAGAAGTGGCAGAAGAAACTCCGGTCACGTACGGGGATCTCACTGGCGAGCTCAAGAAGAAGTACGACGAGATCAAGTCTGCCCTCGAAGCCGACCTAATCGGCTCTTTCCACAGGACCCGCTCCCATGGCATCAGATGGAAGGGGTTCACACCTGAAGGCGCGCTTGATGGAGTGGACCTGTCCACCCCGTCAGAAGAACGCACCAGGTCGCTGCGTCAGGAGATAAACTTCATGGTGGCTCATTCGCTGCACCGCCATTCTGAGAGCCTGGTGAACACGTTGGAGCGCGTCGCGCTGCGCGTGATCCAGGAGATCATGAGCCATCAGTACTCTCCGTCAGGACCAGCCCTAGGGACTCATCAAGGGGAGTTGCTACTCCAGTCCCGTCCACCGCTGCCGTTCGCGTTGGCAGCGCCCGAAGCGCCGAACTCATCGGCCTATGTCGTCTACAAGATTGGTGGTGACCCCAGTGACTACCAATTCCTACAGGACGCGCCCAAGGAGATCCCGCACGGGTACGCATGCGCATACGTGCCAGACTGCAGCACCTGGGCACCCTCGAACCAGGTTGCTATAGCAGGGACTTCTGGGGCAGGAGAACGCGGAGGCAGACCCGAGAAGCAACGTGGCTAGCTAAATACGCCACTCGACAAAGCTCCCGAGCCCAGCTCTGATTGGCTCAAGACCAGAGAAACAGCATGGCTGGTTAAGTCGCCACTCCGACGAACCTTCAGGGTTCGGCACCTGCAGCCATCACCGCGGATCAAATTTGTACGATCCTGAAAGATCAGTTCGGCATGATGCCGAAAAGAAAGGCGATCGGCTATACCAAGCCGTACCCCAACGAGTACGAATTGATCCCGCTACCACCCAAGTATCGGCTCCCGGACTTACAAAGTTGACGGATCAGATGGCTCCAGCTCCATGAGTGTGAGCGATATTTGGCACAGCGGGCATGATCTCAGCGTCCAGGACAGCTGCGCTGAGATGCCTCCGGTCTCAGGATCAGCTTCGGATGGTACACGTCTCTGTGGCAGAACTCAATCCCAGACACAGACGGTGGAAGAACGGTTCCATGAGCAATCCACTCGAGGCTTCCGAGGCTGGCATTGCCGATCTAGCACAAGTACGCGAAGCGCGGAGAAACGGTGTCGAATACATCCAGCGCTTCAGGACCGTTAGGAACCGATGCTATTCGGTTCACGTAAGCGAAAAAGAAGCAGTCGAGTTGGCGGTGGTGGGTCTATCATCATCGATCAAGGAAGTGGCCTCCCAGGCGGACTATCCTTCATTAGCACACATGGTGCAGAAGTTGTCAGCATATGAGCAACGCCACCCGGATATCTACCAAGATAAATTCAAGCGCGTGGTTACCATGGTTGACGCAGGCGAAGATGAAGGTCCTACGGGAGAGCGAGAGGTCGCAGTAGCTGAGTGGACTCGAGCTGCAGGCCCAGTAACCTGCAAATGGGTAAAGCCACCAGGGCCTCCAAGAGGGTTCGACTTCGACGTGACGAAAACCGAGCAGATTTTCGACCTCTTACTCGCGGAGAAGCACATAAAGGACCCGAAGGCCACAAGTTCTCAATGCAAGAGCTGAACGGAAAGCCATACTGCAAGTGGCATAACACGTTCACCCACACCACCAACGACTGCAGGGTGTGGCGTCAGCAGATCCAAGTGGCGATAGAAAATGGGCGACTAATTTTTTTTATGCCATGAAGGTCGACACACACCCCTTCCCCGCCGTCAACATGGTGGAGTTTACCCACCTTGGAGGGTGCCAGCCTGATTTCTCAGCCAACATCAGCATGGTAGAGCTTGGACACCGCTCTGAGAAGGACGGGGATGAGGACAGCTGCTCTCAGAGCAAGGACACTGAGGGGGCCGCTCCATGCGATCGGCTCCGTCAAGATGGCAAGCGCTACGTCACAGAGGGGGAAGTGAAGAACATAAGATACCAGCGACCCCTCTCTGATCACCTCCTCAACAAGTATGTTAGTCGATATGACCAACGCCGGCGATACAACAACAATGATGAAAGAGGTCGTCTGACCAGAAACGACGGAAGACATCGCCGGCATAATCATGATGAGGAGCGGCAGGAGCGCCACGGCAGGGAGCAGGACGATACGGACAGGCATTGGCACTGCCCCTTCTTCAGACACTGCTGGGATTCAGGAATGAGCCGATTACCAACAATCGGCAACTGCCCAGAATGCAACCGGAAAGAAGGAGACAGCCAATGTCTGTGTTCGAGCGCTTAGGGCCTCTCCCACCGCAAAACAGACGTCTGAGACCCCTCCGTTGGAAGATCTCGAGGTTCAGAAGACGAAGGGGAATACGAAGAAGACAGGTGCCACCGTCCAAGGTGGTGCCCTGACGGTCTCAGCCATACACAAACGCAGGGTTCAGCGATTGCGCGGTCTGGAGGAAGCCGAAAGGTTGTACTTGCATACGCTGAGGAAGCGGCGAGTGGCTGCGAAAGTCCAGAGGACCCTGGATGAGGAGGAGGCCACCAAAGAAAAGAGCCCCAAGCAAAGAGACGATGATGAAACATCGGCTGGCACAAACATGGTGTTCGTTGTCCGGCGGAATGTAGTACTCACGATTACAATGTGCAGATGGACCAGCAAGCGCACCTGTTTACTCGTTGAAGTTGTTTGGTTTATCTGTGACATGGACGAGTAGCAAGACTACGTCAATAAGCAACATGGCGAGGCCGATCCTTGCGATCGGCCCTCCGAAACTGATGAAGGGATATTACAAAACCTTCACCGGGCAAGCAACATGGAGGCCGATTCCAGCAATCGGCCCAAATTATCCTCGCATCCTTCTGCCTGGGATCAACGTTTCACCCAAATTGGCCCATTGTCATTCTCTGAGAATCGGCTGGAGGCCACCTAGATGGATGACATGAGGATATGAGATAATACTATCAATATGGGGGCCGATACACAAATCGGCCTAAAAGTTTGATTATAAACCGTTTGAGACGCTGAGCTTGAGAAGCAGCCGATGCATGGCCATCGACTCAAGAGATACAATTGTTAACCAGAAGGTCAGCCCTATTTGAATTACAGAAGAGAAGTGAAAGAGTAGGTTAACAGCTGGATCTTCTCTTCAATTGTGCTAAGGGCAGCTTGGGTGTCCAGATCAGGTTAAGGGTGGGTCGCATCAGATCCACCAAAGGAAGGGAGCCGATCTGACCTGCAGAGGCGTGAAAACTGAGGCAGCACCTTGGAGGCTCACTGCAATGATTGCATGCAATCGGCTGGCTCATGCAGTCAGCCAATTTGGCTAGATCGCCTCGAGAAGAGGGTGGGCCTACGGTGGTCTGTTTTGCTCTGTTTAAAAGCCGATTGGGATACCAACGGCTGGTCCTTCATTGCAACCTTCTTCACAAATGATGATTATTGAAGAACATTATTAGGTTTGGTTGGGAAAGTTCAAAGGTTTCCCTGAAGATACTGCATTTTCTGCCAAATTTAGAAAATCATCGGTTGGAGAAGGGAAGGGCGAATCTTGAAGGACCGATACGGTGCTATCGGCTCATTATGCATCGGCAAGGTCAGTGGGAGAGGAAATCGGCAAATCAAATTGGGGAAAAGTTCTTCATTAATAAGAAAGATTTCTTACATAGTAGAACTGATTGCCCTCGAAAGGGGATACATTGCCCCGCCTACTTCTACGGATCCTATGCTAAGGGCCCTATCTACGGGCCGTTGCTGCCCTCGTCATGTAATGTGCCACTGTCAGCCTTGCTCCAGGCGGCTCGTCATCACTGCTCCAGCGCTCATAGGCAGGACCTTCATTGTCCTCGTCTCCTCGTCGTCGTCGTCGTCGTTGTCGTCCTGGATTCCCGGCCAGGGGCAATGGCGCTTGGCCGCGGCTCGTCGGGGGAGCGTCGTCGTCGGCATCCTCCTCTTCGTTCTCCTTCACCTCCTCGGAGGTGGCCCCATCCCAGGGGAAGCGATCATCCTCGCTTTCTTCCACCGCTTCCTTGTCGGCGAGGAAGCGGAGATCGCTCTCCCCATCAGTCAGGGACTTGTCGTCCTCTGACCAGATGGAGAAGTCATGATCTGACTCCTCCCCGGCCGCAATGGCACGGCGGATGTTGGCCGCATGGACCTCCGCGGGTTGTGCTCGGCGTCGGCTCGCGAGATGAAGAGGACTGGGTGGAAAGATCCGATGAGGCGAGAGGAGGAAGAGGACATGGTGTCAGGAGGGTTTTGGGATGCTAATGCGAAGGGATGCTGAGAAGAAAGCTGTTTGCTGCGGTTAGATAAAAGGGGCATAGTAAAAATTCAATGCCACAGCGATTTCCGAGGAAGTGGGTGCGAGCAAATCAAATCGTGCGAGAGAAGTGAGGAGGCAAGTTATCATGATGAAGGACTCTACGTGGTTCTGCCCCACGACATGACCCTACGAGAGAAAAGCATAATGATTTTGGAAATGTCATTTCCAAAACCAGGGGGGCATGTGTTATCACCAGAAATCCAAGTCAGAGGTGGGCCGCGATCAAGATGGACGTGAAGATTGTACGTGGAAGAAATACGTGAATCGGCCTGGTTTACCAAGTTGGGCTGAACCGCCCGTGTATCTGTAACATATTAGATCGCATCTTAGTTTAGAAATTAGAGTTTATCTCGTGCACGGTTTAGTGCACGCCCACATTAGAAAGTCCCCTGGACTATAAATATGTACCTAGGGTTTATGGAATAAACAACAACCAACGTTCAACACAAACCAATCTCGGCGCATCGCCAACTCCTTCGTCTCGAGGGTTCCTCCGGTAAGCACCATGCTGCCTAGATCGCATCTCGCGATCTAGGCAGCACGAGCCTGCCTAGTTGTTCATGCGTTGCTCGTACTGAAGCCTTTTTGATGGCGAGCAACGTAGTTATCGTAGACGCGTTAGGGTTAGCATCGTTCTTAGCATCATATGCTCGCGTAGTGCAACCCTTGCGCGTCTAGCCGTCCTTGTGCCTCATCATGGGTGCAGGGGCGGCACCCCGCTTGATCTTTATTTAGTAGATCTGATCCGTTATGGTCGCTCCTTGATTCATCAAGGATTAGTTTAATATCTGCAATAGTTAGGCCTTACAAAGGGTTGGAGGATCCGGCATGCAGGGTGTAGTTTGCTGCCCCTAGACAGGACGTTCCGAGGATCAACCTAGTGTTGGTTTTTAGGCCTTGTCTAGGGCTGGCTTACGTTTACCGTGCGTGGCGCGAGGCCCAATCGTGAGTAGGATGATCCGATTATGCGGTGAAAACCCTAGATCGTCGTGGATCTCATACGCTTTATCTTGATCAAGCAGGACCACCATATATTCGGCCACCTTGGACGAATCATGGGTGGATCGGCTCCATGAGCCGATTCACAGGATAACCTGAGAGCCGATCGAGGCTCGTATTTAACGTGTACGTGTGTGCCCTGCAGGAAACTAAGCGAGGCATCATCCACACCTTCCTGACCAGGTATAGGTCAGGTGGCACGCCCTTGCGACCCGCATCGGCGCTGCACCAGGAGGCTTTGCGGGCAGTCGCTCAGAGGACTAGCCATCCAACGGGGCAGCAGCAAAACAAGCGTCGGTCCATATGGTTACCTTGTCATCTGGGATATCAGAACACACAGATTTAGAAGTCATTTCACATAGCATCCGCTTTTTCGTTCCTTCCCCTACGTCCATCTGGAATAAGTAATACTATTGATCACATAAAACTAATTAATCAAATAAATGCATATGTTGAGAAGTTTGCACGGCAAATTGTGGATTCTGCTTTCATCACCTACGAATCATCGTTCTATATATTTACCTTGTCATCTAGGATATCAGAAGTCACAGAATGAGAAGTCATTTCACTAAGTATCGGTTTTTTCGCTCTTTCCCCTCCATCCATCTGCAATAAGAAGTAATATTGATCACATAAAGCCAATTCAACGAATATATGCATATGTTGAGAAGTTTGCACAACAAATTGTGGATTCTACTTCCAATCACCAAGTAATCTCGTGAGAAATGCATGATCAAGATATGTTTCTCCCTCTTGATCGACATCTGCATCTCCATTAAGACTAATCATCGTGCGATGGTGCTCTTCAGAAGAGCGCATACAATTCCAATCACCAGACAAGCAAAAAATTGTTGATTCTAGTAATGATTAATCAGCAGTGGCCATGGAACGACCACAGATCGACCAAGCAAAAAAAATCATCAGCCTACTGACCACCAAGCAAAGGAAACAAACTAGGCCCATACATGGCCTCACAAATCATCATCAAACGTCGATCAAACTAGCAAGTTTGAACATGGATTACTAATTTATTTTCTGATAAAGTGAGTACTCCGTATATTAATATCGAAAGATATTGATTACACTGAGCCTCTGCAACAACGCAATACCTTACTGGTAGTACGGATGCACAAGGATTCCTAATACTCCCTCTGTTCGGTTTTAATTAGTCGACGCGAGGGAGAGAAGAAAATGAACTGCCGATGCTTTCAACTAGAGTCAATTAAATACGAACGGAAGAAGTACGTACTCTAGTAGTATTGACAAATATCCGGATTAGTCTAAAAACAAATTGGCATGTAAATCCTAGTAGTCTACTAAACTAGGATCAATACCCTAGATTAGGGTTGCAAGCGGCGTCCGCGAATCGTCCCGCAAAGCAGAAAATTAGAGCAAATAGTGGTTGAGATTAGAGCAGATTTAAAGCACTCGCACTGAAACTAGCTAGCCCGCTTACGCTCCCACGTATCGATAATTTCTTATGTTCCATGCCACATTATTGATGATATCTACATGTTTTATGCACACTTTATGTCATATTCGTGCATTTTCTGGACTAACCTATTAACAAGATGCGAAGTGCCAGTTCTGTTTTCTGCTGTTTTTGGTTTGAAAATCCTAGTAACGAAATATTCTCGGAATTGGGACGAAATCAACGCCGGGTTCCTATTTTTTGAAGCATCAGAACAGAGAGCGCGAGGGGGGCCTGTGGGGATGACATGGTGGGCGGCCAGTGGCCCGTGCCACCTATGGTGTGGTCGCCCTTTGACCCTCTGCGCCGCCTCTTCGCCTATTTGCCCCTGCATCGAAAACCCTTACGGAGGAGCCACGATACGAAAAGTTCCAGAGCCGCATCGCAAGCCAAGATACGGGGACGGAAGTCTGTTCCGGCACCCTGCCGGAGCGGGGAAGTGCCCCCGGAAGGCTTCTCCATCGACACCGTTGCCATCTCCACCGCCATCTTCATCCCTGCTGCTCCCATGAATAGGGAGTAGTTCTCCATCGAGGCTCGGGGCTGTACCGGTGGTTCATCTCTCTCCTATGTAGTTCAATACAATAATCTCATGAGCTGCCTTACATGATTGAGATTCATATGATGATGATTGTAATCTAGATGTCATTATGCTAGTCAAGTGGGTTTTACTTATGTGATCTCCGGAGACTCCTTGTCCCACGTGTGTAAAGGTGACAGTGTGTGCACCGTGTGGGTCTCTTAGGCTATATTTCACGAAGTACTTATTCATTGTTGAAGAGCGTAGTGAAGTGCTTATTTATATCTCTTTATGATTGCAATGTGCATCGTATCACAATTTATCTATGTGCTACTCTAGCAAAGTTATTAAAGTAGTTTTATTCCTCCTGCATGTGTGCAAAGGTGACAGTGCGTGCACCGTGTTAGTACTTGGTTTATGCTATGATCATGATCTCTTGTAGATTGCGAAGTTAACTATTGCTATGATAATATTGATGTGATCTATTCCTCCTACATATGCATGAAGGTGACAGTGTGCATGCTATGCTAGTACTTGGTTTAGTCTTTTGATCTATCTTACACTAAAGGTTACTAAAATATGAGCATTATTGTGGAGCTTGTTAACTCCGGCATTGAGGGTTCGTGTAATCCTACGCAATGTGTTCATCATCCAACAAAAGTGTAGAGTATGCATTTATCTATTCTGTTATGTGATCAATGTTGAGAGTGTCCACTAGTGAAAGTGTAATCCCTAGGCCTTGTCTACTGCTGAGTTACTACGCTTGTTTCTTGTTTCTTTGTTACTCTGCTGCAATACTACCATCAACTACACGCCAACAAGCTATTTTCGCCACGATTGTACCTACTCATATATATTCATACCACGTATTTCACTATCTCTTCGCCGAACTAGTGCACCTATTTGGTGTGTTGGGGACACAAGAGACTTCTTGCTTTGTTGCAGGGTTGCATGAGAGGGATATCTTTGACCTCTTCCTCCCTGAGTTCGATAAACCTTGGGTGATCCACTTAAGGGAAAACTTGCTGCTGTTCTACAAACCTCTGCACTTGGAGGCCCAACACTGTCACAGGAAAGGAGGGGGAACGTAGACATCAAGCACTTTTAAGGCGCCGTTGCCGGGGAGGAAAGGTAAAAGGTACTCACACTCCGGATCTCGGCTACTAAGCTATTTTCCGGCGCCATTGTAAGTACTCGAAGCTATTTCCTTTAGACTCTGCAATTGCGACATTTGGTTTCTTGTTTACACTAGTTAGGCATAATGGACAACAATGACCTTTTTATTCTATTTCCTGATTTAAGACATGGATGGTTTGATGCGAAAATTAAAAAACCCATGGAACATATTAATATGAATGCTTTGAACACCATTGTTGCTAATGCTATGGAAAATTCTAAGCTTGGGGAAGCTGGCTTTGATGAGCATGATATTTTTAGTCCCCCAAGCATTGAGGAGAAAATTTACTTTGATGATACTTTGCCTCCCATTTATGATGATTATAATGATAGTAGTCTTTTGTTACCACCTGTTATGGAGGATAAATTTGATTATGATTACAATATACCTCCTATATTTGATAGCTACTTTGTTGAATTTGCTCCCACTACAATTAATAAGAATGACTATGCTTATGTTGGGAGTAGTAATTATTTTATGCATGAGACTCATGATAAGAATGCTTTATGTGATAGTTATATTGTTGAGTTTGCTCATGTTGCTACTGAAAGTTATTATGAGAGAGGAAAATATGGTTGTAAAAATTTTCATGTTACTAAAACACCTCTCTATGTGCTGAAATTTTTGAAGCTACACTTGTTTTATCTTCCTATGCTTGTTACTTTGCTCTTCATGAACTTGTTTATTCACAAGATTCCTATGCATAGGAAGCATGTTAGACTTAAATGTGTTTTGAATTTGCCTCTTGATGCTCTCTTTTGCTTCAAATACTATTTCTTGCGAGTGCATCATTAAAACTGAGCCCATCTTAATGGCTATAAAGAAAGAACTTCTTGGGAGATAACCCATGTGTTTATTTTACTACAGCAATTTTTGTTTTGTTGAGTCTTGGAAGTTGTTTACTACTGTAGCAACCTCTCCTTATCATGTTTTTGTGCCAAGTAAAGTTTCTATGTCAAAGTTGATGTTATATTTGGGATCGCTGCGCAGAAACAGCATTGCTGTCTGTCACGAATCTGGGCACAGTTCTCTGGAGAAAATTCGAAAAAATCTGCCAATTTACGAGCGTGATCCTCAGATATGTACGCAACTTTCATTAGTTTTGAGTTTTTCCATTTGAGCAATTCTGGTGCCAGCTTTAAATTCGTCTTTACGGACTGTTCTGTTTTTGACAGATTCTGCCTTTTATTTCGCATTGCCTCTTTTGCTATGTTGGATTCATTTCTTTGATCCATTAATGTCCAGTAGCTTTATGCAATGTCCAGAAGTGTAAAGAATGTTTGTGTCACCTCTGAACATGTGAATTTTTGATTATGCACTAACCCTCTAATGAGTTTGCTTGAAGTTTGGTGTGAAGGAAGTTTTCAAGGGTCAAGAGAGGAGGATGATATACTACGATCAAGAAGAATGAAAAGTCTAAGCTTGGGGATGCCCCGGTGGTTCATCCCTGCATATTTCAAGAAGACTCAAGCATCTAAGCTTGGGGATGCCCAAGGCATCCCCTTCTTCATCGACAACTTATCAGGTTTCTTCTAGTGAAACTATATTTTTATTCCATCACATCCTATGTATTTTACTTGGAGCGTCTGTGTGCTTTTATTTTTGTTTTTGTTTTGTTATCTTAGTTCTCTGAATAAGTTCATCCTTGTGTGGGAGAGAGACACGCTCCGCTGGTTCGTATGAACACATGTGTTCTTAGCTCATAATATTCATGGCGAAGTTTCCTCTTCGTTAAATTGTTATATGGTTGGAATTGGAAAATGCTACATGTAGTAATTCTAAAAATGTTTTGAATAATGTGATACTTGGCAATTGTTGTGCTCATGTTTAAGCTCTTGCATCATATACTTTGCACCTATTAATGAAGAAATACATAGAGCTTGCTAAAATTTGGTTTGCATAATTGGTCTCTCTAAGGTCTAGATAATTTCTAGTATTGAGTTTGAACAACAAGGAAGACGGTGTAGAGTCTTATAATGTTTACAATATGTCTTTTATGTGAGTTTTGCTGCACCGGTTCATCCTTGTGTTTGTTTCAAATAACCTTGCTAGCCTAAACCTTGTATCGAGAGGGAATACTTCTCATGCATCCAAATCCTTGAGCCAACCACTATGCCATTTGTGTCCACCATACCTACCTACTACATGGTATTTCTCCGCCATTCCAAAGTAAATTGCTTGAGTGCTACCTTTAAACAATTCAAAATTTATTACCTCTTATTTGTGTCAATGTTTTATAGCTCATGAGGAAGTATGTGGTGTTTATCTTTCAATCTTGTTGGGCAACTTTCACCAA
The DNA here is from genome assembly GCA_030979885.1 of Lolium multiflorum. Classification (NCBI taxonomy): domain Eukaryota; kingdom Viridiplantae; phylum Streptophyta; class Magnoliopsida; order Poales; family Poaceae; genus Lolium; species Lolium multiflorum. Next base: position 156,034,318 of record CM061748.1, on the reverse strand, counting down.
TGGACTAGTGGCTTCATCCGCTTATCCAATAATTTGCAAAAAGAGCTGGCAATGGGATTCCCAGTCCCAAATTAATTAAAAAAAAAATACTCTCCATGGTATGTGATTGTTGGACGGCACCCGAAGGATTCGGTTAGCCATGGCTTGAGAAAGCAAAGGTGGGGAGGAGTGTCATCATAATAAAACTAAAATAAAAAGGCACTCCTTCATGGTATGAGATTGTTGGCAGGCACCCGAGGATTCGGTTAGCCATGGTTTGTGAAAGAAAGGTTGGAAGGAGTGCCACCCAAAAATAAAATAAAATGGGAGCCGCTCTTTGAAGGTTTGTCTGGCAAGGGGGTTAGAGTACCCGCTACCATTCGTTGACAACAACAAACACCTCTCAAAACTTTACTTTTATACTCTCTTGATGTTTTCAAAATAAAAGCTCTAGCACAAATACAGCAATCGATGCTTTCCTCTTTGAAGGACCATTCTTTTACTTTTATTGTTGAGTCAGTTTACCTATCTCCTCCACCTTAAGAAGCAAACACTTGTGTGAACTGTGCATTGATTCTTACATACTTGCTTATTGCATTTGTTATATTACTCTATGTTGACAATTATCCATAAGATATACATGTTACAAGTTGAAAGCAACCGCTGAAACTTAATCTTCCATTGTGTTGCTTCAATGTCTATACTTTAAATTATTGCTTTATGAGTTAACTCTTATGCAAGACTTATTGATGCCTGTCTTGAAAGTGCTATTCATGAAAAGTTTTGCTTTATGATTCACTTGTTTACTCATGTCATTACCATTGTTTTGATCGCTGCATTCATTACATATGTTTACAAATAGTATGATCAAGATTATGATGGCATGTCACTTCAGAAATTATCTTTGTTATCGTTTTACCTGCTCGGGACGAGCGAACTAAGCTTGGGGATGCTGATACGTCTCAACGTATCGATAATTTCTTATGTTCCATGCCACATTATTGATGATATCTACATGTTTTATGCACACTTTATGTCATATTCGTGCATTTTCTGGAACTAACCTATTAACAAGATGCGAAGTGCCAGTTCCTGTTTGTTTTTGGTTTCAGAAATCCTAGTAACGAAATATTCTCGGAATTGGACGAAATCAACGCCCAGGTTCCTATTTTGCCCGGAAGCATCCAGAACACCCGAGAGCCGCCAGAGGGGGGCCCTGTGGGCCCCAGATGACATGGTGGCGCGGCCAGGGCTGGGCCCGCGCCACCCTATGGTGTGGTCGCCCCTTTGACCCTCCTGCGCCGCCTCTTCGCCTATTTAAAGCCCCTGCATCGAAAACCCTTACGGAGGAAGCCACGATACGAGAAAAGTTCCAGAGCCGCCGCCATCGCGAAGCCAAGATCCGGGGGACAGGAGTCTCTGTTCCGGCACCCTGCCGGACGGGGAAGTGCCCCCGGAAGGCTTCTCCATCGACACCGCTGCCATCTCCACCGCCATCTTCATCACCGCTGCTGCTCCCATGAGGAGGGAGTAGTTCTCCATCGAGGCTCGGGGCTGTACCGGTAGCTATGTGGTTCATCTCTCTCCTATGTAGTTCAATACAATAATCTCATGAGCTGCCTTACATGATTGAGATTCATATGATGATGCTTGTAATCTAGATGTCATTATGCTAGTCAAGTGGGTTTTACTTATGTGATCTCCGGAGACTCCTTGTCCCACGTGTGTAAAGGTGACAGTGTGTGCACCGTGTGGGTCTCTTAGGCTATATTTCACGAAGTACTTATTCATTGTTGAAGAGCGTAGTGAAGTGCTTATTTATATCTCTTTATGATTGCAATGTGCATCGTATCACAATTTATCTATGTGCTACTCTAGCAAAGTTATTAAAGTAGTTTTATTCCTCCTGCATGTGTGCAAAGGTGACAGTGCGTGCACCGTGTTAGTACTTGGTTTATGCTATGATCATGATCTCTTGTAGATTGCGAAGTTAACTATTGCTATGATAATATTGATGTGATCTATTCCTCCTACATATGCATGAAGGTGACAGTGTGCATGCTATGCTAGTACTTGGTTTAGTCTTTTGATCTATCTTACACTAAAGGTTACTTAAACATGAGCATTATTGTGGAGCTTGTTAACTCCGGCATTGAGGGTTCGTGTAATCCTACGCAATGTGTTCATCATCCAACAAAAGTGTAGAGTATGCATTTATCTATTCTGTTATGTGATCAATGTTGAGAGTGTCCACTAGTGAAAGTGTAATCCCTAGGCCTTGTCCCTAAATACTGCTGAGTTACTACTGTTTGCTTATTCTTGTTACTTATCTGCAATACTACCACCATCAACTACACGCCAGCAAGCTATTTTCTGGCACCGTTATCTATCATATTCATGTATTTCACTATCTCTTCGCCGAACTAGTGCACCTATTTGTGTGTTGGGGACACAAGAGACTTCTTGCTTTGTGGTTGCAGGGTTGCATGAGAGGGATATCTTTGACCTCTTCCTCCCCGAGTTCGATAAACCTTGGGTGATCCACTTAAGGGAAAACTTCTTGCTGTTCTACAAACCTTGCAGATTTAAAGCACTCGCACTGAAACTAGCTAGCCCGCTACCCACCCCGCTTGACACCCTGCCCTAGATGTGAATCTACACCAAATATTCAAACAAGGATGAGCAACCGCCAATAAAATTTTATCCGCACATCATCATCTCTACCATACAAAAGGGTATGGTGATTTCACATACAGCCATTGTTGCCGCGGGACGAGGATGAGTGATGCGCCGCGGAGAAGGTGCCTCACGCCTCTGTCGCCGCCGCCGTCGAAGAGGAAGTCGAAGCCGCGCGATTGTGGTCCGTCGCCGATATGGAGGTGGAGCTACTAGGGAAGAGATGGAGGTGGAGGTGGAGAGGGAGTGATGGTTTGTACTAGTGGCGGCCGGTGAGGTAGTTATAAATACAGCCTCTCTCTCTTTTTTGGCAAGGAATGCAGCTTCTCTTGGAAGGCAACGAGGCAACGCACTCCAGATTTCGTATATTACTATAATAATATGGACGGAGAAATTTGGACGCATCTGTGTTGTCTTGTCAAATGAATCACCAGGATTTGCTTTTAGTACTCCAGATTTGGGCGACCCAAGGAAGTAGAGATAGTAATGTACGCCATCTAGCTGCACGCTATCAAATCAAATAAATGGTCATGCCATTTACTTTTAAGATGGTGCAGCAGTTATTCTGACCAAAGAAACATGCACGTCTGCTGATTATTTCTGATGGGTATACATTTACCGTCCGCTAGCAAAGATTGTTTGGCACATTGTTCTTATGGCTTTCAACATCACACCCCTTAATAATATTATTAATCAATGTTTGGGCAATCAATTGAGTGTGTTAATAAAAAATTAAAACCCACAAATCCAACTGTACTATTTTTAGGGCCATATGAAGGACAAGGAATGATTTTAAATGCCATATGGAGTACCTCCAACCATGTGAAATATGGTTCTGTCATGCAGGTGATACCCATGGCTTCGCATTGGATCTGTATGTTGTCCTACATACAGTCAACTATGAAGTACCACGATTTGGTTTTTGGGTGCAACCGGCTAGAGAATGATGCACGGGTTTGTACAGCCAGTACAATTCACATTAAGATTTTCTGATAGGATGTTGATGTGTATATGTAAGAATCATACACTAGAATGTCTTCTATGTTTAGATGGTTGATCTACGTTTATACTTTCTGTGAACCATGAGGTTAAGACCTTTGTACTGTAATAAAGATTGCTAAATAACAGTATATATGTATGCCTCTAGGGACACTGAAACAGCCAAACAACCATGCATGTGTATAGACCGTATTTGATCAAATTAAAAGAAGCGCCTGGGTTCATGCAAATAGCATAAATTTATCACCTAAGTACATTAGCTATAAATAGTTAAATAGGAGTCAAGACCAACTGAGCTAGCTAGTAGTATGATCCTACTATTACATAAATATCCCTAACTCTGATTGTCTTTGTTCCAGTCCAGCGCGTTGGTGTAGCTTGGGATGAACCAAAACCCCGTATGCCAGTTGGCCCCTGGACCGCTGCTTGAGAAAGATATGCTTTGGTGGTCTTCGCCATTTAGACTGAAGCGGAAAATTTCTTGATGTGATGTGTCAAAGTGAGAGCCAATGGCCTGAGGCGTGGTGTAGATGCAGTTTCTTCTTGTCAAATATCCTGGGGGAAATGTTGCACCACCCACTGGCATGAAAATCGGATAGTTCAACCCAAGGAACATAGAATAGTCTCCAAGATTAGTAACCCTTTCCCACGGGTTGGCTGGAAGTAACCGACTAGTGTCATTCGAGAATACAATGCAGGTATACCCCGAATAGCTGTGAACAGCGCGACCGCAATGGACAGAAGGGGTACTATCATAATGAGTTGGAGCACCGTCAGCGTCAAAATCCATTACGCCACGTGCATAGACCAGGAGAAGTCTAGAACGATCTTGAGATCTTGCCAGCCACCACGTACGACTATTAGAGTCAAAATCATCATCGCCATCAAATCCAGCCGTCCACGGAATGAATGGAGCAGGGAGCACTATAGGACCTTGAAAAAGGAAAGAACACGTCACATGAAAATATATTTCATGATTTATCTACTAGTGATATTGATTTGATATTGGGATGCCAATACTAGTACTTTATAAAATCATGGTCGAACATAAGATGGTTTGAAATATATTTCGAACATCTTGGTAAAACTTCATATGGATTTAAAACATGTTCCCGAAAATATTGGTCCAAATTTTAGATGGTTTGAATATAGTACTCCTTATTCTCTAGAACCGGGGGAATATAAACAAATGAAAGTCTTTATCAATATTGCATGGCACCTTTATTGATTCTATTTCTACTCTACCTTAAATTTTCTAGGGAGTAATAATAAAGAAACTTAATTACTAGGGGGCCTTTTTCCTAAGGAACAACATGCACATTAGACCATACTAAAATTCCTATAGATGTTAAATTCTATATATGTCCATACCACAAGAGGGTTATGGTGTGCGCCTATGGAATTCCTTTAAGCCAAAAGATGCCAAGACAGTTCAACAAATAAGAGGTGAAATACTATATAAGTTACGTATATAAAAAAGATAGGGAGGAAATGTTACCAAATTGATTAGGATCCCATGCATAAACATTTCCAAGCTCAGTAACGGCGAACACAAGTCCGTTATGTATAATTGCATCGCAGTATATGGCGCCGTACTGAAACTGGTTTTCAAGAAATATCCATGTACGAGGATATTCGCCATGGAGGTAGGCAATTGCAAAGTCGAAGATTGCGACAAGGGAGAAATCTTGATACCCCCTAGCAGCTGTAGGAACTTGGCAAATAGCTATCTTCTGCAGTTGAATAGCAGAACGCTGATACTCGAATATAAGTGGATTGTGTGTGGTTTCCAACTTGTTCCTCAAAGATGGAAGCTTAATCTTGCGATGAGTGTAGACATTGAGGAGGTTCCACTTGCCTTCGGGGCCAACCATGGCGATCCAATCTCCATTGGCGCCTGCCCGCTCCTCATCCTTACCGTGTGGCATTAGGCCATCATAGGAGAACCTGTCCAGCGGCAGTAGTTTGCACTTGCTGTGCACCGGCAAATCCTCCTTGAACACCGCCCATGGTTTATCCGCCGGGTCACAACAGAGAACACACGGAAGGCCAAACGGCTGAGAAGCAGGCAGAGTGGCACTGTATTTGGCTGACTGAAGAATACTTTTGGAGGAACCGACTAGGGACGCGGCGGTGATGGCGTCGCACTGGCTGATGAGCACTTCAAGGGGGCCTTCCGTAAACACCTTGTGAAACAGCCCAGATCCACAGACCCTGCTCGATTTCGCCATCGCAATGAGGCAGGTGGTACAATGGGGTTGGTATTTTCTTGGGAGATCTACTGATTCGAACTTTGGGAGAGAGATGGCGATCAATGGCGGCAGGTGGGGGTTTGAGTTGGAGAACAGAGGCTCTCAAACTGGGCACTGCTGGATAGGATGCGAAAGCGCCATGGCGGAGACGCAGGCGCGTGCTATGGAAGATGGGCGGAGTGGGGATAGACGACGGAGGTGAACCGAGACGCTCCTCCTCTTATGCATATACTGCCTACTGCAGTTTCGAGGAGAGTGTGAATGTGTTCAAAAAAAGAGGAGAGTGTGAATGTGTTCAAAAAAAGAGGAGAGTGTGAATGTGTTCAAAAAAAGAGGAGAGTGTGACTGTGACCCGACACCCGAGTAGGAGCCGAGCAGACGGACTATAGGAGTAGCCCCATCATTACAGAACATTAATCGTGCTTCCTACAATAAATAAGTGAAACATTGATACGTCTCCAACGTATCGATAATTTCTTATGTTCCATGCTACTTTATTGATGATACCTACATGTTTTATGCACATTATATGTCATATTTATGCATTTTCCGGAACTAACCTATTAACAAGATGCCGAAGAGCCCTGTTTTCTGCTGTTTTTGGTTTCAGAAATCCTAGTAAGGAAATATTCTCGGAATTGGACGAAACTTTCGCCCAGGGTCCTATTTTTGCACGAAGCTTCCAGAAGACCGAAGAGATAACGAAGTGGGGCCACGAGGCAGCCAGGGCATAGGGCGGCCGGCCCAGGGCCGCGGCCCTACCCCCTGGGCCCCTCGTGTGGCCCCCCGCGTTGACCTTCCGCCTACTTAAAGTCTCCGTCGCGAAACCCCCAGTACCGAGAGCCACGATACGGAAAACCTTACTGAGACGCCGCCGCGAATCCCATCTCGGGGGATTCAGAGATCGCCTCCGGCACCCCGGGAGGGGATTCATCCCCGGAGGACTCTACACCGCCATGGTCGCCTCCAGGAGTGATGAGTGAGTAGTTCACCCCTGGACCATGGGTCCATAGCAGTAGCTAGATGGTCGTCTTCTCCTTGTTGTGCTTCATTGTTGGATCTTGTGAGCTGCCTAACATGATCAAGATCATCTATATGTAATTCTATATGTTGTGTTTGTCGGGATCCGATGGATAGAGAGTACTATGATTATGGTGATTATCAATCTATTGTTTATGTGTTGTTTATGATCTTGCATGCTCTCCGTTATTAGTAGAGGCTCTGGCCAAGTTTTTACTCTTAACTCCAAGAGGGAGTATTTATGCTCGATAGTGGGTTCATGCCTTCATTGACACCTGGGACAGTGACAGAAAGTTCTAAGGTTGTGATGTGCTGTTGCCACTAGGGATAAAACATTGATGCTATGTCTAAGGATGTAGTTGTTGATTACATTACGCACCATACTTAATGCAATTGTCTGTTGCTTAGCAACTTAATACTGAATGGGGTTCGGATGATAACCTGAAGGTGGACTTTTTAGGCATAGATGCAGTTGGATGGCGGTCTATGTACTTTGTCGTAATGCCCAATTAAATCTCACTATATTTATCATATCATGTATATGCATTGTTATGCCTTTCTCTATTTGTCAATTGCCCGACTGTAATTTGTTCACCCAACATGCTTTTATCTTATGGGAGAGACACCTCTAGTGAACTGTGGACCCCGGTCCTATTCTTTACATAGCATACAATCTACTGCAATTGTGTTTACTGTTTTCTTTGCAAACATCTTCCACTCGATACGTTTAATCCTTTGTTACAGCAAGCCGGTGAGATTGACAACCTCACTTCGTTGGGGCAAAGTACTTTTTTGTTGTGCAGATTCCACGTTGGCGCCGGAATCCCTGGTGTTGCGCCGCATCACATTTCGCGACCATCAACCTTCAACGTGCTTCTTGGCTCCTCCTGGTTCGATTAAACCTTGGTTTCTTTCTGAGGGAAAACTTGCCACTGTGCGCATCATACCTTCCTCTTGGGGTTCCCAACGGACGTGTACATTTACGCGCATCAAGCCTGTTTTCTGGCGCCGTTGCCGGGGAGATCAAGACACGCTGCAAGGGGAGTCTCCACTTCTCAATCTCTTTACTTTGTTTTTGTCTTGCTTTATTTTATTTACTACTTTGTTTGCTGCACCTAAACAAAACACAAAAAATTAGTTGCTAGTTTTACTTTATTTACTGTCTTGCTCTCTATATCAAAAACACAAAAAAATTAGTTACTTGCATTTAATTTATTTTGTTATCATGTCTAGTCCTGTACTTGTTTTTATTTTCACTAGTTAGGCATAATGGAAAACAACAAAAATATGAGAGATCTTTATGAACTTTATCTTGAATTAGGACATGATGTGTTTGAAGAAAGAATTAAGAAACCCATGGAACTTTATATGCATGCTAATGAGAATGTTATTACTATGAATGCTTTGAACACCATTGTTGCTAATGCTATGGAAAATTCTAAGCTTGGGGAAGCTGGTTTTGATGAGCATGATATTTTTAGTCCCCCAAGCATTGAGGAGAAAATTTACTTTGATGATACTATGCCTCCTATATTTGATGATGAGAATAATAATGATAGCTACTTTGTTGAATTTGCTCCCACTACAACTAATAAAATTGATTATGCCTATGTGGAGAGTAATAATTTTATGCATGAGACTCATGATAAGAATGCTTTATGTGATAGTTATATTGTTGAGTTTGCTCATGTTGCTACTGAAAGTTATTATGAGAGAGGAAAATATGGTTGTAAAAATTTTCATGTTACTAAAACACCTCTCTATGTGCTGAAATTTTTGAAGCTACACTTGTTTTATCTTCCTATGCTTGTTACTTTGCTCTTCATGAACTTGTTTATTTACAAGATTCCTATGCATAGGAAGCATGTTAGACTTAAATGTGTTTTGAATTTGCCTCTTGATGCTCTCTTTGCTTCAAATACTATTTCTTGCGAGTGCATCATTAAAACTGCTGAGCCCATCTTAATGGCTATAAAGAAAGAACTTCTTGGGAGATAACCCATGTGTTTTTTTACTACAGTACTTTGTTTTATATTTGTGTCTTGGAAGTTGTTTACTACTGTAGCAACCTCTCATTATCATGTTTTTGTGCCAAGTAAAGTTTCTATGTCAAAGTTGATGTTATATTTGGGATCGCTGCGCAGAAACAGCATTGCTGTCTGTCACGAATCTGGGCACAGTTCTCTGTAGAAAATTCGAAAAAATCTGCCAATTTACGAGCGTGATCCTCAGATATGTACGCAACTTTAATTAGTTTTGAGTTTTTCCATTTGAGCAAGTCTGGTGCCAGCTTTAAATTCGTCTTTACGGACTGTTCTGTTTTTGACAGATTCTGCCTTTTATTTCGCATTGCCTCTTTTGCTATGTTGGATTTATTTCTTTGATCCATTAATGTCCAGTAGCATTATGCAATGTCCAGAAGTGAAAATAATGATTGTGTCACCTCTGAATGTGTGAATTATTAATTGTGCACTAACCCTCTAATGAGTTTGCTTGAAGTTTGGTGTGAAGGAAGTTTTCAAGGGTCAAGAGAGGAGAATGATATACTATGATCAAGAGGAGTGAAAGCTCTAAGCTTGGGGATGCCCCCGTGGTTCATCCCTGCATATTTTAAGAAGAATCAAGCGTCTAAGCTTGGGGATGCCCAAGGCATCCCCTTCTTCATCGACAACATCATCAGGTTCCTCCCCTGAAACTATATTTTTATTCAGTCACATCTTGTGTTCTTTACTTGGAGCGTCGGTTTGTTTTTGTTTTTGTTTTTGTTTGAATAAAATGGATCCTAGCATTCACTTTGTGGGAGAGAGACACGCTCCGCTGTTGCATATGGACACATGTGTCCTTAGGCTTTACTCATAATGTTCAAGGCGAAGTTTCTTCTTCGTTAAATTGTTATATGGTTGGAATTGGAAAATGCTACATGTAGTAATTCTAAAATGTCTTGGATAATGTGATACTTTGCAATTGTTGTGCTCATGTTTAAGCTCTTGCATCATATACTTTGCACCCATTAATGAAGAAATACATAGAGCTTGCTAAAATTTGATTTGCATATTTGGTCTCTCTAAGGTCTAGATAATATCTAGTATTGAGTTTTGAACAACAAGGAAGACGGTGTAGAGTCTTATAATGTTTACAATATGTCTTTTATGTGAGTTTTGCTGCACTTGTCCATCCTTGAGTTTGCTTCAAATAACCTTGCTAGCCTAAACCTTGTATCGAGAGGGAATACTTCTCATGCATCCAAAATCCTTGAGCCAACTACTATGCCATTTGTGTCCACCATACCTACCTACTACATGGTATTTCTCCGCCATTCCAAAGTAAATTGCTTGAGTGCTACCTTTAAAATTCCATCATCCACCTTTGCAATATATAGCTCATGGGACAAAATAGCCTTAAAAACTATCGTAGTATTGAATATGTACTTATGCACTTTATATTTTATTAAGTTGCTTGTTGTGCGATAACCATGTTTCTGGGGAACGCCATCAACTATTGTTGAATATCATGTGAGTTGCTATGCATGTCCGTCTTGTCTGAAGGATCTATCATTTTAGTGGTTGGAGCATGCAAAATTGTTAGAGAAGAACATTGGGCCGCTAACTAAAGCCATGAATCATGGTGGAAGTTTCAGTTTTGGACATACATCCTCAATCTCATATGAGAATAATAATCATTGCTACATGCTTATGCATTTAAGAGGAGTCCATTATCTGTTGTCCATGTTGTCCCGGTATGGATGTCTAAGTTGAGAATAATCAAAAGCGAGAAATCCAAAATGCGAGCATTCTCCTTAGACCTTTGTACAGGCGGCATGGAGGTACCCCTTTGTGACACTTGGTTGAAACATGGCATGCAAAGATCCGGTAGTCCAAGCTAAGTAGGACGAGGTGCGGGCACTATTAGTATACTATGCATGAGGCTTGCAACTTGTAAGATATAATTTACATAACTCATATGCTTTATTACTACCGTTGACAAAATTGTTTCATGTTTTTAAAATAAAAGCTCTAGCACAAATACAGCAATCGATGCTTTCCTCTTTGAAGGACCTTTCTTTTACTTTTATTGTTGAGTCAGTTTACCTATCTCCCTCCACCTTAAGAAGCAAACACTTGTGTGAACTGTGCATTGATTCCTACATACTTGCATATTTCACTTGTTATATTACTTTATGTTGACAATATCCATGAGATATACATGTTATAAGTTGAAAGCAACCGCTGAAACTTAATCTTCCTTTGTGTTGCTTCAACACCTTTACTTTGATTTATTGCTTTATGAGTTAACTCTTATGCAAGACTTATTGATGCTTGTCTTGAAGTACTATTCATGAAAAGTCTTTGCTATATGATTCACTTGTTTACTCATGTCATTACCTTTGCTTTGATCGCTGCATTCATTACATATGTTTACAAATAGTATGATCAAGATTATGATGGCATGTCACTTCAGAAATTATCTTTGTTATCGTTTTACCTGCTCGGGACGAGCAGAGATACGTCTCCAACGTATCGATAATTTCTTATGTTCCATGCTACTTTATTGATGATACCTACATGTTTTATGCACATTATATGTCATAGTTATGCATTTTGGAACTAACCTATTAACAAGATGCCGAAGAGCCATTCTGTTTTCTGCTGTTTTTGGTTTCAGAAATCTAGTAAGGAAATATTCTCGGAATTGGACGAAACTTTCGCCCAGGGTCCTATTTTTGCACGAAGCTTCCAGAAGACCGAAGAGATAACGAAGTGGGGCCACGGCAGCCGGGCATAGGGCGGCGCGGCCAGGCCCTTGGGCGCGGGCCTACCCCTGGGCCTCGTGCCCCCGCGACCTTCCGCCTACTTAAAGTCTCCGTCGCGAAACCCCCAGACCGAGAGCCACGATACGGAAAACCTTGCGAGACGCCGCCGCGAATCCCATCTCGGGGGATTCAGGAGATCGCCTCCGGCACCCTGCCGGAGAGGGGATTCATCCCGGAGGACTCTACACCGCCATGGTCGCCTCCGGAGTGATGAGTGAGTAGTTCACCCCTGGACCATGGGTCCATAGCAGTAGCTAGATGGTCGTCTTCTCCTTGTTGTGCTTCATTGTTGGATCTTGTGAGCTGCCTAACATGATCAAGATCATCTATATGTAATTCTATATGTTGTGTTTGTCGGGATCCGATGGATAGAGAGTACTATGATTATGGTGATTATCAATCTATTGTTTATGTGTTGTTTATGATCTTGCATGCTCTCCGTTATTAGTAGAGGCTCTGGCCAAGTTTTTACTCTTAACTCCAAGAGGGAGTATTTATGCTCGATAGTGGGTTCATGCCTTCATTGACACCTGGGACAGTGACAGAAAGTTCTAAGGTTGTGATGTGCTGTTGCCACTAGGGATAAAACATTGATGCTATGTCTAAGGATGTAGTTGTTGATTACATTACGCACCATACTTAATGCAATTGTCTGTTGCTTAGCAACTTAATACTGAATGGGGTTCGGATGATAACCTGAAGGTGGACTTTTTAGGCATAGATGCAGTTGGATGGCGGTCTATGTACTTTGTCGTAATGCCCAATTAAATCTCACTATATTTATCATATCATGTATATGCATTGTTATGCCTTTCTCTATTTGTCAATTGCCCGACTGTAATTTGTTCACCCAACATGCTTTTATCTTATGGGAGAGACACCTCTAGTGAACTGTGGACCCCGGTCCTATTCTTTACATAGCATACAATCTACTGCAATTGTGTTTACTGTTTTCTTTGCAAACATCTTCCACTCGATACGTTTAATCCTTTGTTACAGCAAGCCGGTGAGATTGACAACCTCACTGTTTCGTTGGGGCAAAGTACTTTGGTTTTGTTGTGCAGATTCCACGTTGGCGCCGGAATCCCTGGTGTTGCGCCGCATCACATTTCGCGACCATCAACCTTCAACGTGCTTCTTGGCTCCTCCTGGTTCGATTAAACCTTGGTTTCTTTCTGAGGGAAAACTTGCCACTGTGCATCATACCTTCCTCTTCAAATCGATGGCCATGTCAGTATTATGGTGAACAAATAAAACAAATACACACCAACCTTGTTCTTTTTGCAACGTACACCAACCTAGCAAGGCATCAACCTTCTCGCCATCAACTACGACTCCGTGGCTCCGTCCCACCAAAGTTGTCTCAACTTTGTAAAAAAAATACATCTATCCATCTAAATTTTAACAAAGGTGAGACACTTTTGGTGGGACCGAGGGAGTACAAAAAAACTTCACTACTCCATGCTAGTATCGGCCACTAATTCAAATTTCAACTGAAGGCGTGCTATTTTATGGTCCTGAAAATTGCCAAAAAAAATACAACCCAAAAATGCAACAGATCCATGTTAAGGGGGTACACCCTACGCAATATACATTAAGAAACTTTGAAACTTCAGCGACCTTGTAAGAATGCCCATGACAGTGCAGTTTTGCCAAATTAGGAAGAGACGAAATATGAATTCAACCAAAGAAATCTAAACGAATCCTTAGACAATAGCATAGTTAACACGTTCAGAAAAAAATGATGACTCCAAAAGAACAACATTAGCAAGAAATACTCCATTTTAGTTTGAATTTGCAGTCACATACATAACTAGTAGTACTGCCAAAATACTATAATACTCCGAGCTGCATTCTAGCACTCCAACTAGCTAGCTAATAGTTCTGGAGTAGTAGTACTACTATACAAGTCCAAAATACATCCGAACGAACCCTACTTCGAACTAAACTACTCCCTCCGATCTTCGAGTAACTACATTGCAGTATGACTAAACGAAGATTATTGTATAACCTTCTTGTTGATGCAAACGCAGATAGGCAACACACGCTGCCCTCCATTCTGCTTCGCGTAACGGGGCGGCACCGCCAGGAAAGAAGTGAGCTGCTGCAACATGATCGAGCTAGGCGTCGGGGAGCTCGTCGGCTCGATTACCGCCATCAAGGTGTCCGTCGAGAGGTCACTGGTCCCAGCCGTCGCCGGCGCCGGCGGACCAATCACCAACAGCTGCGCCTTGTACATCGGAAACAAGCACGCGGCCGACCTGATGCACACACAGGACACAATGGTGGTCGGGCCGAGCGCTCCAACGGTGATGGCGAACACGCTACCGTCTTCTTCCCCACTGCCGATGAACAGGTGTCCCCGCGGTTGTACCGGAACACGAACTATGCACCAGGCGGGTATGCCATACTGGAACGTAAACACTGGGATGGAGTGGGATGCTTGGAGGTGTACCAGGAGCTCCCGCGGCGGGCCGGTGAAGCTGCAGCCGGTATTGATGGCCTCTGTGCAGCCGCACGGACCATGCGGGCACGCGATATAGTGCTTGTAGGACTCCGTGGAGGCGACCAAGCTCTGGCAGCCGACGCACTTGACCATTGCCCCAGATCGATTCGACGGCGGCAATCTTGGCCCAGATCGATTCGACGGCGGCAACCACGCCGGCTGCTCGCACTTCTTGCACGGGTTCGGCGCAAGCTCGCCGACGCAGCGCCGACAGCCCATATGACCGCCCTTGCACTGCACGGAACAACGTACGTGGCATCAGTTGTCATTGACATTTCTCACAGGTGAACCTAAGAATGAAATCGGAAGGGAGCGACCTTGGATATGGGGGGTTTGAAGGGCAGCAGGCAGAGGGGGCACAAGAAGAGGGCCTCCTCCATCTTCAGAGAAGAGTGATCGGGAAAACGAGAACGGGATGGGTTCTTTTTTTTATACATGCCTTGGAGTGGAGTATGGATACTACTACTTATAGGAAGAACTTCCTTGCTAAGAATCGGCGTCGGCCGTACGCAAGCATAGATGCACCAGCGGCTCTGCAGTTTGTCAAAATAAAAGGACAGAGCTGCAGTGACTTGAAGTCTCCAAATCTCATTGTGACTTGGTGCCACCATCTACCAACCATTTGAGATCCAACGTTCCAAACTAATCTCTTATTTCGAACCTAAAAACAAAAATTATGAAAAAAATCCAGTAAAATGTAGATGCCTTGTTCTAAAATCTGTGAATATTTCATCCCACTCGGACGATTAGCTTGTGATTAAAGAGCTTTTTACGTATACGAGCACTAGTTTAAACTAAATACTCCCTCTGATTCATATTAATTGACTTCAATATGGATGTATCTAGAACTAAAATGTGTCTAGTACATCCATATTAGAGTCAATTAATATGAACCGGAGGGAGTATATATTTGCTCACAAACCTTTGATTCAAATCGAATGAAACTTCACCAAAATATAAATCGAAATATGCACGATTAACTGGAAGTTCTTGAAATATTTCTGAGCAATTATAATAATTATTTAGTTTAAATTCTAAGTCGATCGCATACATTGGATCTGAGATGGATGGTGGATGGTGGCACCAAGTCACTGTGAAACTTGGAAGTATCAAGTCAGTGAAGCTCTATCCCAAAATAAAAGCTTCGTGAAGGGGGCAGTTTGGTTCAAAAAAGAAGACAGTGCCAAGCAGTTGTCAAACAATACCCATATAGTCAAATGTACTCCCTCTGATTCAAATGAATTGACTCAACTTTGTCTAGATATATGGATGTATCAAGTCACTGAAGCTAAAATAAAAGCTTCATGAAGGGGGAAGTTTGGTTCGAAAAAAAATACAGTGCCAAGCAGCTGTCAAATAGTACCATAACGTCAAATGTACTCCCTCCGATTCAAACGAAATGACTCAACTTTGTATTTTGCATGTTAAAGGTTTTTCGTAAAACTTGGCCAATCTTAACATAGTTTGCCTTTCTAAAAAAAGATATAAGCCCTAAGGCTCCTTTGATTCATAGGATGGGAAAACCATAGAAATATGGAAAACATAGGATTGAGATTTAATGGCTAGTTGAATCATATAGGAAGATGAGTTGTGTTTGATTGTGCCAAAGGAAATTTTCCATGAGGTATGACCTAATGTTTTATTCTTATAGGATTTGCACTGCAAGATTCCTATAGGATATGTTCCTATGAATCAAACAACTAGTGTGGGGAAAATTCACATGTGATCTAAATCCTACATAATTCCTATACAAATCCTATATATGAATTTTAGTTGTTAGGTCACTTAAAATGACTTCACTTGAAGAGTTACATTTTTGTTTTTTTCTGAATTAGTAGTGATGCCTAACCATATATATACCTAAACCAAGAGAATCAGCATAAACTTATGTATATTAATAGTAAGCGCATATATGAATGTTTTTTATCTACAAACCCAGGGTCATATATATGTACATAGAAACATGCATATATGCTAGTTTTTGTACCTTGGTGTGTTCCTCTTTTGGGCTATCTCTTTTTTGTTCACCGATTCACAACCAACGCCCTAGATTAATTTGGCACTTAAAAAATAACATTTTGTTTTTGGCGCACTAACACAAATAGTAGTAGCACGGTCAACACTGTAGAGAAGTACAAAATAAATGTGTGTGGGAAAAAATGACTTAAAGTGACCATTACATTGAGAAAAAGGGTAGAACCAAGCATTGCACAGGGAAAAAGCAGTGTAGTGCCCAGAAGAAAAAAACAAGTTGGGTTATACTCCCTCCATCCTGAAATAATGGGTGTAGAGTTAAAATTTGTCCATAAAAGAGTGTACTTCTCGTTTTGCAATGCACTTCAAAATTTGTCCACAAAAGAGTGGTAGTAAAAAATATTTCTTTCTCATCACGAGGGATATAGTTTCTTCACGACTAGTACGTACTACCTCCATCACAAAGCTTAAGTCTTTTTTTAAGAGTCAAAGCAAGTAAAGGTTGACGAAAATTTAGAACAATCTATCAACTAATATAATATTTTGTAGATACCATACCAAAAAAAATCGTTGTCTATGTATTGATATTAATTTTGTATTTTGCATGATAATGATTTTTGGTAAAATCTTAGTTTACCTTGACATAGTTTGAGCTTCTAAAAATAATATAAGCCTTACGCTTTGGGATGGAGGTAGTAGTATTTAGCATAATAGAGGAAAGTGATGGTCGATGACAGTTTCCCAATGTAATAATAAAATCCTTAATATGCCTTGAAAACCCACACGTACGCTCTTTCTAGGACAGAGGCAGTATGAGGTAATGCACCCACGCGCTGTCATCTGCCGGTTCGTGCTATGTCTCCCAAATCTTGAAATATCGTCAGTTATCCATTTCACGTCCACACTTCTCCCTCTCTCCACGGACTAGGAAAAAACCCTCTCTTCATTGCCGCAGCGGATGCCAAAGACGAAGCGGAGGCCATTGCCGAAGGTCGGGCCATCGGTCGCTCATCGGCATCTGATGCTGTTGGTAGATGGGTCCACTCTCTTGGGAAGCATCCCCTAGATGACGAGGACGAGGTTGAACTCATCTTTGAACCGCCGCCGCCGACCTTCGACGAGAATATCGTCGACGAGGGGGAGGAAGTATGTTCCGATTCACCTCTCTCCCTTATTCAACATAGCCCTGTATCGATTTGCGCTATGGTCTCTCCCTCTTTTTTTTGCGCTATAGCGTTTTGAATTAGCGTCAGAATCTTTTTAGATTCATATTCAGTATTAGTTGCAACTGCTACATATTTGCTTCACATCCGATTCACCTCTCTCCCTTATTTAACATAGCCCTGTATCGATTTGCTCTATGGTCTCTCCCTCTTTTTTTTGCGCTATAGGGTTTTGAATTAGCGTCAGAATCTTTTTAGATTCATATTCATTATTAGTTGCAACTGCTACATATTTGCTTCACCTGTTTATTTGGCATGTATCAGGTTGCTACTGATGAGGTTGACAGCGATGTCGAGTCGCGTCATAGGAAGGCCAGGGCCACTCTCAACAAGCTTAAGGCGGGGAAGTTCGACAAGTATTGGAGTGAACCCTGGACTGGTGCCAGGAACAGCTGCCCCTTCTGCACAAAGAGCATAAAGGTTGACTTTCGAAGCGTCCTGCAGCATGCCGAAGCCGGTGGGTCCGGCTGTCTCAAAGTTGGGGAAACTGTTAACCGATCCGGCTTCATAGCCAACCACATGGCCTATGGGCTATTCCTAAGGAAGAAATTGAACCAAGCTATCGAGACCGGTCGTGTGCCTCCTCCCAAGCCCAAGCCACCAAAGATTAAAGGTATGGGCAGCAAGAAGCAGAAGAAGCGGGACCGGGAGGAGGCGACAGGAAGAAGATGGTAAATATACTCCGTAACTGTTGTGCATGTTTGTCTCTCCTACTGCTTCAAAAGCAGCATCTTTTGTTGAACTCTGTTTATGTTTGCTGCTCAGCAGCGTTTGTGGTGAACCTATTAGCTTAATTAGGGGTTGTTGAACTATGTCTGTGTTGAACCTTGCTTAATTAGGTTGTGTTGAACTCTGTTTGTGTTGGCGTGGGAAGGGGGGCATGATGCTACCCTGAATTTGCGGGACCCCCAAAAAACTTGCAAATACGAGTGATGCATCCAAAAGGAACAAACTTCTTACATGGTAGACCCCAGTCTGAAAGCAAGAAATGCGATCGGGTCCTTAACAGCCACCGCCCGGATTGATCGGGTATTTTGCCTGCCTACCGCATGTGACTTGTGCTCACTGAAGTTTGGGACCTCACGCATGGGCACCACACGTAAGTGACAGACCTGTTGGTGTAAAAACTCGGGTGATTATTATACTGCATTAGTACAAAGTTTCCTATGGATTCAAGGGTTGGAAAGCCAAGTTAACTCATTTTCATGACTAAGAAGGAGCCAGGCTTACTTTTTCATTTTCATGTTTTAACTTGTTTAAATCTTGGTCAAACAAAGGATTTGACCAGGATTCAAGTGGGCATAAAAATTCAAAAAAGAAATCAAAAAAAAAACCAAAGCACATAAGCTTCTTATGTCATATAGTAAGCATTACAGTTGATCAACGAAGTCTAGACATATTCAAACCAGAAAAATATTGTATATACCCCCTAACCCTAAACTCTGTCTTATGAAGTCAAGCATGAAGAAAAGTGGTTTTGGGTTTCAAACATTGGAAATTGAAAAAACTCCCAAAAGCTTCATTTTGGAGTGACTAAGAAGAATCCAGGCTTTCATTTTCATTTTCATGTTTTAAATTGGTTTAAATCTTGGTCAAACCTAGGATTTGACCAAGATTCAAATGGACATAACAAATTCAAAAAAATCAAAACCAAACACATAGTCTTTTGATGTCATATAGTAAGCATTCAAGTTGATAAACAAAGTCTAGACATATTTAAACAAGAAAAATCATGTATATACTTGGCCCCTAACCCTAAACTCTGTCTTATGAAGTCAAGCATTAAGAGGAGTGGTTTTGGGTTTCAAACATGGAAATTTAAAAAACCTCCCAAAAGCTTCATTTTGGAGTGACTAAGAAGAATCCAGGCTTACTTTTCATTTTCATGTTTTAAACTGGTTTAAATCTTGGTCAAACCTAGGATTTGACCAAGATTCAAATGGGCATAACAAATTCAAAAAAAAACTAAACACATAGTCTTTTGATGTCACATAATAAGCATTCAAGTTGATAAACAAGGTCTAGACATATTCAAACCAGAAAAATCATGTATCTACCCCCTACCCCTAAACTTTGTCTTATGAAGTAAAGCACGGAGAGATATCATTTTGGGTTTCGAACATGGAAAATTTAAAAAAACCTCCCAAAAGCTTCATTTTGGAGTGAATAAGAAGGATCCACACTTACTTTTCATTTTCATGTTTTAAACTTGTTTAAATATTGGTCAAACCTGCAAGGATTTGACCAAGATTCAAATGGGCATAAAAATTCAAAAAAAAAACGAAAACCACTTCTCTTCGTCCTTGACTTCATTAGACAGAGTTTAGGGTTGGGGTATATACATGATTTTTAATGTTTAAATATGTATAGACTCCGTTGATCAACATGAATGCTTACTATAACTTAAGAAGCTTAATTATGTGCTTTGGTTTTTCATTTTTTGAATTCTTTATTGAATTTTTATGCCTATTTGAATCTTGGTCAAATCCTAGGTTTTAGCATGAAAATGAAAAAGTAAGCCTGGATCCTTCTTATTCACTCAAAAAATGAAGCTTTTGGGAGGGTTTTTGAATTTTCCATGTTTGAAACCCAAAACCATTCCTCTTATATGCTTGACTTCATATATATCACAGAGTTTAGCCTTAGGGGGTATATACATGATTTTTCTAGTTTGAATATGTCTAAACCTTGTTTATCAACTTGAATGCTTACTATAAACCAAAAATTCATGTATCTACACCTAACCCTAAACTATGCATGAAGAGAAGTGGTTTTGGGTTTCAAACCTGGATATTTCAAAAACCCTCCCAAAAGCTTCATTTTGGAGTGAATAAGAAGGATCAAGGCTTAATTTTTCATTTTCATGTTTTAATCTTGTTTAAATCTTGGTCAAACCTAGGATTTGACCAAGATTCAAATGGGCATAATTTAAAAAAATGAAAAATCAAGGCACATAGTCTTCTTATGTCATATAGTAAGCATTCAATTAAGTTGATAAACAAGCTCTGGACATATTCAAACCAGAAAAATCATGATGAATCTACCCCCTATATATCCCTAAACCCTAACTTATGAAGTCAAGCATGAAGAGAAGTGGTTTTTGGTATAAATCATGGAAATTTCATATTCATGTTTATTAAACTTGTTTAAATCATGGTCAAACCTAGGATTTGACCAAGATTCAAATGGGCATAAATATTCAGAAAAAACAAAAAATGGAAAATCAAGGCACATAGTCTTCTTATGTCATATATATAGTAAGCATTCAATTAAGTTGATAACAAGGTCTAGACATATTCAAACGAGAAAAATCATGTATCAAGCTACCCCTAACCCCAAACTCTGTCTTATGAAGTCAAGCATGAAGAGAAGTACGTGGTTTTTTGGTTTCAAACATGGAAATTTCAAAAACCCTCTCAAGAGCTTTATTTTGGAGTGACTACGAAGGATACATGCTTAATTTTCATATTCATGTTTTAAACTTGTTTAAATCATGGTCAAACCTAGGATTTGACCAAGATTCAAATGGGCATAATTTAAAAAAAATGTAAAATCAAGGCATATAGTCTTCTTATGTCATATAGTAAGCATTCAATTAAGTTGATAAACAAGGTCTAGACATATCAAACCAGAAAAATCATGTATCTACTATATATCCCCAAACTCTGTCTTATGAAGTCAAGCATGAAGAGAAGTGGTTTTTGGTTTCAACATGGAAATTTCAAAAACCTCCCCAAACTTCATTTTAGAGTGACTAAGAAGGATACAAGCTTGCCTTTTCATTTTCATGTTTTAAACTTGTTTAAATTATCTTGGTCAAATCTAGGATTTGACAAGATTCAAATGGGCAAACATATGATAAGTGATGCAAATATCATTTCTAAGTGCGGGCAAACCAGAGATATGTGGTTTTTGGTTTCAAACATATTCAAACGAGAGAAATCATGTATCTACCCCCTAACACTAAACTCTGTCTCATGAAGTCAAGCGCATGCATGAAGATATGTGGTTTTTGGTTTCAAACATGGAAATTTCAAAAACCCTCCCAAGAGCTTCATTTCGAAGTGATTAATTAAGAAGCATACATGCATGCTTACTTTTTCATATTCATGTTTTAAACTTATTCAAATCTTGGTGAAACCTAGGATTTGACCAAGATTCAAATGGGTATAAAAATTTAAAAAAAACAAAAAAGGTCTTCTTATGTTATATAGTAGGCATTCAATTAAGTTGATAAACAAGTTCTAGACATATTCAAACAAGAAAAATCATGCATGTATCTACCCCTAACCCTAAACTTTGTTTCATGAAGTCAAGCATGAAGATATGTGGTTTTTGGTTTCGAATATGGAAATTCAAAAACCCTCCCAAGAGCTTCATTTTGAAGTGACTAAGAAGCATACATGCTTACTTTTTCATATTCATGTTTTTAACTTATTCAAATCTTGGTGGAACCAAGGATTTGACAAAGATTCAAATGGGTATAAAAATTCAAAAAAAACAAGGTCTTCTCTTATGTTATATAGTAAGCATTCAATTAATTTGATAAACAAGGTCTAAACATATTCAAACCAGGAAAATCATGTATCTACCACCTAACCCTAAACTCTGTCTTATGAAGTCAAGCATGCATGAAGAGAAGTGGTTTTTGGTTTCAAGCATGGAAATTTCCATGTTTGAAACCCAAAACCACTTCTCTTCATATGCTTGACTTCATATGACAGAGTTTAGCGTTAGGGGGTAGATACATGATTTTTTGGTTTGAATATGTCCAAACCTTGTTTATCAACTTGAATGTGTAATATATATATGACATAAGAAGACTGCATGCTTTGGTTTTTCATTTTTTGATTTTTTTGAAATTTTAAGCCCATCTGATTCTTTGTCAAATAATAGGTTTGACCAAGATTTAAACATGTTTAAAACATGAAAATGAAAAAGGTAAGCCTCCATCCTTCTTAGTCACTCCAAAATGAAGCTTTTTGGAGGGTTTTTGAAAATTCCATGTTTGAAACCCAAAACGACTTCTCTTCGTGCTTGACTTGATAAGACAGAGTTTTGGGTTAGGGGTAGATACATGATTTTTCCGGTTTGAATATGTCTAGACCTTGTTTATCAACTTAAATGCTAACTATATGACATCAGAATGGGCATAAAAATTTAAAAAATTTAAAAATGTAAAACCAAAATTTAATTGGGAGGAAAGGGTACATGAATTACAATTAAAAAACAAGGTAACTTAAATACTTGGATGCCCCAAGATGTGTGGAAGCCCAAAACAATGGCAAAACATATCATGTGCGCATGCTGCATCCAATTCAAGTAGAACACATAGTAGGCACCGATAGTTTGACCTAAATTTGAAATCAAAGAGAAGGTGGTTAGAAAAAATCAAAATTGGCAAAGCAAAGCATGAAATCAAAAAATTGTGATGCACTCTAGCTATGAAAATTATCAAACAATGCAAACCAAAATGATTTTTTAGAGGAATACTAGTTCAACTTATTTAATTTTTTATTTGTAGGCCAAAATCAAACCCCGTAGTTGGATTTTTTTTTCAACTTGATCTGTAGTACTGGGGAAAACCCTAGTTTATAACCTATTTAATAATAGATTCGTAGTCGATTCTTTTACTTTTTTATTATTACTATGCAGCACATGTGTGTTTGCCCGTCGAGTGAAACTCGGAGGAAGAGGAATCACTCGGAAGGAGAAGAAGGGAGAGCAGTCACGGGGCCCCTCTTATTGATGGTGTATATTCTTTTTCTGGTGATGTTGACTGTTGTGCAGGGTTTGTCAGTGCGCAGGAGGTGCGAGCGAGCGAGCGAGTCGAGCGAGGCCGAGAATGAGAGAGATTTGTTTTTTTTTGTGAGAGGGACAACCGAAGGATCCAGAAGGACCCACAGACTTCCAATACGCATCCTGATGCGTCTTCTCTTGACAAAGAAGATGGCTGGGAGTTGGCGTACCTATTGCACGTGACTTGTGCTCACTCAAGTGTGGGACCACACGCGTGGGCACCACACGTAAGTGACAGACCTGTTGGTGTAAAAACTCGGTTGATTATTATAGTGCATTAGAACAAAGTTTCCTATGGATTCAAGGGTAGGAAATCCAAGTTAACTCATTTACACAAGGAAAAAAATAGCGGGCTATTTGATTTAGCGGACACCTCGTCCAGAAGCTATTGAAGCTATAGCAGCGCCATAGCGGAAGCTAAACCATTTAGCGGTTTTCTCTATAAAAGCAATATATGTCACAGAAAAAAATTGCAGCATACATATCATGGAAAATAATATTTTTCTTTGTCTTCATGATTATTGCATTGCTTATAGTGTGCTACAGACTTAACTAGATATGCCAATTCTATCTACAATCCTTATTTCTAAAAAAATTACATGGTATGGAATGAAATGGAATTGAATAGGGAGGGATGTACGTAACGGGGAAGGAAAAAGCTTAGTTCTAATGTTTGAACAGACAATCAAGCTTCTATATACAAATTATTTTAATTATAGCGTCGACAGCTGAAACATTTCACCCGGACAAGAGAGTAAAGAAGGTGTAGAAACAATCCAGCCTGAGTTTCGGACGTGGTTGGTCGTCTCGATTCAGCCCGTGACTTCCAAGCCAAGGCGTCGGGTCTGGCGCAACTGACGAAACATGTATTGGGCTTCAAATTCTAGTGGCATGGGACAATTATGTTAGCGGCGCTATAGCTCCTCTAGCGGCTACACTATGTAGCAGTAATTAGCGCTTTAGCGCACGTAGCGCCTAGCGGAAGAAACAGGCTTAGCATCGCGGAAGGATTTCTGAGAAGCTATAGCGGTGCTATAGCGAAGCTATAGCCAGCTATTTTTTTCCTTGCATTTACATGACATTATTTTTTCCATGAAGCAAAGTTAACACTATCAATTGGTACATTTTGGAGTGACTAAGAAGGATCAATGCTTACTTATTCGTTTAATTTCACGTGTTAAACTTGTCTAAATCTTGTTCAAACCTAGGATTTGACCAAGATTCAAATGGGCAGAAAAATAATTAAAAAACAGAAAAATGAAAAACCAAATCACATAGTAAGCATTCAAGTTGATAAACAAGGTCTAGACATATTCAAACCAGACAAATCATGTATCTATACCCCTAACCCCTAAACTCTGTCTTATGAAGTCAAGCATGTGAAGAGAAGTGGTTTTGGGTTTGGGGGTATATATACATGATTTTTATTGTTTAAATATATATAGACTTTGTTGATCAACATGAATGCTTAATTACTATATGACATAAGAAGTTTATGTGCTTTGGTGTTTCATTTTTTTGATTTCTTTTTTGAATTTTTATGCCCATTTGAATCTTGGTCAAATCCTAGGTTTGACAAAGATTTAAACAAGTTTGAAACATGAAAATGAAAAAGTAAGCTTGGATCCTTCTTAGTCACTCCAAAATGAAGCTTTTGGGTGGGTTTTTGAAATTTCCATGTTTGAAACCCAAAACCACTTCTTCTCTTCATGCTTGACTTCATAAGACAACGTTTAGGGTTAGGGGGTAGATACATGATTTTTCTGGTTTGAATATGTCTAGACTTCGTTGATCAACTTGAATGCTTAGTATATTACATAAGAAGACTATGTGGTTTGGTTTTTGATTTTCTTGATTTTGTTTGATTTTTTATGACCATTTGAATCTTGGTCAAATCCTAGGTTTGACCAAGATTTAAACAAGTTTAAAACATGAAAATGAAAAAGTAAGCATGGATCCTTCTTAGTCATGACAATGAGTTAACTTGGCTTTACTACCCTTGATGAATCCATAGGAAACTTTTTGTACTAATGCAGTATAATATTCTGGTTTGAATATGTCTAGACCTTGTTTATCAACTTAATTTGAAAGACATACAAGTTATAGCACACATAGTGCATACATTTTCACACATACTGCACTAGATGCTAACCCTATAGTTTGAGGCCATTTGGATGAGGTCGAAAAAATTCTTGGATTAGAATCGTGTTGTTCGAACCCCGTAGTTGGATTTTTTTGAACCCTTGATCTTTAGAACTGGGCAAAACCCAAGTTTAACCATGCAAGATTCAAATGGCCCTAAAAATTCAGAAAAAAATCAAAAGAATGAAAAACCAAAGCACATATATAGCATTCTTATGTCATATGTATAGTAAGCATGCATTCAAGTTGATAAACAAGGTCTAGACATATATATTCAAACCAGAAAAATCATGTATATATCTACCCCTAAAACTCTAATTAAACTATGTCTTATGAAGTCAATCATGTAGAGAAGTGGTTTTGGGTTTCAAATATGGAAATTTCAAGAACCTCCCAAAAGCTTCATTTTAGAGTGACTAAGAAGGATCCAGGCTTATCTTTTCATTTCATGTTTTAAACTTGTTTAAATCCTGGTCAAACCTAGGATTTGACCAAGATTTATGGGCATAAAATTCAAAAAAATCAGAAAAATAAAAAACCAAAGCACATAAGCATATTCAAGTTGATAAACAAGGTTTGGACATATTCAAACCATACAAATCATGTATCTACCCTAACCCTAAACTCTGTCTTATGAAGTCAAGCATGAAGAGAAGTGGTTTGGGTTTCAAACATGGAAATATCAAAAACCTCCCAAAAACTTCATTTTAGAGTGACTGAGAAGGTTACATGCTTCCCTTTTCATTTTCATGTTTTAAACTTTTAAATCTTGGTCAAACCTAGAATTTGACAAGATTCAAATGGGCATCAAAATTCAAAAAAATCAGAAAAAGAAAAACCAAAGCAATTGTTTTCTTATATCATATAGTAAGCATTAAAGTTGATAAACAAGGTCTAGACATATTCAACCAGACAAATCATGTATCTATACCCCTAACCCCTAAACTCTGTCTTATGAAGTCAAGCATGTGAAGAGAAGTGGTTTTGGGTTTCAAACATGGAAATTTCAAAAACCTCCCAAAAGCTTCATTTTAGAGTGACTAAGAAGGATACATGCTTCCCTTTTCATTTTCATGTTTTAAACTTGTTTAAATTATCTTGGTCAAACCTAGGATTCGACATGATTCAAATGGGCATCAAAATAAAAAAAAACAGAAAAAGGAAAAACCAAAGCAATAGTTTTCTTATATATGTCATATAGTAAGCATTAAAGTTGATAAACAAGGTCTAGATATATCCAAACCAGACAAATCATGTATCTACCCCCGGCCTGTCGATCTTATGAAGCTAGTCTACTAGCATGAAGGGAACTCGTTTTCGGTTTCAAACATAGAAATTACAAGAACATCCCAAAAGCTTCTCCATTTTAGAGTGACTACGAAGGATACTGACTTCCCTTTTCATTTTCATGTTTTAAACTTGTTTAAATCTTGGTCAAACCAAGGATTTGACCAAGATTCAAATGGGCCTAAAAATTTAGAAAAAATTCAAAAAGAGAATGAAAAACCAAAGCACATAGCATTCTTATGTCATATGTATAGTAAGCATTCAAGTTGATAAACAAGGTCTAGACATATTCAAACCAAAAAATCATGTATATATCTACCCCTAACCCTAAACTGATCTGTCGATCTTATGGAAGTCAATCATGAAGAGAAGTGGTTTTGGGTTTCAAACATGGAAATTTCAAGAACATCCCAAAAGCTTCATTTTAGAGTGACTAAGAAGGATCCATGCTTACTTACTCGTTTTCACGTGTTAAACTTGTCTAAATCTTGGTGAAACCTAGGATTTGACCAAGATATGATTCAAATGCGCAGAAAATTAAAAAAATCAGAAAAATTAAAAACCAAAGTACATAGTCTTCTTATGTCATATAGTAAGCATATTCAAGTTGATAAACAAGGTTTGGACATATTCAAACCATACAAATCATGTATCTATACCCCCTAACCCTAAACTTTTTCTTATGAAGTCAAGCATGAAGAGAAGTGGTTTTGGGTTTCAAAGATGGAAATTTCAAAAACCTCCAAAAACTTCATTTTAGAGTGACTGAGAAGTTAGCATTAAAGTTGATAAACAAGGTTTAGACATATTCAAACCAGACAAATCATGTATCTACCCCTAACCCTAAACTCGGTCTTATGAAGTCTAGCATGAAGAGAATCGTTTTGAGTTTCAAACGTTTAAGCCAAAAGCCCCATTTCAAATATTTCAAACTTATTCAAAGTTGGTTCAAATTTGAAAGACATACAAGTTATAGCACACATAGTGCATACATTTTCACACATACTGCACTAGATGCTAACCCTATAGTTTGAGGCCACTTGGATGAGGTCGAAAAAGTTCTTGGATTAGAATCGTGTTGTTCGAACCCCGTAGTTGGATTTTTTGAACCTTGATCTAGTACTGGGTAAAACCCTAGTTTAACCTTTTTATTATTACTATCGCAGATGTGCGTTTGCCCGTCGAGTGAAACTCGGAGGAAGAGGATCACTCGGAAGGAGAGAAAAAAGGCAGAGCATTATGGTGTCTCCCTTTTTCGGGTGATGATGATGATGTTGACTGTTGTGCAGGGTTTGTCAGTGCGCAGGACGTGCGAGCGACGAGCGAGCGAGTCGGCGAGGCCGAGAATGAGATAGATTTGTTTTTTTGTGAGAGGGACAACCGAAGGATCCAGAAGGACCCACGGACTTCCAATACGCATCCTGATGCGTCTTCTCTTGACAAAGAAGATGGCTGGGAGTTGGCGTACCTATTGCACGTGACTTGTGCTCACTGAAGTGTGGGACCTCACGCGTGGGCACCACACGTAAGTGACAGACCTGTTGGTGTAAAAACTCGGTTGATTATAATAGTGCATTAGAACAAAGTTTCCTATGGATTCAAGGGTAGGAAATCCAAGTTAACTCATTTACATGACATTATTTTTTCCATGAAGCAAAGTTAACGCTATCAATTGGTACATTTTGGAGTGACTAAGAAGGATCAATGCTTACTTATTCGTTTAATTTCACGTGTTAAACTTGTCTAAATCTTGTTCAAACCTAGGATTTGACCAAGATTCAAATGGGCAGAAAAATAAATAAAAAACAGAAAAATGAAAAACCAAATCACATAGTCTTCTTATGTCATATAGTAAGCATTCAAGTTGATAAACAAGGTCTAGACATATTCAAACCAGACAAATCATGTATCTATACCCTAACCCCTAAACTCTGTCTTATGAAGTCAAGCATGTGAAGAGAAGTGGTTTTGGGTTTCAAACATGGAAATTTCAAAAACCTCCCAAAAGCTTCATTTTAGAGTGACTAAGAAGGATACATGCTTCCCTTTACATTTTCATGTTTTAAACTTGTTTAAATTATCTTGGTCAAACCTAGGATTTGACGAAGATACAAATGGGTGGGCACAAAATTCAAAAAAATCAGAAAAATGAAAAACCAAATCACATAGTCTTCTTATGTCATATCGTAAGCAATCAAGTTGATAAACAAGTGTTACCCTCCAAAACCCACCGACGGGCGTTGGTTAAGCAACACGAAGAGCCGGGAAGCTCCCAGGGCCGCTTAGTGGATCCCTGGCACCTCGCGTCGTCCCGCAAATCTTCTGGCCAACGTCCTGGCGGTTGCTAGGGCGTGCCACCTGACCTAGACCCGATCAGGAGGGTGTTAGTGCTTCGATTGTTCCTGCATGGTAGACACGTAAACATTAAATACGAGCCCTATCGGCTCTCAGGTTTCCCTGTGGATCGGCTCAAGGAGCCGATCGCCCCATGTTTCACGTTGGATTTACAATGGCATGGGGATCCTGCTTGATCAGGACAAAGCTAAAACGATCCACGACAGTTTAGGGTTTTCACCGCATAACCGGAACGTCCTACGTGTGATCGGGCCTAGCAGCTACGGAAGACGATGCAAACCACCCCTACGAGAGGCCTAAAAACCAACATAACGTCGATTCCCGGAACATCCCTCGCAGGGACGATGAACAACATCTAGCGCACTACCGGATCCTCCGACCCCAGCATAAGGCCTAACTATGCAGATATTAAACTAATCCTTGCGGAGCAAGGAGCAACTATAACGGATCGGATCTACTAAGTAACGAACAAGCAAGATGCTGCCCTTACGTCTGGATAGACGTAAGGGCAGCTAGGTGTCGAGGGACGGCATTGCCACGCAGATATGCACGTGAAAGCATCAATGCAAGCCCCTAAACACCTAAGGATAAATAGTACTGCTCGCCATCAACAAGGCTTCAGCACGAGCAGTACAAGGTTAACGAATAAACGTATACTGCCTAGATCGCTAGATGCGATCTAGGCAGCATGGTGCTTACCCGGGAGAAACCCTCGAAGAAAGGGGTGGCGATGCGCCTGATTTGTGTTGGTTGAACGATGATTGTCCTCCTTTTCCGATAACCCTAGATACATATTTATAGTCCAAGGGACTTTCTAATTGAGGCGTGCACCTAACCGTGCACGGGCCGGACTCTATCTCTTTAATCTAAATTACAATGCGATCTAATATATTACAGATACACGGGCCACTTAGCCCAAACTCTTAGCGTGAGGCCGCTTCGAAGATGCTCCACGTGTACGTCCTTCAAGCCCATCTTCACTTACGGCCCAACTCCTGATTTGGCCAAAATCGGGTGGTAACACATGCCCCCTGGTTTTGATAATGATAATTGCAAAACCATCTGTCTCCTTCAAAGGGTCATGTCGTGGCAGAACCGTCGCAGTTTTCTTCGTGATGACGTCTTGCCTCTCGCCTTCTCTGCACGATTTGACGGTTCGGCACCACGTCCTCGGGAACTGGCATTAAATTGCTATATTCCCCTTTTTATTTGGCCACTCCTTGTAGTTCTCTTCCTCATCTCACTGCTCCACGGTAGCCATCGGCAACCCAAAAACCCTCCTTAGCCCCCATGGATTCATCCTCCTCCTCCCTCCTCGACTGTCTCTCCAATCCTCCTCCGGCGAACTCGAGCGGGAGGTCGATCTGATGGCCATCTACGAGGCCCCAGAGCATTGGGACGCGTGGGACTGGGATTCCTCCACCGAGTCGGAAGACGACGAGACCCCTCACCGATGGGGAAGACGACCTTCATTCCTCATTGACGGGAGCTGGAGGCAACAAGCGAGACGACCTCTTCCACTGGGAGGAGCTTTTCCTGGAAGAAGAAGAGGAGGAAGAAGATGACGACTCCCTCGAGGTTACCCACCAGCGAAACGCCTCCGCATGTGGTGGGACGACGACGACAGCGATGATGAAGAAGAGGATGAAGCTCCCGCAGAGGGCTATGGGAGCAGCGACGAGGAGCCCGTCGGCAGCAGCGCCAATGGGGGTGATGAGGGCAGTGACGGCCCGTAGACTAGGATCTACTAGTGTAGGCCTAGCAGTAGTAGATTGGTCAACAGACCCTTTTGTTCTCCCTTTAAGCAATCGGCTCTTCCCTTGTAAGAAATCTGGTTTATCAATGAAGAATTTCTCCAATTTGATTTTACCGATTCTTTTTTATGCTAATTTAGCCGATTGTCAACTCAATCGACGTTTAATGAGCCGATCTCCACGAACCGATCCCCCATGACCCACTCTTCATCTTTTTGACATCGGAGTGATCGTGAACTTGGTCAATGCTCAATAAGTCAATGTCTGCGTGACCAGCCGACGAATCTCCAATCGGCTTTTAAAACAGGCATCCACGAGGCCAGTTGCCCCCCTCAGCCGAGGTGAAAACGATGACAAGAACCCGTAATTTAGACAAACGGTCTCGGGCTTGATCACGTCTGAAAGAGACATCACACAGGGCCAACCAACCGATCACCTTTCTTCCATTGTTGGCCGATACTTTAGGTGATCACCCATAGCTCAATGAGCAACGGGCTGTCTCGGATACCAACTCTCTCACAGCACTGCCAAACAGCGAGGCAATTTTGAGCACTTGTACTAGAGTCGATGGCTGTGCATCGGCTTTGCACCATGAGACACCTCAAACAGGTCATGACTCTTACCACCAACCCAAGGTGGTAATCAGTTTGGGCAGGTGTCTTCAATAGAGCTCTAGGCTTGTTGCTCAATTGACTTGTATGCGGAAACTGATATTTTTGCGACATCAACACCATTCCTCGGACAAGCTGTGATGCAGAGCCAGCCGACTCCGAAAACAATCGGCTTCCTTTAGCAAAGGATCCTTCAAGGCAAACTGCCCCAGCTTCTTCCGCTCAAGTCCTGCGCCTTGCTGATCAGATTGGCTCATCATCTTTGGCGAGTTAATGCAGCTCCTGGTGAGGACGTTTCCTGATGCTCTCCCCACTTTAGTCCCAACCATAACGCTGACCAAGTCATAGCCAAACCTTAAGCAAAAAAATGCCATAGCCGATTGCTTCATCATCGACTGCCCTCGTTAGAAGATATGCTCCTTCGTCGGGCTCACCCTTACCCTAAGCATGTTTGTGCTGCTCCCACGGTTGATCGGTCGTGATCCCTTAAACTTGCCCGTCATCGCTAACACACGTGCCGCTCCTGTAGCTGCTGGACTTGGAGGTTTGCTAACGGAGCCAACAACAATTCCACTGAGGGGCTCCTTCAGTAGAGCCTCGCGTGACTGACTGCTCCATTAGGCTTCCTTGTAACAGTTGTATCCCTTGAGTCGATGGCCATGCATCGGCTTTTCTTATTCTTAAGTCGATGTCTGCGCATCGGCTGTGCTTAAAATTTTTTACGGCCGATTTGTTTACGTATCGGCCCCCATACTTGAGCAGCGTATCCTCGTATCTCATCCATCTATGTGCCCCCCGAGCCGATTCTGTCAAGTAATTGATGGCATCGGCTCTTCAGGCATCTGTTGGATCAATGCTGAACACAGACAAGGTATGTTGAGGATAATTTTGGCCGATTGCGGGAATCGGCCTCCCCTTTCATTGCAATGCTTCGTGAAGGTTTAGCACTTCTTGGTTTCCCACTGTAGCTACGTGACATGTTGGAGATGAGATCCTTTGCTTTTCATTTTTTGAGGGCCGATCTCAGGGATCGGCCTTGCCACGTATGTCCAATGTCTTGGACCTGCTACTCCGTTAGGCCGGTGGATAAAACCAGCCTTACCCCATTTTTCGAGGCTTCGATGCGCTCACAACCCTCTAAACTGATTCCAGAGAGCGGCTCTTGGTCATCTGCTTCCCACACGCTCATGGCAGCTAATGATATCTCGATTGAGTCATCCGCCTGAACGACTTCCACTTCATCTCCATCCCACTGTATGATGCATTGGTGCATTGTAGACGGGATGCAACAGTTAGCATGAATCCAGTCCCTTCCCAATAGGACGGCGTAATTGCTTTTGCTGTCAACGATGAAGAACGCAGTAGGTATGGTCTTCCGGCCTACAGTAAGCTCTACATTCAGAACACCTTTCGCTTCTGACGCCTGGCCGTTGAAGTCGCTTAATGTGATGTTGGTCTTGATCAGATCGTCGCTGGAATGCCCCAAACGACGTAGCATGGAATACGGCATTATGTTGACTGCCGCTCCGGTATCAACCAACATCTTGCTGACAGGCTGCCCGTTGATGTAACCCCTCAAGTATAGGGCTTTCAGATGCCTGTAGCTTCTATCTCGTGGC
This sequence comes from Lolium multiflorum, assembly GCA_030979885.1. NCBI lineage: Eukaryota > Viridiplantae > Streptophyta > Magnoliopsida > Poales > Poaceae > Lolium > Lolium multiflorum. The sequence goes on along the minus strand of CM061748.1, from coordinate 156,001,312 downwards.
TTTTCAAAGATAACCGGTCGTGGACCGCAGTCGAATTGAGCCACTGAAACTTCCTCGTCGCTTGGAGCGCGAAACTCCGACGGGAGTATGAATACCATGTTTGTATCAGCCGATGTCTCTGCATCGGCATCAGCCGATGCCTGTGCATCGGCTTTCGCCTGTTTTGGGCGCCATACTTTCTTTGGCGGGCGCGCCTTTGTCTCCAATGTTTGCTGAATTTTCACGGCCAGATCGGGCCGTGCTCTTCTCAACGTGTACAGGTACTGTGCCTCGGCTTCTTCCAGGTTTCGCAGCCGCTGCACCCTACGCTTCTGAGAATGGCTGAGTCCATCAGGGCACCACCTTGGTCGGTGATACCTATCTTCTTCTCCATCTGACTCCTCGAAGTCTTCTTCTTGAGAGGACTCAGCTCGTTTGTTATGTGGTGGGAGGGGTCCCAGACGCTCGAACACTGAAACTTCGTTTGTCCTTCTCCTTCGCTGCGCATTCTGGGCAGTTCTCGATTGTTGGCAATCGGCTCATTCCTGAGTCCCAGCAATGTTTGAAGAAAGGACAGTCCAGTGCCTATCCATGTCATCTTGCTCCTTTGACCTCCCTCGGCGCGACGTTCGTACCCGTCGTTTTCCATCATGCTGACGATACCTCCTGTTTTCAGCGACGATATCTTTCGTCGTTTTCGTCGTAGCGTCGAGCGTCGGTCATACTGCTGCTCATATTTGTTGAGGAGATGCACGGAGAGTGGGCGCTGATACCGTATGCTTCTCACCTCCTCCTCGGTTAGGTACCGTCTATCGTCATCTTGGGGCCGGTCGCGTGGAACGGCCTCCTCTTTATCTTTGCCACGAGAGTGGCTGCTCTCTGCTTTGTCCACGCCATGGCGGATCACAAACCCTGCCATATTGACATCGAAAGAGAACCCTGGCTCTCTTATGGAGTGGCTTAGGTCCACCATGTTGACGTCCGGAAACGGACGCATGTCTACCTTCATGGCAAACTGTCCGAAAGTTAATCGGCCTGATTCTATCGCCATCTGAATTTGTGCGCGCAATACTTTGCAGTCGTTGGTGGCGTGCGTGAACGTATGATGCCATTTGCAGTATGGCCTTTTGTTCATCTCCTGCGCCGTAGGGATCTTGTGGCCTTCGGGTAGCTTCAACTGTTTCTCTTTCAGTAGCAGATCGAAGATCTGTTCAGTCTTGGTCACGTCAAAGTCCAACCCTCTTGGAGGCCCTGGCGGGTTCACCCATTTGCAGGACACAGGTACTGGCGTCCGAGTCCACTCGGCTACCGCAACTTCCTGATCTTCCGCAGAATCTTCATCCTCATCAGCATTGACCAGGGTTATCGCGCGCTTGAACTTGTCCTGGTACAGTTCTGGATGGCGCTGTTCATATAAGGTCAGTCTATTGACCAGGTGCGTCAACGAGTTGTACTCAACTTGGAACGTCAGATCCTTGAACGACGCTGCAAGGCCTGCCACGGCCAGCTCGACTGCCTCTTTCTCAGTTAAATGAACCGAATAGCATCGGTTCTTGACAGTTCTGAAACGCTGAATGTACTCAGCCACTGTCTCTCCTCGCTTTTGCCGAACCTGTGCTAGTTCGGCAATACCAGCTTCAGTAGCTTCTGAATGGTATTGGGTGTGGAACAGTTCCTCCAGCTGCTTCCATGATTGCACTGAATTTGGCTGCAACGAGGTGTACCATCCAAACGCTGGACCGGTGAGGGACTGCGAGAAGAACCTCACCCGTAGCTGATCCGATACTGAAACCATGCCCAGCTGGGCCAGGTATCGGCTCACGTGCTCGATGGAGCTTGACCCTTCTGACCCACTGAATTTGTTGAAGTCCGGAAGCCGGTACTTAGGCGGTAGTGGGATCAGGTCGAACTCATTGGGGTACGGCTTGGAATAGCCGATTATCTTCTTCTTCGGCAAGATGCCGAACTGATCTCTCAGGACTGCGCTGATCTGATCTGCGGTGGAGGTAGTGGCAGCTGAGCTTTCCTGGACTGGTGCAGTGGTATACTTGGCTAGCCACGCTTGTTTCTCAGCTTCTGCTCCTAAACTCCCCGCTGCTGCAGTCGTTCTTCCTGCCGGAACAATTGCTCCTGCTCCGGCAATCCCTCCTGGTGGAGCCTGGATCGCCTGCGTCCAGTTGTTGCAGTCCGGCACATACGTGCACACGTATCCGTGTGGGATTTCCTTGGGCGGGTCATGCAAGAACTGATAGTCGCCCGGGTCACCCCCAACTTTGTAGACGACGTATGCCGGTGAGCCTTGTTGCTGTGGAGCCGCCATTGCGTACGGCAGAGGTGGCCTGGTGTGGAGTTGCATCTCTCCCTGGTGAGTCCCTAGAACAGGTCCTGAAGGGGAGTACCGACGCTCCATGATCTCTTGCACCACACGGAGCGCAACGCGCTCCAAAGTGTTCACCAGGCTCTCAGAGTGCCGATGCAGTGAATGGGCCACCACGTAGTTGATTTCCTGTCGCAGGGCTCTGGTACGTTCATCCGAAGGGAGAGACAGATCTACCCCTTCGAGGACGCCTTGTGGCGTGAATCCTTTGAACCTGATGCCGTGCGAACGGGTCTTCTCAAAGGAGCCGATGAGTTCGGCTTCAACGATGGCCTTCAGCTCATCGTACTTCTTCTTATGATCAGGAGGAAGATCCTCGTATGTGATCTGTTCCTCCGCCATCTCGGATGCCGATGTTGACGTGGATGTTGCAGAAGATGTCCCACCGGGCGTGCCAGAATGTGTTACCCTCCAAAACCCACCGACGGGCGTTGGTTAAGCAACACGAAGAGCCGGGAAGCTCCCAGGGCCGCTTAGTGGATCCCTGGCACCTCGCGTCGTCCCGCAAATCTTCTGGCCAACGTCCTGGCGGTTGCTAGGGCGTGCCACCTGACCTAGACCCGATCAGGAAGGTGTTAGTGCTTCGATTGTTCCTGCATGGTAGACACGTAAACATTAAATACGAGCCCTATCGGCTCTCAGGTTTCCCTGTGGATCGGCTCAAGGAGCCGATCGCCCCATGTTTCACGTTGGATTTACAATGGCATGGGGATCCTGCTTGATCAGGACAAAGCTAAAACGATCCACGACAGTTTAGGGTTTTCACCGCATAACCGGAACGTCCTACGTGTGATCGGGCCTAGCAGCTACGGAAGACGATGCAAACCACCCCTACGAGAGGCCTAAAAACCAACATAACGTCGATTCCCGGAACATCCCTCGCAGGGACGATGAACAACATCTAGCGCACTACCGGATCCTCCGACCCCAGCATAAGGCCTAACTATGCAGATATTAAACTAATCCTTGCGGAGCAAGGAGCAACTATAACGGATCGGATCTACTAAGTAACGAACAAGCAAGATGCTGCCCTTACGTCTGGATAGACGTAAGGGCAGCTAGGTGTCGAGGGACGGCATTGCCACGCAGATATGCACGTGAAAGCATCAATGCAAGCCCCTAAACACCTAAGGATAAATAGTACTGCTCGCCATCAACAAGGCTTCAGCACGAGCAGTACAAGGTTGACGAATAAACGTATACTGCCTAGATCGCTAGATGCGATCTAGGCAGCATGGTGCTTACCCGGGAGAAACCCTCGAAGAAAGGGGTGGCGATGCGCCTGATTTGTGTTGGTTGAACGATGATTGTCCTCCTTTTCCGATAACCCTAGATACATATTTATAGTCCAAGGGACTTTCTAATTGAGGCGTGCACCTAACCGTGCACGGGCCAGACTCTATCTCTTTAATCTAAATTACAATGCGATCTAATATGTTACAGATACACGGGCCACTTAGCCCAAACTCTTAGCGCAAGGCCGCTTCGAAGATGCTCCACGTGTACGTCCTTCAAGCCCATCTTCACTTACGGCCCAACTCCTGATTTGGCCAAAATCAAGGTGATAACAACATATCCAAACCAGACAAATCATGTATCTACCCCCTGTCGATCTTATGAAGTCTAGCATGAAGGGAAGTCGTTTTGGGTTTCAAACATTGAAATTTAAAGAACATCCCAAAAGCTTCATTTTAGAGTGACTAAGAAGGATACAGACTTCCCTTTTCATTTTCATGTTTTAAATTTGTTTAAATCTTGGTCAAACCAAGGATTTGACCAAGATTCAAATGGCCCTAAAAATTCAGAAAAAAATGAAAAGAATGAAAAACCAAAGCACATAACATTCTTATGTCATATGTATAGTAAGGCATTCAAGTTGATATACAAGGTCTAGACATATATATTCAAACCTAGGATTTGACTAAGATTCAAATGGGCATAACAAATTCAAAAAACAAAAACCAAACACATAGTCTTCTGATGTCATATAGCAAGCATTCAAGTTGATAAACAAGGTCTAGACATATTCAAACCAGAAAAATCCGGTATCTACCCCTAACCCTAAACTCTGTCTTATGAAGTCAATCACGAAGAGAAGTCGTTTTGGGTTTCAAACATGGAAATTTCAAAAACCCTCCCAAAAGCTTCATTTTGGAGTGAATAAGAAGGATCCAGGCTTACTTTTCATTTTCATGTTTTATACTTGTTTAAATCTTGGTCAAACCTAGGATTTGACCAGGATTCAAATGGGCATAACAAATTCAAAAAAATAAAAACCAAACACATAGTCTTCTGATGTCATATAGCAAGCATTCAAGTTGATAAACAAGCTAGGTCTAGACATATTCAAACCAGAAAATTCATGTATCTACCCCCTAACCCTAAACTCTATCTTATGAAGTCAAGCACGAAGAGATGTCGTTTTGGGTTTCAAACATGGAAATTTCAAAAACCCTTCCAAAAGCTTCATTTTGGAGTGAATAAGAAGTCAAGCACGAAGAGAAGTCGTTTTCATGTTTTAAACTTGCTTAAATCCTGGTCAAACCTAGGATTTGACCAAGATTCAAATGGGCATAAAATATAAAAAAAACAGAAAATGAAAAACCAAAGCACATAGTCTTCTTATGTCATATAGTAAGCATTAAAGTTGATAAACAAGGTCTAGACATATTCAAACAAGAAAAATCATGTATCTACCCCTAACCCTAAACTCTATCTTATGTAGTCAAACATGAAGAGAAGAAGTGGTTTTGGGTTTCAAACTTGGAAATTTCAAGAACCTCCCAAAAGCTTCATTTTAGAGTGTCTAAGAAGGATCCATGCTTACCTTTTCATTTTTCATGTGTTAAACTTGTTTAAATCTTGGTCAAATCTACAAATGGGCATGAAAATTCAAAAAAGAAATCAAAAAATGGAAATAGATGGGCATAAAAATACATTTTTTGCCAACATTGTGAATAAGTAAAATGGTACACTGATATCATTTTGCATATATAGGAGTAAAAAACTTGAGTATTCAAAGTTGATGGCCGTGAGAAGATTCACATACAGTATGTGCCAAAATATGTCTTCACAAGAAAGTTCGCTACAGATCCTGCATGAACCCTTCCCAAGTGGGTACAAAAACAAGCAAACTCATACAGTTTAATTTTGAATTCATTAGGATAAAGCTCAATTATAAAACCATATGTAGATGTGGATCGAGATAAAACACTGCAACTTGATTTGGACATCTTTCAGGGTCTAGCGTACATGTGAAAATTGAAGTGGTTGTAGATTGGTAGAGACACTTCACAAAAGACCACTCGTTTTGCCCTCCTTGTGCACAGATGAAATGGGGAATCCATTTTTTATTGCCAACACATGACCCAAAAAATCTACTACTACATCCCCGTTTGAAAATATATAGGTGTCTCACTTATGTCTTGATACATGCATTTTAGTCAGAGATACATATGTATCCATACAAATTTGAGATGCATATTTTTAACCTAGGGGCATATATGAATCTTTAGCAGGTGCGTTTTTTTACTAATCCATATGGAATATTTTGATAAAACCCTTTTAGAAGGCTTTGTTAAGGCCTCAAGGACAATGAGTTGGGAGGAGGCCAGGTAGACTGTAGCTAGGCATTGATTCGGAATTTATGATGCTTGCGACTTGCTTGCGTGGCTTGTTGATTTCCCAGGTGACGCAGCTTTTTTTGACTGCCCAGCCATGGATAGGTCATAGGAGTGCAGAGCTGTAGGCGGTGCGGATAAGTACGCGGGGCATTGATGATGTAGGTGTGTTCGGTTGCCCACGCGAGTGCAGAGCTGTAGGGTTATGCGAGTAGGCCTTTAAACTGGGAGGTGGCACAAGAAGATTTTAGTAAGGAATGGTTCCTTTCCAGAGGAATGGAATGGTTCCATCCCCGCGTTCGGTTTGGACAAAAAGGAGGTACAGAATGGTACTTTTTTTTGTTCGGTTGGAGGAATTGGAGAGCAGAACGGAATGTGGTTAAACTAAACTTTTGTCTAAGAATCGTAATTAACAATGGCAAATAGCCTTTTAAATCTTAAAATCGTAATTAACAACGCCTAATGGCCTTTTTAATCTTAAAATCGTAATTAATGTTATTTTTTGTATGGTCGGGGAATTTGGAGAGTAGAACGGAATGAAGTTAAAGTTTAATCTTTTGTCTAAATATCGTAATTAATAGTGGCCTTTTTAATCTCAAAATCATAATTAACAACAACTAATAATTTTTTTGGTTGGATTAGTGAAGTGCTTTGTAATTAATAGCGGCTAAGTAACAGCCGTTCCACCACATTCCACCGATTCGGTGGAATGGGTGCATTCTGCATATGGGGAGAATATTCCCTTTCGAGGAACCACTCGGTTCCGTTCCATTCCACAACCGAACACAAGAATGGGCTCTAGGTGCGGAACGGTTCCATTCCATTCCACTTGGTTCTGGAACCGAACACACCCTAAATGCGTTGCAATGGAAAATGACAGTGTGTGGTGGCCTGATGGTGAAGAAGAAAGGTCGGGCGAAGAGTTGTTGGCTAGAGTCGGTTTTATACGAATCGACGAGGTGCGGGATAGTTTGATTTTAAGGGCTCCTTTCATTCACAGGATAGGGAAATCATAGGAGTAGGAATGTAGGATTGGGATTTGGGATGACATGTGTAGTTAAATCCTATAATAAGATGAGTTGCGTTTGATTGCGCCAAATGAATTTTTCCATGAGGTAGGACCAAATATTTAATCCTATACTAGGATTTGCACTACTTGATGATTCCTATAGGATTATTTCCTATTGGATATGTTCATATGAATCAAACTACTAGTGTAGGAAATATTCCTATAAGATCTAAATCCTATTATCTTATACCAACCTAATATGAATCAAAGAAGCCCTAAAGGATTTTCGAAGGAATCATGTACGAAGTATGATTTTTCTAAGTCACCCAACATATATACTAGGAATAGAACTAAGTAGTACCATATACTTAGGCCCACATGCACAAATATTAAGTGTGGATTGAGGAAGTCGACAACTTGGGAAAAAACTTTCGCAACTGCACACCTATGTTACCACCCTTGCGACGCTAATTGTCGTAGAGCTGACCTAGAACGAACTCTTGTCTCGGTTAACATGAGAGAGATAAGGGATAAATACAATTGTGATACACTTTCCTAATATTTTGTTGAATGAGATAATCTTGTGTTTTCCTAATAGGGTTAATTAAGTACACATTTGGCAGCTCGTGTGTTGCATACGTTGGTGAACTTTAGACCCCAACTATATATTATTATTTGAACTCACCTCTAACACTTAATTATGTATAATAAGGTCCCTAACTGACCTCAAACACAATTAGGTATAACAGCGGTCCATAACTAACCTCAAACACTTAATTAGGTCTAACATTGCCCCCTTAGACTACCCACAATGGGAGTATCATAGGTAGTACACTATCATGCATCTCATGCTTGCAAAAAAGCTGATGTGGCACTGCAATTAAAGATGAGAGAGAGGATTATAATATCATAGGTAGATACCGTATCATAGCACGTAGTACTAGAAAATTTAATGTTAAATAATCTTGTACATAGATCTGCATTGAGATTCTACAAATCAATTAATATAAGAAGATTATGATACTAGTACATGATACCATGCATCGTTGACATAGTAACATGTAGTATTAATTGTATCATACACACCATACTTTTATATATGATACTATGCATTGTGACTAGTATTACTGACCTCATATATACGCTTACTTAGGTCAAACAATGGTCTTTTAAGTAGTATCGGTTTAATGAAGGTTGACCTATTTTTAACTTCATTTGTGCACTAGTAGATATGATTTGGCCCATTTTTATCCATAGGCTCATCTGATGTGATGTCTGCTATATATATTGTCTTCGATGAGTATCACGCGCATTACATACTCATACCATAGAACGAAGATGAAACCCCTTACCCTCAGCGACGTACGCAACATGGTGTTTGGGTTGAATGGCCCACCCTATTTTAAAATGTTTTAGTTAATTAATTATGTAAAAAATTATCACATATAAAGTGGAAAAAAGAAAATTAGTAAGGTGTGCCCACCTGGCCTACGGTTGTTTTGTGCGTCCTCCACTGCGTACTCCTCTTGATCTGTGACGATGAACATAGTTCTTTAGAACACATGCAACACTTACAGTTGATAGGCCGTTGCAAAGCTAATCAATGATAAAACCTGCTTTTATAATCCATTGTACTTTGATTTAATTAGTCCCTCTAATGGACCCCAACTATGTGTGCTTGAGATTTAGCAAAATGCTTTGCCGCCGTGCCACATAACAAATAATAAACAGACCAATCAAGTTTTTATCATTGCTAGACCTAACTAAGTGTTCAAGTGCTCAATTTTGACCACATTAGAGTTGAGGGGCCAAACATAATTCTTAAATACGTGAGGGACCGAACATATACTTCTAAACACCCGAGGGACAAGACAAATTTGAGTACTATTGTTATTATTAGACTAGTCACAATGGGGAGTATCATATAATAGTATCATGCATATGATACTAATGTACGATATTATTTTCACAGTCCATAGTATCATCATGTAGTAGTATAATATGTTACATGTATTTAGGGATTTGTAGAATCTCAATACAAAAGTGTGTACAAGATTTGTTTGGCAGTAATTTTTCTAGTTCTACATGATATGATACGATATCTACCTATGATACCACTATCGTCTCTTTCATCATTAACTGATATGACGCATCAACATTTTGCATGCATGTAGTGCATGATACTACTTATGATATTGCCATTGCGAGTAGTCTCCCTTTGTCCTAGAGTACAATGCCAATTTGTTTTCAGAGGCAAACTTAGACTAATACTTGGGCCCGCCAATTATGAGTTGCATGTCATTCAAAACTATATCATCGGATGCTTGTTTCGATGAACTTTCCAATGGTATATTTTGCGGATGTCATAAAATTAGGCTGGTCATACTATTTCTATAGTGGGTAGTATCATGGAGTAGTATCATAGTAATGCTACATTTATTATTTTTTAGAATCTCAATGCAAATTTGTGTACAAGATTTGTTTAGCATTAAGTTTTCTCGTTGTTTGCGCTATGATACAGTATCTACCTATGTTACACTAATCTCCTCTCTCCTACTTAATTAGCTGCCACATCAACATTTTTGTGGGACCAATGTGTATGATACTAGCTATGATACTAGCACTATCATGTGGGTACCTAAATCTCGAGTCAAAGTTTGACACGAAACCGATGTGGACTTTATTCATGGTGGAAGGGAGTAACAATCATAAGCACATTATTATTATTGTTTGAACAACATTTTATTTGATGTGCCATAAGAAGTTTAGAAACTCCTAGCCTGCGGAGGTGGCGTTTTGGCACACGCGTGCATATGCACCAATTATAGAAAATGATTAAAAAAATTATATAAATGTTAATTTTTTTGGTATACATTGTGACATCATATGTTCGTTCACAAGTTTTCGTGGAAAAACGACATTTTGTGTGGCGTGTAAAAAAAGGCAAAAAATATACTGTACGTAGTCGTGTTACAACATCAAAATTTGTCTTTTTTATAGGAGCCACATAATTTTTTTGTGAGAAAACTTGTGTACCAACATAAAATGTCTAGATATACATGTAAAATTTTAGTTTAGAATTTTTTGACACTTTGAAATATGGATTCACATAATGGGAGCATATGCTCCTATGAGGCAAAGTGCATTTCCGCTAGCCCCCGCCATTTCTTATATCTCTATATTGTCTATATATCTATACCTCTACCTCTACCCCCTTGGATTCCTGAACAGACGTACAGTACTAGTAGGGCCTACTATTTATTATTATTACATACTCTCAAAAAAAAACCTACTGCAGCCAAAATTTAATATCATCGAGCGGTAAAATTCCCCGCCAACGCCCAAATATCTCGCGCCGCAAAGTTTCAGATCTGCGAATATTTTTTTCCTCAAAAGAAGGACTGCGAAATTCCCTTCTACTCCTCTATCGCCCAGCTTCGCCCAGCTTCGCCCTAGTTTCGCCCGCAAGCCCTCAGAGAAACCGCCCCTCTTGCCTACCTCCAGACCTTCCCGGCCGCCGCACTTCGCCGTTCAAGCTGCCACGGCTTCAAACCCCGAGGCTGCCCTATCCGCTTGATCCGCACCTACTCCGGCGTCCACCGCACCGTATCTCGTTCGCCGACTCTATCGACCACCGCACCTGACCAGCTTCGCCGACACCGACGCCCCCGTGCACTGCACATCATCTGCTTCACCGACCTTCTAGTTCGGCCGGCGCGCTGAACACTTCATCGACCGCCCAGCATGTCCTTCTCCGACCCCCCAAGATCTGCTTCCCCGGCACCCACCGCAACAGCAGTCCCCTCGCCGACCTCCACGTCACCCGTAAGAACGCGGAACACGTCTAAACGCCGCCCAGAAATAGGTAACCAGACATCCCTGCGCGTTTTGTTCTGTTAGGAGTATTGCAGCTGACTGTATTTCTGAATTCGTGCTATATTTCTAACTTACAAGTGCTTTCGTTGATAACCACCTCATCCTTTAGGTTTAAACACGACGCATAAGTATGTTTTTCCGTGACCAAACCCACCCATTCGCTGAAACTCTACATGGTATCAGAGCCTAGGTTTCCTTCCTGCTAGCCGCCACAAACAGTACCAAACAAGTTCTTCCTTTGATCACAAAACCCACCGTTGAGATGTAGAAATCCAGGCGGCGGGAGGCCGCATCAGGTGCTCTGCGTGGGTTGCGGCTATCACACACAGCGATGTGAGCTGTGTGAGATCGGCGGCTGCTCGCGCGGGGAGAAAGAAGAGGGTGAAGATCGTTTTGGTTTAGAAAGGAGAGAAGAGGAAGTGAATCCGTGGCAGAGAGATCTGGATCCGTGTGAGGGGCAGAAGTTGGAGGCGTGCGGAGTGGGGCGAGCCTTTGAGCGCAGGGCGGAGCCGGAGGTTGGTGCTGGACGTTGACCAGCGCGAGCCGGTCGATGTGGCCAGGTGCGGTCCGCCAGGTTGGCCAGGGCGCGCAGACGAGGCGCCATCCGAGTGGAAGTGAGGAGAAAATGGAGATGTGAGGCTGTGAGGATATGTGGTGATGGAGTTGATGAGGCTGCGGTTGAGTCGTGATGGAGTTGATGAGGCTGCGGTTTAGTGGTGATGGTGATGGTTGTGGATATGTCCAGGGGAAAGGCATGCGTGCCTGAGGTGAGACTGGTTGAGGCCTGACCGGGGGATAGGCATGGGTGCTTGAGGAGTGGATGGTTGAGGCAGGAGTTGGCTGGGGGTTTGTGGGAGAGACGGAAGAGGTGGCCGGGCAGAGTGGAGAAGAGAGGCTGAGGACATTGAGGCGAGTGTGGATGGTTCTGCGGAACTTGTGTGGTGAGGCAGCCGGGGTTGTTGAGGACGTGTATGGTTAGGAGTTGTGCGTATCCCAGATGGTTGAAGCTGGATATCTTCGCTGCTGATGAAGAGATGAATCGAGATGACAAGATGATGGAAAGTGCAATGCTGTCATGTATCCTAGGAGTTATGCTGAATGTTCATTACTGGTAGTTGTCATATGTGTCATGTTGTTGTTGCAAGATGGCCATGGTTGTTTACCCATGATCATCTTGAGGGGGTGTGTTGGACCATGAGTGAGTTTAGTAGTAGCGCTGTAGTAATATTGTATCCAGTGTGAGGCCCATAGAGGCCCATGTCCAGTAGTATTGTAACCCTAACTCAGATGATATAAATACAGTGTGGTGGTCTGAGTAACCTAACCCACCCATTCGCTGAAACTCTACAAAATATGAGCCACCAATCATGAGCCGTTGAATGCTCTACATGTCCACGATTGACAACAACAACAACAAAGCCTTTATTCCCAAACAAGTTGGGGTAGGCTATACAAGTCCACAATTGACACGATTACAATTTCTCACTATTTGGCCGTAGGCTACTGCTCTAGTTACATCATGTTTGATATCTTTCTGCGATCCTGTATTACATGTTTATGCACGTCATAATGCTTCTACTACTATTTGGTGTCAATTTAATTATAGCAAAGCCGTGACTCGTAACTGTTTGTTGTTATTACACGTGCAGCAGGCACATCTTACACTCATAAACGTAGAGTAAAGCTCGCCTATAATCATGTAAGTACCTGCTGTTTTTTGTATATTGCTTAATGCAAACTTCTATATCTTGGACCTGTTTCTGTTTACAATTGGCCTCTCCTTCATGCAGAGGAGAAACAGTGAGGCACCAGGTTCTTCTGTCCAAGTACCCGATGAGGTCCGTGTGACTCAAAAAAAAGCTCACGTAAGTTCCCTGTTTTTTTTGGAATGTTAATTTACCTCCTGTGCATAGTTCAATTGCATCATTTTCTGTATGTTGCACTACCTAAGTTGCCTAATGGAATCTAATAAAATATAAACAATGACCATATGGAACATTGCACACTGCCTTTGACCCATCTGGCATCCGGCATGCCTGGGTATAAGTTACATGATTTGGCTATGTTAATACAAGTCCTGAAATTCTATTATGTTAATTTTTTGCCTGTTGCTTCATTGAGTTTGCCTGTTGTTCCATGGCTAGTGCATGAAGTTTGATAGAAATGATCCTAGCTGAAATGATGCACTTTGTGTTTTTTTATTGCTTTATTCCTAACCTAGCTTCCTATTCTACTTGAAACATGATTGCTTTATTCCTAACCTAGCTTCCTATTCTACTTGAAACATGGTGAAAAAATAGTTATATTACTTGTTTAAATGTCTAGCTTTGTTTTTCTGAGTCCCATTGACATGATGTGGTATATCCATATTCAAATGATCTGGCTGTTTATATAATACGCTCCATGTTCAATTGCTTCATTCAGTTTCTAGTAATCTATTATACATGATGCACATGGTGCTACTTGTTATATGCCCTTTTTTGTTTGAGTTTGATCATGAATTCAAGATTAAGCATTGCCTAAACGTTGACCAACGTAGGAAGATTCCCTCCCTTGTCTATACGTTGTGAGATAGATGATGAGACCTCTCTAGCAGCGAATTTATACGCGCTAGATAACACCCCGTTTAATTCGGTCCTGTTGGGACTCGAACCCGGGTGGGCTGGCTGCGCACTCGCAAGCCTTGCCACTGAGCTAGCACTCAGTTCTCAGATTAAGCAATGCCTCGTTATGCTTAATTTAAATGTTATGGCACTTCATACAAGCCATACAATTAATTGTTGCATTGACCTTCTGCGATGTCGAAGGCACTATCTGAGTCATGCTTAAATCAATCATACATTATTTTCCTAATAGTATCAAATCCAACATGCACATCTTTTGACTGTATTTGGCTATTTGCTAGATTTCTTCTGTGCAGTGACCTGGCTTCGTTATTGGGCACATGATGTCTAGTTGCTTGGTTCATTGTATACATCATCGCCATGATCTAGTTTGGTTTGTTCTAAGAGGCATGTGGCTTAACTGGTTTCTTTGTTGTATCTGCCCATGGTTCTTTCAAAATTATGTCAACAATGCTGTTTGTTTGCCTTGTATTGTATTGCATTTTAACTTGTTTTGTCTTAGTTTCAGCCTGCAAACAAAGCTGTAATGTCAGTAGGGACAACCCATTTATCAAGTGTTGCGGTCATTTCACAGAGCAACAGTGACAGTGGCACGTGCTCTCATTGGTCCACTGAGTCCAGTACACCAACCATTCCAGAAGAAATAGATGTACGAGGCTCTATTTTTGATTGCTTGTTGTGTTATATCAGCTCAATGATGTTCTTGAAATTGGAGGTCTTTTATTGCATCATATGATGTTGTAACTTGTTTTATCTAAATTTCAGGCTTCAAATAAAGCTACAATGCCAGAAGCAAGGGCCAATGCCTCAAGTATTGATGTTTCACAAAGCAGCAGTGAGAGTGCATATTGCTCGCATAGGCCCATGGTATCTATTGGTCAACTTAATCCGGCACAAAGAGATTTCGGGGATGCACTCCAAGAGGCAGTTGATATATTTGGGCGGGAAAACAAAGATGCTGATGAATTAATTGCCAAGACACGCCAAGAGATACATGAATTGAAAAATAGGCAAACTTTGACAGAAAATGTTCTAAAGAATCTCCTATGCACTTGTCATGGTAAGCCAGTTGTGATGTGTCTGGGAATTGAAGGTGTCTAAATAAACTTTGATTCTGTTGTTCAGTCAAGTGGACTGCTGATGCCAATGCTGTAACTAATTACTGCTCAAAATTTCGTTCAAAATTTCGTGGTCTGTAATAATTGCAAATTTTGTTGTTGTACTAAAATTAGATATGTTCCATGTGGCTGCTGTATTTTGTGTGAAATAATATCCTGATGTGTACTTCAATTAAACCATAAATCGACTGCATGCTGAAAATTTGAATCTGAGCGCACGTGTGAACTGTTTTCTGCTCGTAATGCAATAACGGCTGTTTCTTGGAAGGACTACGTACATGGGGAACGGGATCCTCTAACTTGAAGGTGAAAAGTTAGAGAAGCTACAGTACTCTAACTTTCCTTCCCCCAAACCATATGTCTAAAATCCAAATAATTTAAATTAATTTGCACAATACAAACTTGTGTCTTGCATTTGAAGTAATTACATGCAGAGAAAATTATGGTGTAATAAAATTTAGTTTAGTTTTTAAACATCTACAGTAATCACCTTTATTAGTTAAAGACAGTGCATAACCTTGTACTTATGCTACAGAAGCCTGACTTTGCTTCTTTATTTTTCCTGACTTAGCTCCTTCACGTTAGAGGATACGGTTCCCGTACATGGTAGCCCATTAATAATTATGCCTGCTAGCAAGATAGATGGTCCTTATTATAGTCAGGCATGTCAACTTGTATGATTAAAAGTAGTTCGTACACATTAAATCTACCATCTGCATTTTTCTCTGTAATAACTTTTCTTTTTACACAACTCAAAACTTGTCTGGCTAATATGAAATTTGAGATGGCAAAACCCGGGAAAGATAAAGATATCACCAAAAACTCTTTCCTGCGAAATGCTGGGTTTTGAAGCCCAAGTCCAAGTCTTTCTCTGCTCAAGTTTTGGAGGAACAACTCCAAGTAGAACGAGTTGCAACAGCTATGCTAAGAACAAAAGTTGACATGTTGAGATCGAGATTAGAAGCATGTGATGCCCTACTGCACGAGGCCAATCAAGTTCGTTATAATCTCCCAAAGACTAAGAAAATGCCATAGATAATTGGAGATGAACACTAACATAGTGAGTACATTGGTCTTGTGAAATGTTTCCTTAGATTAAGGCACCGTTCAGACTTTTGTTGGTGGATGCATTTATCTGCGGTTGGGATCAACTTGGTAGTTGTTCCTGTGGATGTTATATAAATTAATTGCCTAGCCTTTTTTGAATCAGTTCGAACTTAAATGGTATCATAGCCAAGGTCTCAAGTTTGAATTGTCGAACGTGTGGTTTAATTTAATCTCTGTCGGGCGGCAAAATCTCCCACCAATCCTGAAATATTTCAAACGCATTTTTGAATGGGATTAAGAAGATAGATCATGATCATGGTAGTGACCTATATTCAACGTGATGATGATTTGATTTTGCACTCGGCCATGAACAGAGGTACTAGTACGGTGTCACAATTTTTTATCATTATACTTGGACGGTAGCCAAATTCAAAATCTCATAGCGGCAAAACTTCCCGCCCACAAAATACAAAAATTTCACACGCTTCCAAATTCCCATTCTACCCCTGTGGAGATGACAGCAAAGTCGGTTGGTGAGGGGTTTGCCCGTCATTTTTTCGATCACCACCTCCCTAGCCCGGAAACCCTCCCAAAAAAATACATTTCCTTCAGTCTCTCATCTGAGACCACCCACCGGAACTTCTCAAGTCCCTCTCTCTACCACCTCCACGACCACCGCACCGGAACATCCCCGCCGGACTTCCCTGGCCTACCCGAGCCCTCGCGATCCTCGTCATCCGGCTGCCTGCCGGAGCCGCTTCATCGACGCCGTCATCAACCGGACCAGATCATCCCCGCCGAACCTCGAAACCATATGCTCATCCAGCAGTCTACCGCAGTCGCTTCAGCTGCGGTATCGTCCACCCCGCCGGAGCCGCTTCGCCGGATCCGTCGTCCACCGCATCGGATCTTGCTCACCGACACCGCTGTGCATGAACCGGATCTGCTTCACCGGCGCAGTGCATGATCTAAACTCTTCTACTGTCGCTTTTCTATTGCTTGCCTGCAAGTTCTTGTTTAATCTTGGGGGAACCTGTTTGTGCTAACGACGCGCCGTTACGTTTTTGCAGATGAGATGAGTAACCATGAAGTGTAATGGCCGTCTCTCCAACCCCAAGTAGCACATGTAGCGTACTTCATCACCGGATCTATCAACCCCAGGAAGATCTGCTGTGACTCCCACAGAGTGCTTCTCCTAATGTAAGTCCCTTGTTTTAGCGCCATGTTCTGGGTTCAGATGCTTGTTTGTCTGAAGCTCTTTTAGTTCATTCCTAGCTATGACCGTAACACGTTGCTATTTTCTACTTCATTGCTAACTTTAAGCGATTGAACATTTTGGTTTGCATTCCCTGCTCTGTAGATGTAGCCATCATAACTTCTATCTTGCTCAGTCGTTGTTACAAAAATTATACTGTAGGTATTATAGTAACATCCTGCTATTATTTAGTTCATGGCCAATTTTAAGTAATTGCACATGTTGGTTCGCATTCCCTGCTCTATAGCTTTTGGCATCGTAACTTCTATATTTGGTTTACATTCCCTGCTCTGTAGATCTAGCCATCATAACTTTATCTTGCTCAGTCGTTGTTACAAAAATTATGGCCTGCTACTATGTTGTTTGTGCCAATTTTTTACTCCATGAACATGTTGGCTTGCATTCCCTGTACTACAGGTGATGCCATTGTTTTGTATCTAGTTCATTGTAAGCTAACAAAGTAAGGACTTAGTTTGGCATGCTATCACTCTGCTATCTAGCCTGTAGTACAAATAAACTTGTCATACTACTAGATAATAATTTTGCGTGCCATCTTGTTCTTCAAAAGCTGCATTATTGACTTGTTTCTCTGACTTGGCATGACGCTCACATATGGAAAGCTGAACATATTGGTTTGCATTCCCTCTTATACAAGTTCACAGGTGATCCCACTATATTCTGTATCTGGTCCATCCTAAGCTCCAGCATTAACTATCCTCCATGTGTTGCTCATTACAAGTTTATATCCCGAAACATCTTGATTTGCATCCCCTTCACTATAAGTTCAGGAGTATTATTTAGTTCACGGCCAAAATGAAGTAATTGCACTTGGCACATGTTGGTTCACATTCCCTCCTCTTTAGCTTTTGCCATCGTAACTTCTATTTTTGGTTTACATTCCCTGCTCTGTAGATGTAGCCATCATAACTTCATCTTGCTCAGTCGTTGTTACAAAATTTATAGCCTGCTACTATGTTGTTCATGCCAATTTTGTACTCCCTGAACATGTTGGTTTGCATGGGACTCGACAGTAGTAAGTCTGCTGTTTCATTCTAACATGCTCTGTTATATTGGCTGTGTTGGAGATATGCCCAAGAGGCAATAATAAAATGGTTATTATAATATATCTTTGTGTTTATGATAATGTTTGCATACCATGCTATAATTGTATTGACCGAAACATTGATACATGTGTGTTATGTAAACAACAAGGAGTCCCTAGTAAGCCTCTTGTATAACTAGCTTGTTGATTAATGGATGATCATGGTTTCGTGATCATGAACATTGGATGTTATTAATAACAAGGTTATGTCATTAAGTGAATGATATAATGGACACACACCCAAATGAGCGTAGCATAAGATCAAGTCATTAAGTTCAATTTGCTATAAGCTTTCGATACATAGTTACCTAGTCCTTCGACCATGAGATCATGTAAATCACTTACACCGGAAGGGTACTTTGATTACATCAAACGCCATTGCGTAAATGGGTGGCAATAAAGGTGGGATTAAGTATTTGGAAAGTGTGAGTTGAGGCATATGGATCAATAGTGGGATTTGTCCATCCCGATGACGGATAGATATACTCTGGGCCCTCTCGGTGGAATGTCATCTGATTAGCTTGCAAGCATATGAATGGTTCATAAGAGATCACATACCACGGTACGAGTAAAGAGTACTTGTCGGTAACGAGGTTGAACAAGGTATGGAGATACCGATGATCGAACCTCGGACAAGTAAAATATCGCGAGACAAAGGGAATTGGCATCGTATGTAAATGGTTCAATCGATCACTAAGTCATCGTTGAATATGTGGGAGCCATTATGGATCTCCAGATCCCGCTATTGGTTATTGCTCGGAGAGGAGTCTCGACCATGTCTGCATAGTTCGCGAACCGTAGGGTGACGCGCTTAAGGTTCGATGTCGCATAAGTAGATATGGAATATGGTATGGAGACGAAGTTTGTTCGGAGTCTCGGATGGGATCCAGGACATCACGAGGAGGTCCGGAATGGTCCGGAGAATAAGATTCATATAAGGAAAGTTGATTTCTAGGTTTCGGAAAAGTTCGGGATTTTTCCGGTGAAAGACCGGGAAGGTTCTAGAAGGTTCCGGGGGTCCCACCAGTGGGCCCACGACCCTAGGAGGCCTAGCATGGGCCGAGGGGGTGCACCCTAGCCTAATGGGCCAGGGGCACATGCCCCTCAAGGCCCAGGCCGGCCAACCCTAGGGTTTTCCCCAAAACCCTAGGGGGGATCAACTTGGGGGGGAAGAATTCCCCCTCCCCCCTTTGGCCGCCGGCCCTAGATGGGTTTGGGGCATTGGGGGGCCACCCAAACCGACCTCCCCCCCTATATAAAGAGGGGAGGGGGCAGGGGGCGTTCACCCCTTCCACCAAGTTCTGGCCGCCCCCTCTCTCCTCCATAGAGCTGTTCCGGCTTGGCGAAGCCCTGCAGCTTTTCTCCTCCACCACCACCACCACGCCGTCGTGCTGCTGGGATTCCGAGGGGATCTACCACACCTCCGCTGCCCGCTGGAACGGGGAGAGGAAGGGCTACATCGACACCGTACGCGCGACCGAGTACGGAAGTGCTGCCGGATTGCAGCACTGGGGATGATCGTCTACATCAACAACGAGATCTGATCTCGTAGGCTTTGGAAATCATCAAGGGTTAGTATCTTGTCAATCTCGTTGCTTCGATCTTGTAGATTAGATCTTGGGTGTTCCATAGATTAGATCTTGGATTTATTCGTCTTGCGGTAGGAAAATTTTTGTTTTCTATGCTACGAACCCCATCAGTGGTATCAGAGCCATGTCTATGCATAGATCTGTTGCACGAGTAGAACACAATGGTTTTGTGGGCGTTGATGCTTTTGTTGCTTTAGTTTGTGTACTTTGCATCTTGCGGGATGGTGGGATGAAGCGGCCCGGGCTAACTTTACATGACCGCGTCTCATGAGACTTGCTCCACGCTTGACATGCAACTTGTATTGCATAAGTGGCTTTGCGGGTGTCTGTCTCTCCCACCATAGTGAAGATTCCAATTTGCACTTTCTATTGTCAACACTAGTATCACCGTTGTGGTTCATGTTCGTAGGTAGATTGGATCTTACTCGAAAACCCTAAACCACGTAAAATATGCAAACCAAATTAGAGCGTCTAACTTGTTTTTGCAGGGTTTGGTGATGTGATATGGCCATGATATGATGATGATTATATTTGATGTATGAGATGTTCATTGTTGTATTATGGCAACCGGCAGGAGCCTAATGGTTGTTTTTAATTTTTGTTAAAGACCTGCGTGTCTATTCATCATGTAATAGCTTTATTTCAAGTAGTTGTTATAGTAGCTATAAGTGATGGACAACCATGAAGCGGCGCCACGGACCTTGGTGCAATGCTGGTGATGATGGAGATCATGATCATGTGCTTTGGAGATGGAGATCAAAAGCACAAGAAGAAAGGCCATATCATATCACATATTATGAATTGCATGTGATGTTAATCCTTTATGCATCTTATCTTGCTTAGATCGCGACGGTAGCATTATAAGATGATCCCTCTCACTAAATATCAAGATAATAAAGTGTTCATCCTTAGTATGCACCGTTGCTAAGACTTGTCGTTTCGAAGCATCTCGTGATGATCGGGTGTGATAGACTCTACATGTGCATACAACGGGTGCAAGCCAGATTTGCACACGCGGATACTAAGGTTGCCTTGACGAGCCTAGCATGTACAGACATGGTCTCGGAACACGGGATACCGAAAGGTAGAGCATGAGTCATATGAATGATATGATGAACACTTTGAGTGTTCGCCTTTGAAGCTACATCTTTTCTCGTGATGATCGGACTTGGTGTAGTGGATTTGGTTCGTGTAATCACTAAGACAATGCGAGGGATGTTGTTTTGAGTGGGAGTTCACCTAGTTAATTGAAGAATTAAAAATGAACTCAAATTATCATGAACATAGTCTGAATAGTATTTTGAATTAAATTTGTAGAATTGGCATCCGTTTTCTACCATGCGCTAGTCTTGTAATTGAGATAGAAATACTGTTAAGTCTGACAAGTAACTTTACGGACTGGTACCGTATTGTTAAAGAATCAAGATATGATTAAGTCCTAATGCAAACTTTTAGTAAACCTCACATTAATGATTCAAAGAACAATGGTTTCAATTAGTACCTAGAATCATCTTGCCTCCGTGAAACTTGAAGTTCAAATCTGTTTGAAAAGTAAGGAGCTGGAAATTTTGTTTTCAGAAATAAGCAAGGTATGAGATATATATGATATCTAAGACCTTATTGCAAGATGATAGAATATAATCTAGTGAGACTACATAAACTCATAAGTTTTATGGGAATGTACGAAGGTTGAAGACGCCAGGCGTCCCAATCCTCCAACTAGTTGGGCACTAACGATATTCGCATATCCATGAGGTGATCGTCCTTAGAATGCACCGTTGCTAAGACTCGTCGCTTCGAAGCATCTCGTGATGATCGGGTGTTATAGATTCTACGTGTGCATACAACGGGTGCAAGACAGATTTGCACATGCGAATACTAAGGTTAAAACTTTACGAGCCTAGCATGTACAGACATGGTCTCGGAAAGTCGTCATGATTTGATGGATAAAATTATGAGTGAAATTGTTCATTACATTAAAGGTTACTAATAGTGAAATCTAGAACGCTTGTCATGTGATGATCAACTTCAAGGTAAGAACCTCAAGGTTATTGGTATTTGACCAATGGACCTAGAAGTTATTGAAGGTGAAGTGTTTTTCTGAGAATGAGGAAAGCTAAAAGAGAAACTACAAAAGATATTTTGGCAGAAAGAAAGAAAAGACTAGAAAGTCTAGCTCAGGTGTATATAGATGATATACATGTTATGAATGTATTCCTTGTTTTGGTCACACAATGAAATTCTTGGGTATTAGTACCATATTGGTTGGTATGAGGTGTCATACAAAACAACGCAATACAAGAATACAATGGCCTAAGTGACTGAAAAGGAATGTGACAGGAATGCACGTCTGGAACAAAAATAAAGTGTTATTATGTTCGTCGTTGGCATTCTGTCTAGCCATTCAGATTTATAATAAAGAACTTTATAACTGTTGTATTGTTCTGGTTAAATGAAAACAACGAGTTGTTCAAATTGTAACAGGATTCCATGTACGATGGATAAGTTATTATAAATCTTTATGGTGAAGCACACATACATAACACTGACGCTAAAATGCCATAAGGCAAATGATATGAATTCCACTTATTAGTGGAACCGCCATTTAGGTCATGTTAGAAAGGAACGCATGAAGGAACTCCATGCAAATGGACTTTTGGAGTCATTTGATTTCTGAATCATTTGGCGCTTGCAAATCTCTTCTAAAGAGAATGACTTAAATCCCGTTCATAGGCCAAGAGTTGAACGGGCAATTAACTTAGTGGAAACATACATGGTGATGTATATGGTTCACTGGGCATAGTTGTGTGTGGGAGATTCTTCTACTTCATGAAAACTTCTAACAATGAATTGAGTATATATGTGGATATATTCGATAAGGAAGAAGTTTGAAACATTTGAAAGGATTCAAATAAATTTCAGCATGAAGTGGAAATCATCGTAATAGAAAAGTCAAATATCTATGATTTGATCATGGTGGAAATATTTGAATTACGAGTTTTAGCGAACATCTAAGAGAATTATGAAATTGTTCTACTACTCACGTTTCTTGGAGTATCATAGTGATGATAGAGTATCCAAGAGACGTATCCAAAACTTGTTGGATTAATGATGAGATAAAATAAAATGACGCCATTATATTTTTGTGGATTATGCTTTAGAGACTACCGCTTTTACACTAAATAGAGCATCATCATGATCCATTGAAATGACACCATATGAGTTATGGCATGGGTATAAACCCTAATAGTCCTTTCTTAAATTTTGGTATGCGTAGCATAAGTGAATGAGTTTACAACCAAAATCGGATGAATGTCTTTGTTGGTTATCCCAGAGAATTGATTGGGAATTCTTTCCACTATTAAGTAAAAGACAAAAGTGTTTGTTGATGTTACTTGCTTATTTCCAAGAAATTGTTTTCTAGCGAAGTATTTGAGTGGGAGGACAATGGAACTTGATAAGGTTTATGAACCTGAGCATGATGATCAGAGTAGCACAGCATCGGAAATGGTTCCGGGAAGCAGCTACGAAGATCATGGCTCCCATGTCTATAAAGTGTTATAGTCATGGAGATCAAAGTACCTATTGAACCTTGTAGATATGGTTTACTTTGTGATCAAATGAATGATTTGTGAACAAAGGATTGATTTTGAACAATGATAAACCAACTACATACAAAGAAGTTATGATGGGCCCTGACTCCGTTAAAATGGCTATGCGCCATGAAATCCAAGATAGGTGAACACTTTTTGAAAGTAAATGGATCTATAAAATTGATGGACTTGGATACAATATCCTTAAAGAAGCTTGACTTATCGAAAAGTTGTTTACGACAAAGTTCAAAGAGTTGACTACGATAAGATTAGATCTTCCGTGGCAATGCTTATAGTCTATGTGGATTATTCTAGTAATCGCTACATATTTCTTTTATGAGATATGATAGTAGGATGGCAGAAATACATTCCTTACCAGAAGTATGTATGAAGGATGTATACCAGATACAACCAAGAGTTTTGCTGGTCCGTGGAATACTAGATAGGTATACAAACTTCAATTGGATGAAGTAAGTATCGCGGAGTTGGAATCTTCACCGGATGAAATAATCAAAGAGTTTTGATTTCATCAGAAATGATGAAGATGCTTGCATTTGCAAGAAATTAAGTGGGAGCGCTGAGACATATTTATAATACTTTATGTAGATGACATATCGTTGATTAAAAATAATGTAATCATGTACTTGATGTGATTAAAAGGTTTCATTGAGAATTAATTTCAATGAAAGGATATGGACTGAAACATATTTAGTGTCAAGATCTATGAAGATAGATTGAAACACATAATAAGTTTAAGTCAAGGTACATAGAATGGATATTGAAGTGGTTCAATATAAAAATGTTAAGAAGGTGTTCTTTTCCATGTGAAGGTTTAACAAGACTTGGTGTATTTGACACTCGATGAGTAAAAGCACATGAGTGATTTTAGATCACAAATAATATGTACAAAGTCAGATGTCCTGTGCTCTAAATTGTTACGAGCATATACCAGAATGATTCATGTAATGATCATTGGACAACAGTAAGAATATCCCTGAGTGCTTTAGAAGAACCAAGGATATATAAATATAGTTTTTATATGGGGTAATGACAAACAAATCGCTGTAAGGTGTTGCACCGATATTAGTTTGGTCACATATAAAAATAAAATTTCAATCTCAATTAGGCTAAGAGTTATTTAAAAGGTAGCACAATGAGCTAGAACAAGTCTATGCTAGATTTGGATGAGTTCTAAATATTGTGACGGATTCTACAAACGAAGGCAGAGTATGTCATTGTTTTGACAATGACTGAGGATGTTAAGTCGAAGAGTTCTTTGAGAACTTGGTGTAGTTCCGATAGTGTCAGAACTTTGAAGCTATATTGTGTGTGACAATATTAGTGACTTATGTCAGACCGCGGAATTAAGGTTCCACCAGAGGACTAAGCATATACAATTAATGCCGTCTCATTTGGAAAATGAGTGATGCGTTGAGACGCAAATGAATTGCAAAATACATACGTTTCTGAGCGTGTCAGATCCGTTGACTAAAACCTCTCCCGTGAGCAAAACATGATAAGCACCAGAAGGCCAAGGTGTTATATCTTTACATATGTAAACTAGATTATTGACTCTAGTGCAAGTGGGAGACTGTTGGAGATATGCCCAAGAGGCAATAATAAAATGGTTATTATAATATATCTTTGTGTTTATGATAATGTTTGCATACCATGCTATAATTGTATTAACCGAAACATTGATACATGTGTGTTATGTAAACAACAAGGAGTCCCTAGTAAGCCTCTTGTATAACTAGCTTGTTGATTAATGGATGATCATGGTTTCGTGATCATGAACATTGGATGTTATTAATAACAAGGTTATGTCATTAAGTGAATGATATAATGGACACACACCCAAATGAGCGTAGCATAAGATCAAGTCATTAAGTTCAATTTGCTATAAGCTTTCGATACATAGTTGCCTAGTCCTTCGACCATGAGATCATGTAAATCACTTACACCGGAAGGGTACTTTGATTACATCAAACGCCATTGCGTAAATGGGTGGCAATAAAGGTGGGATTAAGTATTTGGAAAGTGTGAGTTGAGGCATATGGATCAATAGTGGGATTTGTCCATCCCGATGACGGATAGATATACTCTGGGCCCTCTCGGTGGAATGTCATCTGATTAGCTTGCAAGCATATGAATGGTTCATAAGAGATCACATACCATGGTACGAGTAAAGAGTACTTGTCGGTAACGAGGTTGAACAAGGTATGGAGATACCGATGATCGAACCTCGGACAAGTAAAATATCGCGAGACAAAGGGAATCGGCATCGTATGTAAATGGTTCAATCGATCACTAAGTCATCGTTGAATATGTGGGAGCCATTATGGATCTCCAGATCCCGCTATTGGTTATTGCTCGGAGAGGAGTCTCGACCATGTCTGCATAGTTCGCGAACCGTAGGGTGACGCGCTTAAGGTTCGATGTCGCATAAGTAGATATGGAATATGGTATGGAGACGAAGTTTGTTCGGAGTCTCGGATGGGATCCAGGACATCACGAGGAGGTCCGGAATGGTCCGGAGAATAAGATTCATATAAGGAAAGTTGATTTCTAGGTTTCGGAAAAGTTCGGGATTTTTCCGGTGAAAGACCGGGAAGGTTCTAGAAGGTTCCGGGGGTCCCACCAGTGGGCCCACGACCCTAGGAGGCCTAGCATGGGCCGAGGGGGTGCACCCTAGCCTAATGGGCCAGGGGCACATGCCCCTCAAGGCCCAGGCCGGCCAACCCTAGGGTTTTCCCCAAAACCCTAGGGGGGATCAACTTGGGGGGGAAGAATTCCCCCTCCCCCCTTTGGCCGCCGGCCCTAGATGGGTTTGGGGCATTGGGGGGCCACCCAAACCGACCTCCCCCTATATATAAAGGGGAGGGGGCAGGCGTTCACCCCTTCCACAGCAAGTTCTGGCCGCCCCCTCTCTCCTCCATAGAGCTGTTCCGGCTTGGCGAAGCCCTGCAGCTTTTCTCCTCCACCACCACCACCACGCCGTCGTGCTGCTGGGATTCCGAGGGGATCTACCACACCTCCGCTGCCCGCTGGAACGGGGAGAGGAAGGGCTACATCGACACCGTACGCGCGACCGAGTACGGAAGTGCTGCCGGATTGCAGCACTGGGGATGATCGTCTACATCAACAACGAGATCTGATCTCGTAGGCTTTGGAAATCATCAAGGGTTAGTATCTTGTCAATCTCGTTGCTTCGATCTTGTAGATTAGATCTTGGGTGTTCCATAGATTAGATCTTGGATTTATTCGTCTTGCGGTAGGAAAATTTTTGTTTTCTACATGCTCTGTTATATTGGCTGTTGGTATGCGGCATGCACTCTTTGTTTGCTTATTGTGCGCATTACAATGATCTTGTTATAACGACGAAATGATGAGTTCCAAATTCTTTGCCAAACAATATTGTAGTGTCTTTGCCTTTCCATTGTTGCTGTCTTAACTTGTAATGTCTTTGTTTCGGATATAGGTGCTGCATGGACAACTTAAAAGATTGCCGGATCGCTTCATTGTATTGCTAGGTTTAATTACCATTCAATTTCTCTGGGTTCTGTAATATTTTTTTCAATGCCTTGCAGCTGATGTAATATTTAGTTAGTTTTTATAGTTCTTTCGCGCATTTTTTCTTTGGTGCTTGTGGTAAGTGAGGCTATCCGACAGAAATCAATGCTGCGTAAATATTCTCAGTATCTAAATCACGAATTCCCATCCCTTAAACGGCCCAATTAAGCGAAATCACATATGTGCCTGCCCGCAAAATCCTAAAGCGCATATTATGCCGGCATATAAACAGCAACTAAACGGGCTGGCCCACTTACTTCTTGGGCCAGCCCATTTGATTTACGGTGGACCCCACACACTAATTGGGCTGGCCCACTTGCTTTAAGGTGGACCCCACCAACTACTGGGCCGGCCCACTAATTAGTTGGGCCAGCCCATTTGCTTTTTGGAGGACCCCACATAATAAATGGGCCGGCCCTTTAAGAGGAAAGTGGGACCCACCTGTGTTTTTGGCCCGGCCCACTATCTTGTTGGGCTGGCCCACTTGCTATATGGTGGACCCCACATAATAGTTGGGCCGGCCTTTACAGGAAAGTGGGGCCCACTGTGTTATTGGCCGGCCCACTATCTTGTTGGGCCAGCCCACTTGCTCTATGGTGGTCCCACATGGTAAATGGGCCGGCCCTTTAATTGGAAGGTGGGACCCACCTGTGTTTTTGGCCCGGCCCAATATCTTGTTGGGCCGGCCCACTTTCTATATGGTGGACCCCACATACCAAATGGGCGGCCCATTAAGGGAATGTGGGACCCGTGTTTTGGCCTGGCCCACTATCTTTGTGGGGCCCACAACTATATGGTGGGCCCCACATACTAAATGGGCCGCCCTTTAACAGAAAGTGGGACCCACCTTTTGGCCGCCCACTTGCTATATGATGGACCCCACAAACTAAATGGGCCGACCCTTTAACCGGAAAGTGGGACCCACTGTGTTTTTGGCCCGGCCCACTAGCTTGTTGGGCGGCCACTTGCTATACGGTGGACCGCACACACTAAATGGGCCGCCTTTTAACGGGAAAGAGGGACCCACTGTGTTTTGGCTGCCCCACTTGCTTCTTGGCCGGCCCATGTAAAGGTGGACCCCACATGTTAAATGGGCGGCCCATTTAAGTTTTGACCATCAACCTTAGAGGTTAGGCCCGGCCCACGTAACTAATGGACCAGCCCAGCTATATAGTTGACCGGTCAAACTATGTCATCTGGCCCGGCCCGCTTAAGACGTGGCAGGCCTCGTGTGGGCCTACCATCTACCACGGGTTTCGCCGGTTAACGCCGTTAACTGGCATTTAATGGCGTCTCCACGTGTCAGTTTGCATGACGTCGCAGTCAACGGGCTCCGAAAACACTTCCGCAACGGTCCGATTTTCCGTGGCGGAGGGCGCCCAAGCGCGACGGACCGAAAAAATCGTCGTTGGACTTTGCCTGACGCAGTTTCGACAACAGAACCCATATCGTCGGGTTAGGCCCATAGGCGACGAAAAATGCCCCTTAGTTGACGATTTTGGGACGTTGTCTATCAGAACTTTTCTTGTAGTGGTGTCCACCATATCTACCTACTATGTGGTATTTTTCTGCCATTCCAAAGTAAATTACTTGAGTGCTACCTTTAAAATTTCATTCCTTTATCTTTGCAATATATAGCTCATGGGACAAATAGCTTAAAAACTATTGTGGTGATGAATATGTAGTTATGTGTCTTAATTCTTATAAGTTGCTTGTTGAGCGGTAACCATGTTTTCTGGGGACGCCATCAACTTTATCTTTGTTGGATATCATGTGAGATGCTATGCATGTTCGTCTTGTCTGAAGTAAGTGGACTTCATGATCAAATGGTTTGAGTATGCATATGTTAGAGAAGAACATTGGGCCGCTAACTAAAGCCATGTATCATGGTGGAAGTTTCAGTTTGGACATACAACCTCAATCTCTTATGAGAATATTAACTATTGTTGAATGCTTAAGCATTAAAAAGAGGAGTCCATTATCTGTTGTCTATGTTGTCCCGGTATGGATGTCTAAGTTGAGAATAATCAAAAGCGAGAAATCCAATGCGTGCTTTCTCCTTAGACACTTGTACAGGCGGCATAGAGGTACCCCTTTGTGACACTTGGTTGAAACATATGTTATGCGATGAGAATCCGTGTTTCCGAGCTAAGTAGGACAAGGTGCGAGCACTATTAGTACTCTATGCATGAGACATGCAACTTGTAGGAAGTATTATGCATAGCACATATGAATTATTACTACCGTTGACAAAATTGTTTCTATGTTTTCAAAACAAAAGCTCTAGCACAAAAATAGTAATCCATGCTTCCCTCTGCGAAGGGCCATTCTTTTACTTTATTGTTGAGTCAGTTTACCTACTTCTTTCTATCTTAGAAGCAAACACTTGTGTTAACTGTGTGCATTGATTCTTACAGCCTGTTATATTACTCTATGTTGACAAATATCCATGAGATATACATGTTACAAGTTGAAAGCATTCGCTGAAACTTAATCATCCTTTGTGTTGCTTCAATGCATTCTACTTTGAATTTATTGCTTATGAGTTAGCTCTTATGCAAGTCTTATTGATACTTGTCTTGAAAGTACTATTCATGAAAAGTTTTGCTATATGATTCATTTGTTTAGTCATTATCTTTGTTAGCAATCTTTTGTTCAGATCACTCCATTCATCTCATATGCTTTACAATAATGTTGATCAAGACTATGTTGGTAGCATGTCACTTCAGAAATTATTTGTGTTATCGTTTACCTACTCGAGGACGAGTAGGAACTAAGCTTGGGGATGCTTGATACGTCGCAAACGTATCTATAATTTCTTATGTTCCATGCTACTTTTATTACAATACTTGAATGTTTTATACATACTTTACAACATTATTATACATTTTCCGGCACTAACCTATTAACAAGATGCCGAAGTGCCAGTTCCTGTTTTCTGCTGTTTTTGGTTTCAGAAATCCTAGTAAGGAAATATTCTAGGAATTGGACGAAAACAACGCCCAGGGGCCTATTTTTACACGAAGCTTCCATAAGACCGAAAGGGAGACGAAGTGGGGCGACGAGGCGTCGCCACACCAGGGCCGCGCGGCCAGGCTAGGGCCCGCGCCGCCTGTTGTGTGGGGCCCTCGTGTCGCCCCTAAACCTACCCTTCCGCCTACTTAAAGCCTCCGTCGCGAAACCCCCTGTACCGAGAGCCACGAGACGGAAAACCTTCCAGACGCCGGGCCGTCGCGAATCCCATCTCTGGGATTCAGGAGATCGCTCCCACCGCCTGGAGAGGGGAATCATCACCTGGAGGGGCTCTACATCATCATGCCCGTCCGGATTGATGCGTGAGTAGTTCATCCTTGGACTATGGGTCCATAGCAGTAGCTAGATGGTTGTCTTCTCCGCTTGTGCTTTCATTGTTATAGATCTTATGAGCTGCCTAACATGATCAAGATCATCTATTTGTAATGCTACATGTTGTGTTTGGCGAGATCCAATGAATAGAGAATACTATGTTAAGTTGATTATCAATCTATCATATATGTGTTGTTTATGTTCTTGCATGCTCTCCGTTGCTAGTAGAGGCTCTGGCCAAGTTGATACTTTGTCGCGACCCCGGAGGTCAGGGCTAGACAAACCCAGATATCACATCTGGCATAAGCCTAACCTAGATCTCTAGGGCCTACAGGGTGAGAATCGGTAACACAACAGTGACTCTACGACTGAAAGCAAATATATTACAACTCTTAACAGAGTTAAGATCCAAATTTATTACACGCAGAGGTCACTGACCACAATTCAACAAGCAACGGAAAGCAAATTATGTTATCTAGATAACAAGACTGCAAAGGGCCTAAGAGGCCATAACATAAGGCGACGTCCCAGCCCATAAGTCTCAGGCTGCCGCCTGAGGAACTCCGAACTACTCGTCGACGTCAAGGTAGAAGCCACCATCTGTTGGAAGGACTTCGTCTGAAACAAAGCATGCAAGGCTGAGTACAGGGACTCAGCAAGACTTAGTACAACCTGTTAGCAAAGCGGGTATGCGAGGCTTTATGTGGAGCTTATTTTGCGGAAAGCCAGTTTTCCTTTGTAAACAGGAGGGAGCAGAAGCTCGTCTATTCAGACCATTTTCAAAAGGGGATAAGAGAGCGTTAACAACTCTAGCTCTAGTATCATCATGTTGAATCCACCGAATCTTCATCATCACCTGAACCTATCACCTAGGATCACCCCCTCGACACCCTGAGAGGGGATCCTTATCACACATTGACAACAAGTTTTACGATTAGGTTCAAGTTGTCTATGATCACAGAATCCATCACCAAGTCGTCCATAACCGTGGACACGGCTTTTCGAAAAGATTTACCCTGCAGGGGTGTACAATTTTATCCACACGCGCCGACCGACTCTTAGTGCCACTAGATTAACACACTTCCTTGGTGTGCCGGCAGAGGGTGGTCGACCAAAACCTTTCCCTTACTTCGCCTATTCCATGAGTCAAACTAACTGGGGAGCTCCGTCATCGTAGGTAGCCACTCTCCGAGGCGGTCCCGGTCATTGTGTGCAGGGGATCCAGTTCAATGCCTACAACATCCTTCACCCCGGCCACGCCCTGTATGATGCACTTTGAAAACCTTTTCCACCTTTTCCCCATGCGTATGGCAAATGGAACTCGCAAACTAATTGACTCATGGGTAAGCTAGGTAAGTTCGGGCCAAGGGGTTCCCATGGGCCCCGTGTGGTTGTACGCTCAGTCTTGGTTCCGAAGGCGAGAACTCAGGTCCTAGTATCGGCGAGAACGAGTCAAATCACCACATCCCCATGTGGCGGCCCATCCAAGCCTTTAACATATTTATTAACAACATCACTGATCTTACCACGTCATCCTGTCAAACTAGGTTCATTCGTAGCTCTGATTCATCAACCGGATGGATCAGACTTCAACAGCTAAGCATGGCTAAGCATAACACATATATGGCTCTAGCGATGCGAACAAGCTCAGACCTAGTTTTGCTGGGAGCGGTGGATCAGGAACTCTGGGCTACAAGGATGGAATATGCACACATAGGATATCTACAACTGCCGATAAAACATATTTGAAGCGGATGCAATATGTAAGAACCAGAAGTAAAAGCATTTCGAAACCATGTATGAACCAGGTTAGGGCTTGCCTTGTCCCTCGTTGTTCTGGTGCTGCTCTTCGGTGGCGTTGGTCTCACGCTCGCGTTCGGTCCCTATCGAGAAGAACCAAATACCGGAAAGGAAGAGCACAATCAAGACAAGGTACAATGCAATGCACATACAATATGATGACATGTCATATTAAAGGGTTTGGGTAACCCTAGGTGCATCGACATAAATTAAAGGGGGTTCGGCATCGATCCCGACATATGAGAGGGGTCAATTTAGGGTTTCTACTAAGGCTCATATTTAATTGGTTCAAAGATGTATGAAACATGGATAAACAACTAGGATTTGTTTTTCTGATCATTTTGATATATTATTTGTATTTTTCTGATTTAAAATGAATTAGTTATGAATTTTCCAAGTTTAATTCATTTTAAATCAATTTCTGAAAATTCTATAAAAATAATAAAAGTTTAACAATTTGGACCCACATGTCATAATTTTACTTTTCTAAATATTTTCCTAAATTATTAAATTTCCGAGATGGGGTCCACCTGTCAATATTTTTCTATTTACAGAAAATACAGAAATTAATATCAGAAAATACGAAAATAGGGAAAAAGATAAATGACGTCACGCGACGTCATGTCGACGTCGCGCGGCCATTGCTCACGGTGAGCTCCTGGTCGGATTTCAATCCGCCGATTCGGCCGGAAATAGCGGCACGCGTGAGGAAACGGAGGGGCGACGCGGGGAACCATCGGTGGTGGCGCCGCTGCCATTGGCCACGGAGCGTGGCCGGCGGCGAGCGCGCGGCCGGGCAAGAGGCCGGCGCGGGCATGGCTAGAGAGCGAGAGGGGCCAAGGCGAGGGCATGAGGAGCAGCTCACCGGAGCGCGACGCGGGTCGGCGGTCGCCGGAGCTCGCCGCGCCGGGACCGACGGTGGCCGCCGGGTTACCGTGAGCTAGGTTAGGGTTCTAGGGGCGGAGAGAGCGGGGAGGAGAGTGGGGCTAGGGTTCCGGGCGGCGGCGGGTGAGCTTATAGCCGCCGGGGGCGGCGAGACGATCGTGGCCGGCCGGTGCATCGGGTGGCGGCCGTGCGCACGAGGGCTGCTTGGAACGGCGGAAGACGCCGTTTTTGTAAACCGCGGGGTGGTTGGGCTGGTGGTGGGTTGTTGCTGGGCCGACTTGGGCCGAGCCAGAGAGAAAAGAGAGGGAAGGAGAGATGGGCTGCGCCCAGGGAGAGAGGGGAGCTCTCTCTCTTCATTTTTTCTGGTTTTCTATTTCTAGTTTTTATTTCTCCAAAACTAAACCAAATTTCAAATATGTTTTTGAATATAGTTTGAAAACTCAAATTTTTCACAGGATTTATTAAACACTCATGGGCTTATTGAATGAAAACAAGTCCGTGTTGCCTAATATTAAAAACTTGAGAGATTTTGAATGAGAGACAAATAGAGAGGGATTTGCATAATTGAAAATGGAGATGCAAATTTTACTCAAATGCAAACTACATGCATGAGATGCACATGAACACTCATTTATTTATAAACACAAGGTTGGGATGTTACAACTCTACCCCCCTTACAAGAATCTCGTCCTCGAGATTCCTAGATTTTAGAAAAGAAGGAAGGGTACTCAGATCGTAAACGATCTTCTCGTTCCCAGGTTGCTTCTTGCTCAGAATGATTAGACCACTGAACTTTCAGGAACTTGATGCTCTGACGTCGAGTTTTACGCTCGGCTTCATCAAGGATACGAACAGGATGTTCTCGATAAGTTAGATCCTCTTGAAGGTCAAGAGTCTCGTGATCAACACCACGGATAGGATCTTTGAAGCAACGCTTGAGTTGGGACACATGGAAGACATCATGAACTTCAGGAAAATTGGAAGGTAACTCCAACTTGTAGGAAACATTACCACGCTTGGCAAGGACGCGGAAAGGACCAACATAGCGAGGAGCTAGTTTGCCTTTGATACCGAAACGACGGACACCCTTGAGAGGAGTGACCCGAAGATAAGCTTGATCACCAATTTCATACTTCACTTCTTGATGATGGCGATCATAATAGCTCTTTTGGCGTGACTGAGCAGTTTTCAGACGCTCGCGAATGATGCGAACTTGATCTTCTGCTTCATTGATTATATCTGGTCCAAAGAACTTTCTTTCTCCAGTTTCGGACCAGTTCAAAGGAGTTCTACACCTTCTGCCATACAAAGCTTCAAAAGGTGCCATGCCCAGGCTGGATTGGAAGCTGTTGTTATAGGTGAACTCGGCAAATGGAAGGCACTTTTCCCAATCTTTACCGAAGGATATAACACAGGCCCTGAGCATGTCTTCAAGAATTTGATTCACTCTTTCGGTTTGACCACCGGTTTGAGGATGATAGGCTGTGCTGAAGGAAAGACGAGTTCCCATAGCTTGTTGAAAGCTAGACCAGAACTTTGAGGTAAACAGACTCCCACGATCAGAAATGATCTTCTTAGGAACACCATGGAGACTGACTATCCGTGAGATATACAGATCTGCTAGTTGACTAGCTTTTATGTCTTCTCGGATAGGAAGGAAGTGAGCAACCTTGGATAGACGATCAATGACTACCCATATAGCATCTCTTCCATTTTTGGTCTTGGGGAGACCGGTAATGAAATCCATGCCAATTTCATCCCATTTCCACTCTGGAATTGATAGAGGTTGGAGAGTGCCAGCAGGTCTTTGATGTTCAGCCTTCACACGACGACAAACGTCGCATTCAGCAACAAACTTAGCGATCTCTTGCTTCATCCCAGACCACCAGAATCTTTGACGAAGATCCCGATACATCTTGGTACTACCAGGATGGATGGAGAGGGGTGATTCATGAGCTTCTTTAAGGATTAGCTCTTTGAGATCCGATTTATCCGGCACGACTAGACGTTTACCGAAATAAACGGTACCTTGATCATCAATGGAGAAACATTTAGCAACTCCGCTAGCAATGTTCTTCTTGATCTCGGTAATGCCAGAATCTTGCTTCTGAGCCTTATTGATCTGGTCTTCAAGAGAGGGCTTCACCTCTAGGTTAGCAAGGAATCCACTAGGAACAATCTCAAGGTTGAGTTTTGCAAGTTCCTCATAAAGAGAAGGTTGCGCTTGCTTAACCATCAGATTGTTGCAATAGGACTTCCGACTTAGCGCGTCAGCAACGACATTGGCTTTGCCGGGTTTATAGTTGAGACCCAAGTCATAATCTTTTATGACTTCCAACCATCTTCTCTGTCTGTTATTCAGATCCGGCTGGGTGAAAAGATACTTCAGACTTTGATGATCCGAGTACAACTCGCAACGATTACCATAAAGGTAGGGTCGCCATTGCTTAAGAGCATGGATCACAGCTGCAAGCTCGAGATCATGAGTAGGATAATTGAGCTCATGTGGTTTCAACTGTCGAGAGGCATAGGCCACCACATGGCCATCTTGCATCAACACACATCCGAGCCCTTGGAGAGAGGCATCGCAATAGACAACGAAGTCTTTGCTTGTGTCCGGAAGGACGAGCACAGGAGCAGTAGTCAGCTTGGTTTTCAAAACCTGGAAACTTTCTTCAGCCTTTTCTGACCATTCGAACTTCTTGTCTTTCTTGAGAAGATCGGTCATTGGCTTGGCAATCTTGGAGAAATTTTCAATGAATCGGCGGTAATAACCCGCCAGACCGAGAAAACTTCGAATCTCCTTAGCTGACTTAGGTGTCTTCCAGTCAAGAACGGCTTGAACTTTATCTGGAATGACTGCAACACCTTTTTCAGAGATAACATGACCCAAAAAGATGAGCTCTTTTAACCAGAACTCACATTTGGAGAATTTGGCGTAGAGACGGTGCTCACGAAGTTTGGTTAGCACCAGACGAAGATGTTCATCATGTTCATCTTCGGTTTTGGAGTAGATCAGAATATCGTCGATGTAGACCACGACGAACTTGTCAAGATACTCCATGAAAACAGAGTTCATGAGCCGCATAAAAGTGGCAGGAGCATTTGTGAGGCCAAAGGACATGACAGTGTACTCGTAAAGACCATAACGAGTTGTGAACGCTGTCTTTGGAATGTCCTCCTTTCGGATTTTGATTTGATGGTACCCTGATCTCAAATCCATCTTGGAGAAGACTGTGGCACCGGACAACTGATCAAAAAGATCATTGATTATAGGAAGAGGGTATTTGTTCTTGATGGTCACTGCGTTGAGCGGACGGTAATCAACAACCAGCCGCGGAATGTTGGTATCTCTCTTCTTGACAAAGAGGGTAGGGCATCCCCAGGAAGAAGTACTAGGTTGGATGAAGTTCTTCTCTTCTAACTCCGCTAACTGCTTCTTCAGTTCAACCAACTCTTCCGGAGGCATACGATATGGTCTCCGGGAAACAGGAGCAGTTCCGGGAACCAACTCAATGACAAAGTCCACACTTCGATCAGGTGGCATGCCAGGTAACTCTTCAGGGAAGACATCTGGGAAGTCACGGACCACCCAGACATCAGAGATTTCTGGTTTAGGTAGGACTTCAACGGCATACAACTCGGCTTCAGGGGTAAACCTTGCCGATGGAGGTATTGCGGATGGAGCCCAATACAGAATACTTTTGCCAGAAAGATCGGTCAGAACAATAGACCTAGCTGCGCAATCAATGACAGCCTTATGCTTTACTAGCCAATCCATGCCCAAGATGACATCAATGTCAGTTGACTTGAGGGCAATGAGAGAGGTGGGAAACAACAGATGCCCCACACTGATTATGACCTCAGGGGTAATCCAAATAGTTTGCCAATGAGACCCAGGAGTTGTGATCTCTAGAGGGGAGGGCATTGTCTCGAAGGGTATATCATGCTTTTGTGCAAACTCTTGAGATATGAATGTATGCGATGCTCCGGAATCAAACAGAACTGTAGCTAGGATTGAGTTTATATAGAGCGTACCCATTAGGACGCTTGGATCCTCTTCAGCCTCATCAGCAGAGACATGGGTCAGACGAGCACGACCAGAGGAGGGATCAACGGAATGGATCTTGGGTTAAAGGCCAGCATCATGTACTTAGATTCACACTAAGAGAACCCAGCACAATCCGGGACCTTCGGTTCAAGTCCAAGGGGAAAACACAAATAAAGGGGTAACTACTATCTGAGTGACACGGAGGACACTGCGAGGTAGTAATCACAAGGTAACTTTCAAGAAGCCATACCTAGCTTCAGAAGTATTATTCAAGAAAATTAAAAAGGAAAGGAGGCAACCAAGGTAAGAAGAAACCTTGAAGCCTAGAACAGAATTATGTGGAACCCGCAAAGTAAAAAGATCATGAGAAATGGATTCCTTAAAAAGGATTCAATGTAATGATAACATCAACTGAATGGAAGGAACAAGATTCAGATCAACTGATGTAACTTTAGGAACACTGAGTTAAGCAACCAAGTACGGAGTACTTTTTAGAGAAAACAACCCAAACCCGTAGATCCTAGATGTTTGGAAATAACAGGGTAGAGGTAAAACCTTTGAAATCAAAACAAGGTAAGATGACTCAGCATTAGAGTGACACCAGGTAAGGAGTAAAAAGAATCCTATTCAGATGTTTTTGCAAATACTTTTAGGTTTCAAATAGTTTTCACAACTACTAGACTCAACATCGACCAGTCGAAAGGGTTTCCTATAGGCAGTCCTGCTCTGATACCAAAACCTGTCGCGACCCCGGAGGTCAGGGCTAGACAAACCCAGATATCACATCTGGCATAAGCCTAACCTAGATCTCTAGGGCCTACAGGGTGAGAATCGGTAACACAACAGTGACTCTACGACTGAAAGCAAATATATTACAACTCTTAACAGAGTTAAGATCCAAATTTATTACACGCAGAGGTCACTGACCACAATTCAACAAGCAACGGAAAGCAAATTATGTTATCTAGATAACAAGACTGCAAAGGGCCTAAGAGGCCATAACATAAGGCGACGTCCCAGCCCATAAGTCTCAGGCTGCCGCCTGAGGAACTCCGAACTACTCGTCGACGTCAAGGTAGAAGCCACCATCTGTTGGAAGGACTTCGTCTGAAACAAAGCATGCAAGGCTGAGTACAGGGACTCAGCAAGACTTAGTACAACCTGTTAGCAAAGCGGGTATGCGAGGCTTTATGTGGAGCTTATTTTGCGGAAAGCCAGTTTTCCTTTGTAAACAGGAGGGAGCAGAAGCTCGTCTATTCAGACCATTTTCAAAAGGGGATAAGAGAGCGTTAACAACTCTAGCTCTAGTATCATCATGTTGAATCCACCGAATCTTCATCATCACCTGAACCTATCACCTAGGATCACCCCCTCGACACCCTGAGAAGGGATCCTTATCACACATTGACAACAAGTTTTACGATTAGGTTCAAGTTGTCTATGATCACAGAATCCATCACCAAGTCGTCCATAACCGTGGACACGGCTTTTCGAAAAGATTTACCCTGCAGGGGTGTACAATTTTATCCACACGCGCCGACCGACTCTTAGTGCCACTAGATTAACACACTTCCTTGGTGTGCCGGCAGAGGGTGGTCGACCAAAACCTTTCCCTTACTTCGCCTATTCCATGAGTCAAACTAACTGGGGAGCTCCGTCATCGTAGGTAGCCACTCTCCGAGGCGGTCCCGGTCATTGTGTGCAGGGGATCCAGTTCAATGCCTACAGCATCCTTCACCCCGGCCACGCCCTGTATGATGCACTTTGAAAACCTTTTCCACCTTTTCCCCATGCGTATGGCAAATGGAACTCGCAAACTAATTGACTCATGGGTAAGCTAGGTAAGTTCGGGCCAAGGGGTTCCCATGGGCCCCGTGTGGTTGTACGCTCAGTCTTGGTTCCGAAGGCGAGAACTCAGGTCCTAGTATCGGCGAGAACGAGTCAAATCACCACATCCCCATGTGGCGGCCCATCCAAGCCTTTAACATATTTATTAACAACATCACTGATCTTACCACGTCATCCTGTCAAACTAGGTTCATTCGTAGCTCTGATTCATCAACCGGATGGATCAGACTTCAACAGCTAAGCATGGCTAAGCATAACACATATATGGCTCTAGCGATGCGAACAAGCTCAGACCTAGTTTTGCTGGGAGCGGTGGATCAGGAACTCTGGGCTACAAGGATGGAATATGCACACATAGGATATCTACAACTGCCGATAAAACATATTTGAAGCGGATGCAATATGTAAGAACCAGAAGTAAAAGCATTTCGAAACCATATATGAACCAGGTTAGGGCTTGCCTTGTCCCTCGTTGTTCTGGTGCTGCTCTTCGGTGGCGTTGATCTCACGCTCGCGTTCGGTCCCTATCGAGAAGAACCAAATACCGGAAAGGAAGAGCACAATCAAGACAAGGTACAATGCAATGCACATACAATATGATGACATGTCATATTAAAGGGGTTTGGGTAACCCTAGGTGCATCGACATAAATTAAAGGGGGTTCGGCATCGATCCCGACATATGAGAGGGGTCAATTTAGGGTTTCTACTAAGGCTCATATTTAATTGGTTCAAAGATGTATGAAACATGGATAAACAACTAGGATTTGTTTTTCTGATCATTTTGATATATTATTTGTATTTTTCTGATTTAAAATGAATTAGTTATGAATTTTCCAAGTTTAATTCATTTTAAATCAATTTCTGAAAATTCTACAAAAATAATAAAAGTTTAACAATTTGGACCCACATGTCATAATTTTACTCTTTTCTAAATATTTTCCTAAATTATTAAATTTCTGACAGATGGGGTCCACCTGTCAATATTTTTCTATTTACAGAAAATACAGAAATTAATATCAGAAAATACAGAAAATAGGGAAAAAGATAAATGACGTCACGCTGACGTCATGCTGACGTCAGCGCGGCCATTGCTCACAGTGAGCTCCTGGTCGGATTTCAATCGCCCGATTCGGCCAGAAATAGCGGCACGCGTGAGGGGGAAACGGAGCAGGGCGACGCGGGGAACCATCTGGTGGTGGCGCCGCCCGCTATTGGCCACCGGAGCGTGGCCGGCGGCGAGGTGCGGCGGCGGCCGGGGCAGTAGCCCGGCGCGGGCATGGCTAGAGGGCGAGAGGGGCCAAGGCGAGGGCATGGGGAGGAGCAGCAGCTCACCAGGAGCGCGACGGCGGGGTCGGCGGTCGCCGGGGAGCTCGCCGGCGCCGGAATCGACGGTGGCCGGCCGGTTACCGTGAGCTAGGGTTAGGGTTCTAGGGGGCGCGGGAGAGAGCGGGGGAGGGGGAGAGTGGGGCTAGGGTTCCAGGGCGCGGCGGCGGCGAGCTTTATAGCCGCCGGGGGCGGCGAGGACGATCGTGGCCGGCCGGTGCATCGGGTGGCCGGCCGTGCGCCACAGAGCTGCTTGGAACGGCGGGGAAGACGCCGTTTTTGCAGAAAACCCCCTGCGGGGTGGTTGGGCTGGTGGTGGGTTGTTGCTGGGCCGACTTGGGCCGAGCCAGAGAGAAAAGAGAGGGAAGGAGAGATGGGCTGCGCCCAGGGAGAGAGGGAAGCTCTCTCTCTTCATTTTTTCTGGTTTTCTATTTCTAGTTTTTATTTCTCCAAAACTAAACCAAATTCAAATCTGTTTTTGAATATAGTTTGAAAACTCAAATTTTTCACAGGATTTATTAAACACTCATGGGCTTATTGAATTAAAACAAGTCCATGTTGCCTAATATTAAAAACTTGAGAGATTTTGAATGAGAGACAAATAGAGAGGGATTTGCATAATTGAAAATGGAGATGCAAATTTTACTCAAATGCAAACTACATGCATGAGATGCACATGAACACTCATTTATTTATAAACACAAGGTTGGGATGTTACAACTCTACCCCCAAGACAAGAATCTCGTCCTCGAGATTCCTAGATTTTAGAAGTGACAGAAAGTTCTAAGGTTGTGCTGTGCTACTAGGGATAAAACATTGATGCTTTGTCTAACGATATTTGTGTTGATTACATTACGCACCATACTTAATGCAATTATCTGTTGTTTACAACTTAATACTGGAAGGGGTTCGGATGATAACCTGAAGGTGGATTATTTAGGCATAGATGCATGCTGGATAGCGGTCTATGTACTTTGTCGTAATGCCCGATTAAATCACATAGTAATCATCGTTGATATGTATTGAATCTTTATTTGTCAATTATCACCTGTAATTTGTTCACTCAGCATGTAGTTATCTTATTGGAGAGACACCTCTAGTGAAGCGTGGACCCAGGTCCATTCTTTTACATCTGAATACATTCTCTTTTTATCTGTTCTTTGCAAACAAACACCATCTTCCACAGTACGCTAATCCTTTGTTTCAGCAAGCCGGTGGAGATTGACAACCTCACTGTTACGATGGGGCAAAGTTTGATTGTTGTAGGGTTCCACGTTGGCCGATTTCACCGGTGTTGTCGCACTACATTCCTCCACCAACAACCTTCACGTGCTTCTTGGCTCCTAACTGGTTCGATAACCTTGGTTTCTTTCGAGGAAAACTTCGCGTGCGCATCACACCTTCCTCTTGGGGTTCCCAACGGACGTGTACATCACGCGCATCAAGCTATATTTTCCGGCGCCCGTTGCGGGAGATCAAGACACGCTGCAGGGGAGTCTCCACTTCCAATCTCTTTACTTTGTTTTTGTCTTGCTTTATTTTATTTACTACTTTGTTTGCTGCACTTAAACAAAACACAAAAAAATTAGTTGCTAGTTGCTAGCTTTACTTTATTTACTGTCTTGTTCTCTATATCAAAAACACAAAAAATTAGTTACTTGTCTTTACTTTATTTGCTTAGTTACTTTACTACTGTTATAATGGGTACTCCTGAAAATACTAAGTTGTGTGATTTCACTAGCACAAATAATAATGATTTTATATGTACTCCTATTGCTCCACCTGCTACTACAGCAGAATTCTATGAAATTAAACCTGCTTTATTGAATCTTGTTATGAGAGAGTGATGCGTCGTAGATGTACACGTCCGTTGGGAACCCCAAGAGGAAGGTATGATGCGCATGGCAAGTTTTCCCTCAGAAAGAAACCAAGGTTTAATCGGACCAGTAGGAGCCAAGAAGCACGTTGAAGGTTGATGGTGGCGAAATGTGATGCGACGCAACAACGGGATTCCAGCGCCAACGTGGAACCTGCACAACACAACCAAAGTACTTTGCCCCAACGAAACAATGAGGTTGTCAATCTCACCGGCTTGCTGTAACAAAGGATTAACCGTATTGTGTGGAAGATGATTGTTTGCAAGAAAACAAAAAACAAGTATTGCAGTAGATTGTATGCGATGTAAAGAATAGGACCGGGGTCCACAGTTCTAGAGGTGTCTCTCCCATAAGATATAAGCATGTTGGGTGAACAAATTACAGTCGGGCAATTGACAAATAGAGAAGGGCATAACAATGTACATGATATGATAAATATAGTGAGATTTAATCTGGGCATTACGACAAAGTACATAGACCGCCATCCAAATGCATCTATGCCTAAAAGTCCACCTTCAGGTTATCATCAGAACCCCATTCAATATTAAGTTGCAAAGCAACAGACAATTGCATTAAGTATGGTGCGTAATGTAATCAACAACTACATCTTTAGACATAGCATCAATGTTTTATCCCTAGTGGCAAAACACATCACAACCTTAGAACCTTCTGTCACGATCCCATGTGTCAATGAAGGCATGAACCCACTATCGAGCATAAATACCCCTTGAGTTAAGAGCAAAAACTTGGCCTGAGCCTCTACTAATAACGGAGAGCATGCAAGATCATAAACAACACATAAACAATAGATTGATAATCACCATAACATAGTATTCTCTATCCATCGGATCCCACAAACACAACATATAGTATTACAGATAGATGATCTTGATCATGTTAGGTAGCTCACAAGATCCAACAATGAAGCACAATTAGGAGAAGACAACCATCTAGCTACTGCTATGGACCCATAGTCCAGGGTGAACTACTCACTCATCACTCCGAGGCGATCATGGCGATGAAGAGTCCTCCCGGGAGATGAATCCCCTCTCCTCACAGGCGTCGAGGCGGATCTCCGAATCCCCCGAGATGGGATTCGCGCGGCGTCTCCAGTGTTTTCCGTATCGTGGCCTTCTGATCGTGGGTTTCGCGACGGAGGCTATAAGTAGGCGAAAGGGCAGGTCGGGGGCTCACGAGGGCCCAGGGACGGGGTGCGGCGGGGCTCGGCCGCGCCGCCCTATCATCCAGCCGCCTCGTGGCCCCACGTTATCTCTTCGGTCTTCCGAAGCTCCGTGCAAAAATAGGACCACGGCGGTGATTTCGTCCACCCAGAATATTTCCTTACTAGGATTTGAAACCAAAAACAAAAAAGCAAATGGTTCTTCAAGATTCTTGTTAATAGGTTAGTTCCAGGAAAATGCGTAAATACGACATATAATGTGCATAAAACATGTAGTATCATCAATAAAGTAGCATGGAACATAAGAAATTATCGACACGTTGGAGACGTATCAGCATCCCCAGCTTAGTTCTCTGTCGTCCCGAGCAAAACGATAACAAAGATAATTTCTGAAGTGACATGCCATCATAATCTTGATCATACTATTTGTAAACATATGTAATGAATGCAGCGATCAAAACAATGGTAATGACATGAGTAAACAATGAATCATAAAGCAAAGACTTTTCATGAATAGTACTTCAAGACAAGCATAAATAAGTCTTGCATAAGAGTTAACTCATAAAGCAATAAATCAAAGTAAAGGTGTTGAAGCAACACAAAGGAAGATTAGTTTCAGCGGTTGCTTTCAACTTATAACATGTATATCTCATGGATATTGTCAACATAAAGTAATATAACAAGTGCAATATGCAAGTATGTAGAATCAATGCAAGTTCACACAAGTGTTTGCTTCTTAAGGTGGAGGGAGATAGGTAACTGACTCAACAATAAAAGTAAAGAATGGTCCTTCAAAGAGGAAAGCATCGATGTATTTGTGCTAGAGCTTTTATTTTGAAAACATGAAACAATTTTGTCAACGGTAGTAATAAAGCATATGAGTTATGTAAATTATATCTTACAAGTTGCAAGCCTCATGCATAGTATACTAATAGCACGCACCTTGTCCTACTTAGCTTGGACTACCGGATCTTTGCAATGCCATGTTTCAACCAAGTGTCACAAAGGGGTACCATGCCACTGTACAAAGGTCTAAGGAGAAAGCTCGCATTTTGGATTTCTCGCTTTTGATTATTCTCAACTTAGACATCCATACCGGGACAACATGGACAACA
The DNA here is from genome assembly GCA_030979885.1 of Lolium multiflorum. Taxonomy (NCBI): domain Eukaryota; kingdom Viridiplantae; phylum Streptophyta; class Magnoliopsida; order Poales; family Poaceae; genus Lolium; species Lolium multiflorum. The sequence continues at coordinate 155,957,124 of CM061748.1, read as the reverse complement.
GATAATGGACTCCTCTTTAATGCATAAGCATGTAGCAACAATTATTATTCTCATATGAGATTGAGGATATATGTCCAAAACTGAAACTTCAACCATGATTCATGGCTTTAGTTAGCGGCCCAATGTTCTTCTCTAACAATTTGCATGCTCCAATCATTAAGGTGATAGATCCTTCAGACAAGACGGACATGCATAGCAACTCACATGATATTCAACAATAGTTGATGGCGTTCCCCAGAAGCATGGTTATCGCACAACAAGCAACTTAATAAAAGATAAAGTGCATAAGTACATATTCAATACTACGATAGTTTTTAAGGCTATTTTGTCCCATGAGCTATATATTGCAAAGGTGAATGATGGAATTTAAAGGTAGCACTCAAGCAATTTACTTTGGAATGGCGGAGAAATACCATGTAGTAGGTAGGTATGGTGGACACAAATGGCATAGTAGTTGGCTCAAGGATTTTGGATGCATGAGAAGTATTCCCTCCGATACAAGGTTTAGGCTAGCAAGGTTATTTGAAGCAAACTCAAGGATGAACCGGTGCAGCAAAACTCACATAAAAGACATATTGTAAACATTATAAGACTCTACACCGTCTTCCTTGTTGTTCAAAACTCAATACTAGATATTATCTAGACCTTAGAGAGACCAAATATGCAAATCAAATTTTTGCAAGCTCTATGTATTTCTTCATTAATGGGTGCAAAGCATATGATGCAAGAGCTTAAACATAAGCACAACAATTGCCAAGTATCACATTATCCAAGACATTTTAGAATTACTACATGTAGCATTTTCCAATTCCAACCATATAACAATTTAACGAAGAAGAAACTTTGCCTTGAACATTATGAGTAAAGCCTAAGGACATATTTGTCCATATGCAACAGCGGAGCGTGTCTCTCTCCCACAAAGTGAATGCTAGGATCCATTTTATTCAAACAAAAACAAAAACAAAACAAACCGACGCTCCAAGTAAAGAACACAAGATGTGATTGAATAAAAATATAGTTTCAGGGGAGGAACCTGATGATGTTGTCGATGAAGAAGGGGATGCCTTGGGCATCCCCAAGCTTAGACGCTTGAGTCTTCTTAAAATATGCAGGGATGAACCACGGGGCATCCCCAAGCTTAGAGCTTTCACTCCTCTTGATCATAGTATATCATACTCCTCTCTTGACCCTTGAAAACTTCCTTCACACCAAACTTCAAGCAAACTCATTAGAGTGTTAGTGCACAATTAATAATTCACACATTCAGAGGTGACACAATCATTCTTTACACTTCTGGACATTGCATAAAGCTACTGGACATTAATGGATCAAAGAAATTCATCCAACATAGCAAAAGAGGCAATGCGAAATAAAAGGCAGAATCTGTCAAAAACAGAACAGCCCGTAAAGACGAATTTTAAGATGGCACCAGACTTGCTCAAATGGAAAAACTCAAAACTAATGAAAGTTGCGTACATATCTGAGGATCACGCTCGTAAATTGGCAGATTTTTCGAATTTTCTACACAGACTTGTGCCCAGATTCGTGACACACAGCAATGCTGTTTCTGCGCAGCGATCCCAAATATAACATCAACTTTAACATAGAAACTTTACTTGGCACAAAAACATGATAAGGAGAGGTTGCTACAGTAGTAAACAACTTCCAAGACTCAAATATAAAACAAAGTACTGTAGTAAAAACATGGGTTGTCTCCCATAAGCGCTTTTCTTTAACGCCTTTCAGCTAGGCGCAGAAAGTGCAAATCAAGTAACATCGAGAGTAGAAGCATCAACATCATAACTTGTTCTAATAATAGAATCAAAAGGCAACTTCATTCTCTTTCTAGGAAAGTGTTCCATACCTTTCTTGAGAGGAAATTGATATTTAATATTACCTTCCCTCATATCAATAACAACAACGTTCGAAGAAAAGGTCTTCCCAACACAATAGGAGAAGATGCATTGCATTCAATATCCAAAACAACAAAATCAACGGGGACAAGGTTATTGTTAACCGTAATGTGCACATTATCAATCCTCCCCAAAGGTTTCTTTTTAACATTATCGGCAAGATTAACATCCAAATAACAATTTTCAATGGTGGCAAGTCAAGCATATCATAAATCTTTTTAGGCATAACATAAATACTTGCACCAAGATCACATAGAGCATTACATTCAAAGTCATTGAATTTCATTTTAATGATGGGCTCCCAACCATCTTCTAACTTTCTAGGAATAGAAGTTTCAAGTTTTAGTTTCTCTTCTCTAGCTTTTATGAGAGCATTTGTAATATGTTTTGTAAAGGCTAAATTTATAGCACTAGCATTAGGACTTTTAGCAAGTTTTTGTAAGAACTTTATAACTTCAGAGATGTGGCAATCATCAAAATCTAAATCATTATGAGCTACAGCAATGGGATCATTGTTCCCAAGGTTGGAAAAAATTTCAGCAGTTTTATCACAAGCAGTTTCAGCAGTTTTAGCAATTTCAGGCAGTTTTGTTCGCTTTGCACTAGGAGTAGAAACATTGCCAACACCAATTATTTTACCATTGATAGTAGGAGGTGCAGCAACATGTGAAGCATTAACATTACTAGTGGTGGTAATAGTCCAAACTTTAGCTACATTATTCTCTTTAGCTAGTTTTTCATTTTCTTCTCTATCCCACCTAGCACGCAATTCAGCCATTAATCTTATATTCTCATTAATTCTAACTTGGATAGCATTTGCTGTAGTAGTAATCTTATTATCAATATCATTATTAGGCATAAATTTCAATTTTAAAAGATTAACATCAGAGGCAAGTCTATCAACTCTAGAAGCAATAATATCAATTTTATCAAGCTTTTCCTCAACAGATTTGTTAAAAGCGGTTTGTGTACTAATAAATTCTTTAAGCATAGCTTCAAGACCAGAGGGTACACTCCTATTATTGTTGTAAGAATTCCCATAAGAATTACCATAACCATTACCATTAGCAGAAGGATATGGCCTATAGTTATTACCAGAGTTGTTCCTATAAGCATTGTTGTTGAAATTATTATTTTTAATGAAATTCACATCAACATTTTCTTCTTGAGCAACCAATGAAGCTAAAGGAACATTATTTGGATCAACATTAGATCTACCATTCACAAGCATAGACATAATCACATCAATCTTATCACTCAAGGAAGAGGTTTCTTCAACAGAATTTACCTTCTTACCTTGTGGAGCTCTTTCCGTGTGCCATTCAGAGTAATTTATCATCATATCATCAAGAAGTTTTGTAGCCGCCCCCAAAGTGATGGACATAAAGGTACCTCTAGCAGCTGAATCCAATAAATTCCGCGAAGAAAAATTTAGTCCTGCATAGAAGGTTTGGATGATCATCCAAGTAGTCAGTCCATGGGTTGGGCAATTCTTTACCAAAGTTTTCATTCTCTCCCATGCTTGAGAAACATGTTCAGTATCTAATTGCTTAAAATTCATTATGCTACTTCTCAAAGATATAATTTTAGCGGGAGGATAATATCTACCAATAAAAGCATCCTTACATTTAGTCCATGAATCAATACTATTCTTAGGTAAAGATAGCAACCAATCTTTAGCTCTTCCTCTTAATGAGAAAGGAAACACTTTCAATTTAATAATATCACCATCTACATCCTTATACTTTTGCATTTCACAAAGTTCAACAAAATTATTGAGATGGGCAGCAGCATCATCAGAACTAACACCAGAAAATTGATCTCTCATAAACAGGTTCAGAAAGCAGGTTTAATTTCAAAGAATTCTGCTGTAGTAGCAGGTGGAGCAATAGGTGTGCATAGGAAATCATTATTATTTGCATTTGTGAAGTCACACAACTTAGTATTTTCAGGGGTATTCATTTTAGCAACGGTAAATAAAACAAACTAGATAAAGTAAATGCAAGTAACTAATTTTTTTATGTTTTTGATATAGAGAGCAAGACAAGAATAAAGTAAAACTAGCAACTAATTTTTTTTTGTGTTTTGTTTAGGTGCAGCAAACAAAGTAGTAAATAAAATAAAGCAAGACAAAAACAAAGTAAAGAGATTGAGAAGTGGAGACTCCCCTTGCGGCGTGTCTTGATCTCCCCAACGGCGCCAGAAAAAGTGCTTGATGCGCGTAGATGTACACGTCCGTTGGGAACCCCAAGAGGAAGGTATGATGCGCACAGTGGCAAGTTTTCCCTCAGAAAGAAACCAAGGTTTAATCGGACCAATAGGAGCCAAGAAGCACGTTGAAGGTTGATGGTGGCGAAATGTGATGCGGCGCAACAACAGGGATTCCGGCGCCAACGTGGAACCTGCACAACACAACCAAAGTACTTTGCCCCAACGAAACAGTGAGGTTGTCAATCTCACCGGCTTGCTGTAACAAAGGATTAACCGTATTGTGTGGAAGATGATTGTTTGCAAGAAAACAGTAAAACAAGTATTGCGGTAGATTGTATGCGATGTAAAGAATAGGACCGGGGTCCACAGTTCACTAGAGGTGTCTCTCCCATAAGATATAAGCATGTTGGGTGAACAAATTACGTCGGGCAATTGACAAAGAGAAGGGCATAGCAATGCATATACATGATATGATAAATATAGTGATATTTAATCCGGGCATTACGACAAAGTACATAGACCGCCATCCAACCGGATCTATGCCTAAAAAGTCCACCTTCAGTTATCATCCGAACCCTTTCAGTATTAAGTTGCAGCAACAGACAATTGCATTAAGTATGGTGCGTAATGTAATCGACAACTACATCCTTAGACATAGCATCAATGTTTTATCCCTAGTGGCAATAGCACATCACAACCTTAGAACCTACTGTCACGATCCCAGGTGTCAATGAAGGCATGAACCCACTATCGAGCATAAATACCCCCTCTTGGAGTTAAGAGCAAAAACTTGGCCAGAGCCTCTACTAATAACGGAGAGCATGCAAGATCATAAACAACACATAAACAATAGATTGATAATCACCATAACATAGTATTCTCTATCCATCGGATCCCGACAAACACAACATATAGTATACAGATAGATGATCTTGATCATGTTAGGCAGCTCACAAGATCCAACAATGAAGCACAATTAGGAGAAGACGACCATCTAGCTACTGCTATGGACCCATAGTCTAGGGGTGAACTACTCACTCATCACTCTGAGGCGATCATGGCGATGAAGAGTCCTCCGGGAGATGAATCCCCTCTCCGCAGGTGCGGGAGGCGATCTCCCGAATCCCCGAGATGGGACGCGCGGCGGCGGCGTCTCCTGGGTTTTCCGTATCGTGGCTCTCGACCGGGGTTGCCACCTGAGGCTATAAGTAGGCGAAAGGGCAGGTCGTGGGGCTCACGAGGGCCCAGGACAGGGTGGCGCGGCAGGGCCGGCCGCGCCGCCTATCATCTGGCCGCCTCGTGGCCCCACTTCGTTATCTCTTCGGTCTTGGAAGCTCGGCAAAAATAGGACCCCGGTGATTTCGTCCAATTCCAGAATATTTCCTTACTAGGATTTCTGAAACCAAAAACAGCGAAAACAACAACCGGCTCTTCGGCATCTTGTTAATAGGTTAGTTCCAAAAAATGCGTAAATACGACATATAATGTGCATAAAACATGTAGGTATCATCAATAAAGTAGCATGGAACATAAGAAATTATCGATACGTTGGAGACGTCGAGAGCAATTTTCTGGTGTTAGTACTGATGATGCTGCTGCCCATCTTAATAATTTTGTTGAACTTTGTGAAATGCAAAAGTATAAGGATATACATGGTGATATTATAAAACTGAAATTGTTTCCTTTCTCATTAAGAGGAAGAGCTAAAGATTGGTTGCTTTCTTTGCCTAAGAATAGTATTGATTCATGGACTAAGTGTAAAGATGCTTTTATTAGTAAATATTATCCTCCTGCTAAGATTATATCTTTGAGAAGTAGCATTATGACTTTTAAGCAAAGAGATAGTGAACATGTAGTATGGATGTATAAGAGTGGTAATAGTAATCTGAATAAAATATGGCAGCGAGTAAACATGCAACAGAACAGTAAATAAGCGGTGTTTGCAGTATTGGAAACAAGGCCTAGGGATCATACTTTCACTAGTGGACACTCTCAACATTGATCGCATAATAAATAATAACTTCTCTCATTTGTGCTACATACACTCTTGTTTGATAATGAACACCATTCGTTGCGTAGGATTACACGAACCCTCAATGCCGGAGTTAACAAGCTCCACAATATTCGATATTCATGTTTAAGTAACCTTAGAGCATAATAGATCTTTGCAAAATAGACCGAGTACTAACATAGCATACACACTGTCACCTTTACACTATGAAGGGGGAATAAATCACATCAATACTATCATAGCGATAATCAACTCCATAACCTACAAGAGATTATGATCATAATCTACGACAAGAACTACACGATGCACACACTGTCACCATTACACCATGCAGGAGGAATAGACTACTTTAATAACATCACATGAGTAGCACATAAACTAGTAGCGATACAAAGCACATTGCAATCATAAAGGGATATAAATAAGCACTTCACTATGCCATTCATAACAGTGAATAAGTATTTTGTGAAATATAGCCTAAGAGACCCACACGGTGCACACACTGTCACCTTTACACACGTGGGACAAGGAGTCTCCGGAGATCACATAAGTAAAATCCACTTGACTAGCATAATGACATCTAGATTACAAGCATCATCATATGAATCTCAATCATGTAAGGTAGCTCATGAGATTATTGTATTGAAGTACATAGGAGAGAGATGAACCACATAGCTACCGGTACAGCCCCGAGCCTCGATGGAGAACTACTCCCTCCTCATGGGAGCATCAGCGGTGATGAAGATGGCGGTGGTGTCGATGGATGAGCCTTCCGGGCACTTCCTGTCCCGGCGGCGTGCCGAACAGACTCCCGTCCCTGATCTGGCTTCGCGATGCCGGCGGCTCGGAACTTTTCTCGCACCGTGGCTTATTCGTCCTCGGAGTTTTAGGTCGTGCTTATAGGCGAAAGGGGAGCCTCGGAGGGGCCCCGGGTGGGGCCAGACCGGCGCGCCCTCTCGGCCGCGCGCCACCATGTGTGGCTCAGTGGCCCCTCTCGCCGACTCTCTGTTCCGGAAGCTTCCGGTGAAAATAGGGTACGGGCATTGATTTCGGTCGATTCCGAGAATATTTCCTTACTAGGATTTCTGAAACCAAAAACAGCGAAAACAGAACCGACACTTCGGCATCTCGTCAATAGGTTAGTTCCGAAAACGCATCAAAACGATATAAAGTGTGACAAAACATGTAGGTATTGTCATAAAACAAGCATGGAACATCGAAATTATGGATACGTTGGAGACGTATCAGCATCCCCAAGCTTAGTTCCTACTCGTCCGAGTAGGTAAACGATAACACAAATAATTTCTAAAGTGACATGCTACCATCATAATCTTGATCAACATTATTGTAAAGCATATGACATGAATGAAGTGATTCAAAGCAATGATCTATAGTTTGCTAACAAATAGATAACATATAGCAAAACTTTTCATGAATAGTACTTTCAAGACAAGCATCAAAAGTCTTGCATAAGAGTTAACTCATAAAGCAATAAATTCAAAGTAAAGGCATCGAAGCAACACATAGGAAGATTTAAGTTTCAGCAGTTGCTTTCAACTTTCAACATGCATATCTCATGGATAATTGTCAACACAAAGTAATATAATAAGTGCAATAAGCAAGTATGTAAGAATCAATGCACATTGACACAAGTGTTTGCTTCTAAGATGGAAGGAAGTAGGTAAACTGACTCATCATAAAAGTAAAAGAATGGCCCTTCGCAGTGGGAAGCAGGGATAAAATCATGTGCTAGATCTTTTCAAGTTTTGAAATCATATAGAGAGCATAAAAGTAAAATTTTGAGAGGTGTTTATTGTTGTCAACGAATGGTAATGGGTACTCTAACTACCTTATCAACCAGACTTTCAAGAGCGGCTCCCATGAAGGACGTTATCTCTACCAGCAAGGTAGATCATCCCTCTTCTCTTTTGTTTACACATGTACTTTAGTTTTATTCATTAGATGACACTCCCCCCAACCTTTGCTTACACAAGCCATGGCTAACCGAATCCTCGGGTGCCTTCCAACATTCACATACCATGGAGGAGTGTCTATTTGCAAATTTAAGTTGCTTACTGATAAATCAGAGCAAAACATGTGAAGAGAATTATTAATGCAAGTTAATTAATTGGGGCTGGGAACCCCATTGCCAGCTCTTTTTGCAAAATTATTGGATAAGCGGATGAGCCACTAGTCCATTGTGAAAGTCTGTCGAAGTAAATGACAAGATCGAAAGATAAAACACCACATACTTCCTCATGAGCTATAAAACATTGACACAAATAAGAGATAATAGATTTTGAATTGTTTAAAGGTAGCACATGAAGTATTTACTTGGAATGGCAGGAAATACCACATAGTAGGTAGATATGGTGGACACAAATGGCATAGGTTTTGGCTCAAGGTTTTGGATGCACGAGAAGTATTCCCTCTCAGTACAAGGCTTTAGGCTAGCAAGGTTGTTTGAAGCAAACACAAGTATAAACCGGTACAACAAAACTTACATAAGAACGTATTGCAAGCATTATAAGACTCTACACTGTCTTCCTTGTTGCTCAAACACTTTACCAGAAAATATCTAGACCTTAGAGAGACCAATCATGCAAACCAAATTTCAACAAGCTCTACAGTAGTTCTCACTACTAGATTTAAACTACATGATGCAAGAGCTTAAACATGATATATGAGAGCTCAAAACAATTGCCAAGTATCAAATTATTCAAGACCATATGAAGCATTTTCTGATTCCAACCAAATAGCAACAAGTGAAGCGATCAACTTTCGCCCTTGAACATTAAAAGCATAAACGAAGAACACTAGTGTTCATATGAAAAAGCGGAGCGTGTCTCTCTCCCACACAAGGATGAACTTATGAAAATAACAAAACGAAAATAAAAGCACACAGACACTCCAAGTAAAGTACATAAGATGTGACGGAATAAAAATATAGTTTCACTAGAAGTGACCTGATAATGTTGTCGATGAAGAAGGGGATGCCTTGGGCATCCCCAAGCTTAGATGCTTGAGTCTTCTTAAAATATGAAGGGATGAACCCGGGGCATCCCCAAGCTTAGACCTTTCACTCTTCTTGATCATAGTATATCATCCTCTTCTATTGACCCTTGAAAACTTCCTCCACACCAAACTTCAAGCAAACTCATTAGAGGGTTAGTGCATAATAAAAATTCACATGTTCAGAGGTGACACAATCATTCTTAACACTTCTGGACATTGCACAAAACTTCTGAAAGTTAATGGAACAAAGAAACCCATTCAACAAAGCAAAAGCGGCAATGCGAAATAAAAGGCAGAATCTGTCAAAAACAGAACAGTCCGTAAAGAAGAATTTGGCAGGGCACTTAACTTGCTCAAATGGAAAACTCAAAACTAATGAAAGTTGCGTACATATCTGAGGATCACACACGTAAATTTGCAGATTTTTCTGAGTTACCTACAGAGACTTCTGCGCGAATTCGTGACAGACAGCAAATCTGTTTCTGCGCAGTAATCCAAATCTAGCATCAACTTTACCATAGAGACTTTACTTGGCACAAAAACATGATAAGGAGAGGTTGCTACAGTAGTAAACAACTTCCAAAACTCAACAAAACAAAAATTTCTGTAGTAAAATAAACACATGGGTTATCTCCCAAGAAGTTCTTTCTTTATAGCCATTAAGATGGGCTCAGTAATTTTAATGATACTCTCGCAAGAAAGAAGAGTTGAAGCAAAAGAGAGCATCAAGAAGCAAATTTAAAACACATTTAAGCCTAACCCACTTCCTATGAAAAGGAATCTTGTACACAAATAAATTTATGAAGAACAAAGTGGCAAGCATAGAAAAGCAACACAAGCAATTTCAAGATTCTCAACATAAAGAGGGGAAACTTAATATTATTAAGATGCATATAACCATATTTCCCTCTCTCATAATAACTTTCAGTAGCATCATGAACAAACTCAACAATATAACTATCACATAAAACATTCTTGTCATGAGCCTCATGCATAAAATTATTACTCTCCACATAAGCATAATCAATTTTATTAGTTGTAGTGGGAGCAAATTCAACAAAGTAGCTATCATTATTATTCTCATCAAGTGTAGGAGGCATAGTATAATCATAATAAAATTTACTCTCCATAGTAGGCGGCACCAAAAGACCACTATCATTGTAATCATCATAAATAGGAGGCAAAGTATCATCAAAGAAAATTTTCTCCTCAATGCTTGGGGACTAAAAATATCATGCTCATCAAAACCAGCTTCCCCAAGCTTAGAATTTTTCCATATCATTAGCAACAATGGTGTTCAAAGCGTTCATACTAATATCATTGCTACTAGCATGCCAATAAGATTCCATAGGTTTTTTAATTTTCGCATCAAACAATCCATGTCTTAACTCAGGAAATAGAATAAGAAGCTCATTGTTACTTTCCATTATGCCTAACTAGTGTAAACAAGAAACCAAAAGATGCAATTGTAGGATCTAAAGGAAATAGCTTCGGGCACCGGACAATAGCTTAGTAGCCGAGATCCGGAGTGTGAGTACCTTTTACCTTTCCTCCCCGGCAACGGCGCCAGAAAATAGCTTGATGTCTACTTACTTCTTTTCCCTGAGATGTTGGGCCTCCAAGAGCAGAGGTTTGTAGAACAAACAGCAAGTTTTCCCTTAAGTGGATCACCCAAGGTTTATCGAACTCAGGGAGGAAGAGGTCAAAGATATCCCTCTCAAGCAACCCTGCAATCACGATACAAGAAGTCTCTTGTGTCCTCAACACACCTAATACACTTGTCAGATGTATAGGTGCACTAGTTCAGCGAAGAGATAGTGAAATACAAGTACTATGGATGTATAAGAGTGGTAATAGTAATCTGAATAAAATATGGCAGCGAGTAAACATGCAACAGAACAGTAAATAAGCGGTGTTTGCAGTATTGGAAACAAGGCCTAGGGATCATACTTTCACTAGTGGACACTCTCAACATTGATCGCATAATAAATAATAACTTCTCTCATTTGTGCTACATACACTCTTGTTTGATAATGAACACCATTCGTTGCGTAGGATTACACGAACCCTCAATGCCGGAGTTAACAAGCTCCACAATATTCGATATTCATGTTTAAGTAACCTTAGAGCATAATAGATCTTTGCAAAATAGACCGAGTACTAACATAGCATACACACTGTCACCTTTACACTATGAAGGGGGAATAAATCACATCAATACTATCATAGCGATAATCAACTCCATAACCTACAAGAGATTATGATCATAATCTACGACAAGAACTACACGATGCACACACTGTCACCATTACACCATGCAGGAGGAATAGACTACTTTAATAACATCACATGAGTAGCACATAAACTAGTAGCGATACAAAGCACATTGCAATCATAAAGGGATATAAATAAGCACTTCACTATGCCATTCATAACAGTGAATAAGTATTCTGTGAAATATAGCCTAAGAGACCCACACGGTGCACACACCGTCACCTTTACACACGTGGGACAAGGAGTCTCCGGAGATCACATAAGTAAAATCCACTTGACTAGCATAATGACATCTAGATTACAAGCATCATCATATGAATCTCAATCATGTAAGGCAGCTCATGAGATTATTGTATTGAAGTACATAGGAGAGAGATGAACCACATAGCTACCGGTCCCCGAGCCTCGATGGAGAACTACTCCTCCTCATGGGAGCAGCAGCGGTGATGATGGCAGTGGTGTCGATGGAGGAGCCTTCCGGGCACTTCCCCCCGGCGGCGTGCCGGAACAGAGACTCCTATCCCCCGATATTGGCCGCGACGGCGGCGGCTCGGGGAACTTTTCTCGCACCGTGGCTTATTCGTCTCGGGGTTTTAGGTCAGGGAGCTTATATAGGCAAAAGGGAAGCCTCTGGAGGGGCCCCGGTGGGGGCTGACAAACAGGCCGGCGCCCCCTCTCGGGTCGCGCCGCCACCATGTGTGGTGGGCACGTGGCCCCCCTCGCCGACTCTCGGGTGTCCCGGAAGCTTCCGGTGAAAATAGGGTACGGGCTATGATTTCGTCCGATTAAGAATATTTCCTTACTAGGATTTCTGAAACCAAAAACAGCAGAAAACAAGAACCGGCATGCATCTCGTCAATAGGTTAGTTCCGAAAAACGCATCAAAAAGATATAAAGTGTGAACAAAACATGTAGGTATTGTCATAAAACAAGCATGGAACATCAGAAATTATGGATACGTTGGAGGCGTATCAATACTCCCGCAAGTGGCAAGCGAGGAAATTTGTGAAACTGTCTCCTTCTTGACGGAGAAATAATACTGAAACAAAGGTAAGTCGGGGGTTACCCGGAGGTGGCCCTTACAAAGGGTGACATGGTTTTTGATGGCCAGGATGCTGTTGGGAGAGATGTTATGAGGCTGGAGCTTGTACGCCTTGAGAATTTCCATGAAGAAATCACTTGGCGGTAGTGAGAACCCCCCTCGATCAATGCCTTGGTCACCACCCATTCTCCGGCTTCGGGATCTGGAGTCAAGGCACCCGGAACCGTTCGCCAAGATTCGGGTAGCAGGAATCCCTCCGCCTCGAGGTTGTGGAGCCTCGGTCCCGTAGTAGCAGGCCACAATTTCCCTTGGCCTCGCCGCGCGAGACCGGCCTTAGATTTTTTGGCGGCGGCCTCTTCCACCTTTTTCTCCATCTGTTCGGCTCCGGCAATTTCTTCCGGGTTGGCCGATGTCCCTTCAATGTTCTTGCCGGAGTCCTTTGAAGGATCCAGCTGAACGGAAATGAAAGGAGGAGGAGCGGAGGAGATTGGGGTTGCCGCGATGTGCTCAGAATGCGATGGAGGCGGAGTCAAAGAAGACATTTGCAGAAGGGCGGAGTAACTGAACTTAGCCGGAGTCGTTTCTACACCCTAGTCATCCCTACCAACATCGGCAAAAAAGCTTAAGCTCGAAGGACTTACCGGAATGGATTCCGCAGTGGTCGGAGACACCGGCGGTGAGGTTTTTGCCGCGGTGGCTCATCGGACTTAAGAACTTGATGAACTCGATGAACTCCGTACGGCCGCGTTGGGCTCCAAACCTTCCGCAGACCCGCATGGAGGGAGGAAGCTCGGAGGCGGCGCTGGACGAAGAGATGGAAAGGGGGAGAATGGGTGATTAGGGGTTGAGCGGTGAGATATTTATAGGCCGGGGATGAGATTCGTGCTCCACATCCTGTGGTCAGAACGCAAGCATCGCGCCGTTGGATGATCGACACGTGTCAAAAACCCTAGCGGCAAAAATGGCAAAGGATAAGGTACCGCTCAAATTGCCCGAAAATGGCGCCAAGATTGGCGGAACCGTTTGAACCTTTCGAGGTTCCAGGTGATAATTTAAAAACGACCAGCCGTTATCTCTGCAGGGGAGTAACCCAGAGACACGTTGTAAAAATGATGTCAATGGATGAAGTCCCGCGGGGTGAAGGATTTTTCTGGCAAACAAGCTGGAAAAGAAGAAATCATGAAGTTGGAGTTCTTCAAGTTTCCCTGTGTTACCGAGAGGATTGTCGGAAGCAAAATGATTCAGCAAGGCGGAAACATGAGGTAAATCTCGTAGAACTCTGGGGGCTACTGTTGTGGGTATACTTCATGGGTGTACCATCGGCAGTGCCTAGATCCGGCAAGCTGGGTGGCCCGCGACGGTGAGTGGCATGGCCCATCGGGCGGACCAGTTGCAGTAGATCAAGATGGATGAAGTCCAACTCAGGAACAAGGAGCCGGATCCACCGACCAGCTCTGGAAGTCGGATCCGGCCTGGCCCATTAGGAGTAGCCGGATCCGGTACAACATGTAAGAAAGGCAGATCCTTGACGTACATGGCAAGATAATACCGTAGTTAGGCAACTTGTATTCCGGCTAGGACTCTCCTTGTAAACCCTAGATCATGGCGCCTTTATAAGCCGGATCCCAGGATCCCTAGAGACACAACACACTAGTAGGAAAACCCTTATAGGCGGACCTTAGTTCTGTGGCGCACCAGAAAATATGCGCCACAGAAATTTATTTTGTGGCGCACAGGCAAGGTGCGCCACGAAGCTTAATTTTGTGGCGCAGCAGCCAACCATGCGCCACAAAAACTTGGCGGGCCCCACAACCTGTCACCCCCAATTATCGTGTAGGTATTTCGCGCACGGCGCGCTGCGCCACGAAAGCCGCGTGGCGCACGGCTTTGGTGCGCCACAGAAGTAGTTGATTCTGTGGCGCACTTGTTCTGGTGCGCCACAGAACTAAGGGAACCTATATCATCCCGTGCCCTCCCCGCCCACGCCTGTTCACCTCTCGATCCGTACCGCGCCTCTCCCCTCTCCCCTCTCCTCACCGCGCGCCGCCATGGTCGTCGCCATCGCCGTCGCCGCCGCCTTCCTACGCGAGGGCCGCCTGCCGCCACGCTCCTCCCATCCCCGCCACCTGCAGCACAAGCTGCCGCTACGGCGAGGAGGGGCCGCCGCGAGGAGGGCCGCCGTCGCGTCAAGGTGGATGGCCGCCGCGACCTCCACCCTTGCCGCGTCGTCGGTGAGCTCCTCCACAACTGTTGTTGTCGTCGGTGAGCTCCCTCCCTCTTCCTCCCCTCCCCTCCCTCTTCCTCCCCCGCGCGAGCACAACGTGCTCGACGAAATGCTCGCTCTGGATGTATTGCTGCTGTTGCTCTGGATGCATTGCCCCTAATCGTTTTGCTTCATATGGTGTTCATATGCATTGCTGCTGCTGCTAGTGATGCTTATTGGAGTGTTCTATATGTTGTTCTGAACCTGTACAATGTGACAATGAAATTGTTCTGAACCTGTATATGGTGTTCATATGCATTGCTATTGCTTGCTAGTTGGACATTTGGTTGGTTTTGATGCTACTGGTTCATTTAAATGCATGAAATGCTACTATGGTATGCTACTGTGGTATCCTTGTGAAGAAAATGATGGATTCTTGTGAGCTTATGGTATGCTACTATGCTACTGTGGTATCCTTGTGAAGATTTACTTGATGGATTGTTGTGAGCTTATGGTATGCTACTATATTATTGGATTGTAGTGTCACTTGACTGTTCAAGTTTCAATGTTGGTTACTTTTCCTCTAGTGCAAGAAATGGTTGAGCAGATGTTTATCCACTGTTGGCCTTTATTCTTGGTAGCTCAAAGTGTCATGCACTTACTGGATCATCAAATGTTTCCCTTTGTCCCTGGTTGCCTCCTTAATTGATGCCTTATGATCCAAATTACTATATTATTGGATTGAGTGATATGGCTACTGCTTGTTTGCTCTCCAAATTACCAAGTGATGAATATATAATCCCTTTGGAGCATCTGCCCCATGCTATATATGTGTATTTGACCATGCTTATGATGGATTTCTTTTAAGGACTCTAGCTAGATTAGAGGGGAAAAGTTGCTGCTTTGTTGCCTATGATAATGGATCATCAAATGTTTCCCTTTGTCCCTGGTTGCCTCCTTAATTGATGCCTTATGATCCAAATGACCCAAGTCCCTTGCATGATCCCATTTGTCCCTAATGTTGCTTAAGATGAATAAATTCCCTCTAATCACCATTTGGAGATCAAGACTAGTTCTTGATTTCCATTAGCTAGACTCCAATATTAAAAATTTCTCCCAAATATGGAGACAAACATTTTAACATTACCCCAATTGATGCCTTTGTCCCTGGTTGCCTCCTTAATTGATGCCTTATGATCTATTTCTTGTTGGCTTTGATGAAAATAGAGATATCCACAGTAGGGGATCATGTAAATGAATGCCACTGTGGTATCCTTTGAAGAAAAAGGACTGTTTCTGATGGTTTTAAAAGGCTAGGTGGTGCTAGGTGATTAAGTTGGCTACCAAGACTTGTCTCATCTGGTTAGCTGGGATATGCTATGTGTTGTTGCTTGTTTAGGCATATCTATCACTTACTGGATTTACTGGTTCTTGATTGGCCTCTCTTTTGCCAGCATCACTTGGTCTATATACCAAGTGATGAATAATCCCTTTGGAGCATCTGCTCCATGCATGCTATGTGTGTTTGTGCATCTTGACTTATGTCACCATGGTTGCTGGTTTGGTGGTGTTTTTGTACTTGCCGATGATTAGATGGTTGGTCGATATCACTCGTACACTCGGGGGTGGAGCAAGTGAGCCTGGTGTGATGGCACAAATATCAATATCTTGTGCATCCTACCTGGCCTCACTTACTCCATCCCTGGATGTTAATATTTGTTTCGACCAACAAAGTATGAGGCATATGCTATTTAGTTGATACCACTTGGCTCTTTCTTCCATTTTAGTGCCGATGATTAGAATGTTCGGTCAACTTTACACTCCGGGGTGTCGCTAGTGAGCCTGGTGTGATGGCACAAATATCAATCTCTTGTGCATCCTACCTGGCCTCGCTAACGCCATCCCGGGATGTTCATATTTGTTTCGACCAACAAAGTATGAGGCATTCCATTTAGTTCATACTAGCTACTTCTTAATTGCATTGGCCTTTCTTCCATTCTAGTGCCGATGATTAAATTGTTTGGTCACTTGTACACTCTGGGGTGGGGCCACTGAGCCTGGTGCGATGGCACAACTATCAATCTCTCTTGTGCATCCTACCTGGCCTCGCTGACCCCATCCCTGAATGTTAATATTTCTTTCGACCAACAAAGTATGAGGCATATGATATCTAGTTGAGATACCACTTGGCTCTTTCTTCCATTTTAGTGCCGATGATTAGAATGTTTGGTCACCTATACGCCGCAATATACTTTGTAGACGGGCCCCCCTTTCCCCGGCCGCCGTTCGTTGAACGAGTCCTTGACGAGACAACAACGCCGACATGTCTCTTCGGCGCAGAACCACGCCAGTCCCAGCCGTCTCCCTTGTGGCCGTGTCTAGTGGGCTCTGCGCTTTTCTCCATGGCCGGACCACGATTGGACTCACCGGGGAAATACTGATAATCGCCATCACCACTATCGTCAGAGTCCACAGGTGTAGAGTACTTTGCAGCAGATGCCGCTTTTCTTCTCTCGCCGTCCAGTGAACGAGTCCTTGATGCAAAGACCGTGCCGGCCTCTGGGCAGGCCGGCACGGTCTTTGCATCAAAGACTCGTTCACTGCACGGCGAGGGAAGAAAAGTGGCATCTGCTGCAAACTGCTATGCTCCTGTGGAGTCTGGCGATAGTGTTGATGGCGATTATCATTATTCCCCCGGTGAGTCCAATCGTGGTCCGGCCATGCAGAAGAGCGCAGGAGACGCGGCCACAAGGGAGGCGGCTGGGACTGCCGTGGTTCTGCGCCGGAGAGGCAGATCAGCGTTGTTGTGTCGTTAAGGACCCGTTCACGGAACGGCGGCCGGGGAAAGGGGGCCCTTCTGCAAAGTATACTGCGGTGTATACTGCAACTATGGTTTCTGACCATAGTATTTGTGTTGACCAATAATGTATGAGGCACTTATTCCATTTTGTCATTCCATTTGCTTTGAGATTTTCAAAATGCCGATGATTAAAATGTTTGGTCCCCGTACACTTGGGGGTGGCGTAAGTGAGCCTGGTAAGATAGCACAAATATCAATCTCTTGTGCATCGGACTTGGTCTCACTTACGCCATCCCTAAATGTTAATATTTGTGTTGACCAACAATGTATGAGGCATTTATTCCATTTCTCTTGTGCATCGGACTTGTTGGTCTCACTTTCTTCCATTTTCATCATAGTACGAACTGGATATGAAGACCCCGATGCAAGCGAGCCTGGTGGGTAGAGATGAGGGAGCAAAGGAGGAACCGGATCGAGCCTGGTGGGTAGAGATGAGGGAGCAAAGGAGGAACCGGATGAAGACTACTTTGTATCTCGAAATTGTGAAATTTGTATGAATTAAGAGTTGTATGCAAAACATTTGACACTTAATTGCCACTATATATGTATCTCGATCGGGCTCTAAGTAATGTGATGATGATGTCTATGTTATATCTGTGCAATGTACATGATATTTATATTATATCTGAATGTTGCTGTATATAACCTGTATCTCTGTATATTGTTGTGTATAAACTGCATGTGTATAGCAGGCAGCACAAAATCGAGTATAATACAAGCAATTTCTGTGGCGCACTGAAAACCAATTCTATGGCGCACTCTTTTCTGTGGCGCACCTAGGTACACGTGCGCCACAGAAACCTTAATTCTGTGGCGCATGGGAAGGTGCGCCACAGAACCTTATTTTTGTGGCGACGTTTCTGTGGCGCACCTCCCATGCGCCACAGAATCCAATTTTGGTGCGCCACTGATGAGGCTTTTCCTACTAGTGACGACAACTCATTGTAACAACGCGAAAGCGCCCAGATAAATCCTGACATGCAGCAGTAGGCCCTGTCCTCGAGCAGGTGTTTCGAAGCTGGGTAATCGCGTACCACCGTCCCAAGAACTCTCCGCCCTATGGCCACTACTTCTTCTCCCCCTCGTGAAGATCCCTGCTCCGAGACACCGTCGAATAGGCAACGACACCTACTACTTATTTTGTGCAGTTAACTGCTTCACTTTGGTCTTGATGTGTGGTAGCCCGACCGCCATGTCTTAAATCACGCGCAATATGTTATGTACTCCTTCCATTTATAATTACCATGCCTTTTAGCTTTAGTTAAAGTCAAACTTTAGAAAACAATTGACTGCAAATATAGAAAAATTATTAATATCTAAAATATAAAATTAGTACCATTAAAATCATCTAGAAATGTATTTTATATTTATTGTTTGTGTTTTCATAGACCCCCTAATCTTAAAACAGTGTATACCATTGAAGAGGTATCTTCCTGTGTGAAACACAAGAAGGGTTGAGATTAAGTGATAGGTGTTGGTGATTATGGATATGATGGCCGAGATTAAATAATACCATGATACCTCTTCGGAAGGTTACACTGTTTTGAGATTGGAAGTCTATGGAAGCATAAGTCGTTATGTAAATATGCATTTATAGATGTTGTTGCTTTTTGCTTTATCTTTAATCAAACTTTAGAAACTTTTTAACCAAAACAAAACTCAGGGTAAATAAAACTGGAGGGACTATTTGTTTCTTCTACCGCGCTGCCGAAAATGATGTGCATGTGTGTGTTAGAAGTCGTCGTAAATTTTGGACCACTAACTTGAAATATTGTGGGCTCCTTTTTTAAAGGTAAAAGTATTGTGGTCTCTTATGTGAAAGCTGAAACTGGAAGAAAAATATATCATCCTTTTGACATGAACATGCCATGCTTTCAGACTGAACATATCATGCTTACTGACGCGGCAACCGATAGCTGCAAAGAACGGTGCACATCTTACGCACTTTTCAGCTCCACTTCCATCTAGCTTGCTTGTTACAACTTCCAAGCTATAGGCATGGCTGCCAAACGGCATCCGTGCATCCTTGTCTGCGTGTGCCTCATCCTCTCCCTTGGCCCAAACCTTGGGGCTTTTTGCACCCCTCAGGTCCAGTCTTTCGTCTACTCTGGCTTCAACGGGGCCGATGTCACCCTCGACGGCGTCGCCATGGTCCGGCCAGACGGGCTCCTCCAGCTCACCAACGTCTCCGATGTCAGAGGCTATGCGTTCCACCGGGATCCCTTGCTTTTCCGCAAGTCCCCCAATGGCGTGGTGCGGTCCTTCTCGGTCTCTTTGGTTTTCGGTGTCCAGTCAGAATTCGTCGAATCAAGCGTCGACGGCATGACCTTCTTCGTCGCCGCCAGCAAGAACTTCTCAAGCACCTTCTCAGGGGGGTTTCTAGGCCTCTTCAACGACTCAACAGATGGCAGCCCCGACAACCACATCTTCGCGGTTGAGATCGACACTTTCAAGAACGGGGAGTTCATGGACATGGACAGCAATCATATTGGCATCGACATCAATAGCCTTTTCTCCATACAAGCTCGCACGGCTGGTTTCTATGATGACAACACTGGTACGTTCACGAACTTAACACTGAACAGTGGGGAGCCAATGCAACTATGGGTCGAATATGATGCAAAGACCACACATGTGAATTCGACATTGGCTCCCTTTGGTGCCAAACCTCGGAAGCCATTGTTCTCAACCACCACCAATCTCTCCGAGGTGCTCAAGGATCCATCTTATGTGGGTTTGTCAGGTTCGACTGGCCCAATCAACACACAATACTACGTGCTTGGTTGGAGCTTTGGCATGGATGGTCCGGCTCCAGCCATCAACATCACAAATTTGCCAAAGCTGCCGCATGGTCCTGGAAGCTCGTTCCAAGGTCATAGAAATTGTCCCTCCGATAGCCACTGCGGTGTTCATCGCCCTTGTGGGAACTGCCATCTTCCTTATTGTACGGAGGCGGCTGAGGTATGCTGAGCTACTTGAGGATTGGGAGGTGGATTTTGGGCCACATCGATTCTCATACAAGGACTTGTACCATGCTACTGACGGATTCAGAATAAACGCCTCCTAGGTGCAGGAGGATTTGGGAAAGTGTACAAAGGAGTACTCCCAACATCCAAAATGGAAGTAGCCGTGAAGAAAGTATCCCATGAGTCAGGGCAAGGAATGAAGGAGTTCGTCAATGAGGTCGCTAGTGGCCGCCTCCGACACCGCTACCTTGTGCAGTTGCTGGCTGGTTGTCGGCGTAAGGATGAACTCATTCTGGTGTATGAGTACATGCCGAATGGCAGCCTCGATAAATATCTGCATTGTGAAGAGGACAAGCCCACACTAGATTGGACCCAGAGGTTTGGGGTCATAAAAGGGTCGCGTGTGGCTTGTTATATCTACACGAGAAGTGGGAAAAGGTTGTCATACACAGAGATATAAAAGCAAGCAATGTGCTCCTCGATAGTGAAATGAACGGACGCCTCGGTGATTTTGGCCTCGCCAGGGTATACGATCATGGTACCGACCTACAAACCACACATGTGGTCGGCACCATGGGTTACCTAGCCCCTGAGTTGCTACGAATGGGCAAGGCTTCTCCTCTTACGGATGTGTTTGCCTTTGGCACATTCCTTCTTGAGGTTGCATGTGGACAAAGGCCAATCAAGCAAGACTTACAAGATAAACAAATCATGCTGGTCGATTGGGTACTTGAGCATTGGAATAATGGGTCGCTCGTGCAAGCAATGGATACAAAGCTCCAAGGTAACTATGACAATGACGAGGCCAACATGGTGCTAAAGCTTGGTCTCTTATGCTTGCATCCGTTGCCCACTGCAAGACCTGCCATGAGACAAGTCATGGAGTACCTTGATGGAGACATGGCACTACCAGAGCTGGCACCAACACATTTCAATGTGAACATGGTGTCCATGTTGCAAGCAGAGGATTTCGCCCATCCATCATGTTGTATCCGGACCTAACATCGAGCATCAACACGTTTTCCGGTCTCTCAGGAGGGCGATGATATATTGACATAGGTGGTGTTTAATTTATAATTTTGAGTTATCGTGTATGAACAATTAGTAGTCCTGCTCTGGATAGCCCAGTGAATATATAGCAATCGAGTGTGTCACGTGTATCTCTAGCATTCAAGATTGCCATAAAAACTCAACTTTTTTTTTATGTTAGAGTTTCTAGCCTTTAGCTGTACTTATATGTGCAGAAACATATCATCAAGTCCCTGATCTCTACAAATAAATGAAAGATAATACTGGAATAGAAGACTAATTCTGGTTTTATCGGAAAACAAAGAAGACTAATTCTGGTGTCCTATTATGGTGCACATAGACATATTCCCCCACAAAGTCTTGCAAGTGTGCATATCAATGTGCCATTTTTTTTGAAGGATTTTTTGCCATATTTTTGTACTAATATTAGCGCACGAATTTATCGGTTAATTTGTTCCCATGCATATAACTCATTTTTTATATCTTTTTTCTTTCCTCTCCAATTTTTTGCTTATGAAGTTGAAACTATATAGGCTTGATTTAATTGCTTGTATTTTTTTCTATTAGCAAATACGGGAGACCAGTTGCACTTGCATGTTACCTAATGGACGAGGTATAAGTCACTGTCAAACAAATAAAAAAAATCTAGTGGACGGGCTATAGGTCACTCTCGAACAAACAAACAAACAAAAAAAAAGGATTAGACAACAAACAAATCCCACAGGGAGCTTGCTACCTGAATCTATCGAATATGTTGTATTTACCATACTTTCAACAATGACGACATGAAGCCAAACTGGTACAAACAACTTAATAGAAATAAACGTGTCATCAAACTCGCACAGAACAATAAAATACAGGCTGATCATTCTTTTAATTTGCCTCGTCAAATATACTCCCTCCGTTCCTTTTTATAATGCCTATAGATTTTTATCATTTGTTTCAGAATATAAGGTTGTACCTTGGCTTTTTTCAGTTACCCCCTCTACCGGTCAGCTCCCACACGACATGCATGAAAAAAAATTATACAAAAGAGAAACAATTAATTGAGATTCCTAATGCATGACTCCAACGATTTCTTAGATTTAGGAAGCATTGTTTTTCTTTCCTTAATAGTAGAACCTGGCTGCACATATATGGAAAGTCAACCAGAGAGATTTGTGGGATTTGTTATGTTAATTTAGAAAGTTATCGATTTTCCTCATTTTACTTTGATCTCAAATAGTTAAGCCAAGGGGTCTTATGTAAAGAATACTCTTACGCTAATTTCCGTGCCAAAAAACTATAGGCACTATAGAATGGAACGGAGGGAGTATTAATTCTCTACTCAACGGTTATTGATCTTTTCAATATGTACTGATGGTGATGGATTTATGTACTAAATTTTCTTCCTACCCTCCACAAAAATATGTCACAAATGCATGAATTAATTATCAGTGAAGGAGTCAAATTCTTCAGAAAAAAGTTCCATTAGGATCTCTAGGAATAGACTTCCGTTCAAGATATATTCTGGTGATTGTTCAGATAATCAATATACTTGTTAATTCTCGGATCCAAATGTATGACAGCAAGATAGTTTGTGTGATGGTTTGTTTCCCGCTATTAATTAGTCCAAATCCGAAAAAAAAAAGAGCATGTTGAAAAACATAATGTATGACTTTTGAATCCTGATCTGAATTGCATAAAAAATGCTTGGATAATGTAATTAATAGTAATTTTTGTACCAGTTGCTTTCATATATTTGGTTTAACTCTTCCTGGAACAAATTTTCTCACGAAACCGAATATTGGCGCTGTGACAAAGTAGAAACTGTGCAAAATAGGATGGACTGCCAGACTAAAAATCACAGCTTTTGAGCGGGCTTTTTGCAATGTCCAGAAATGATTGCACGGATCTTAATGCAAGGTTGGACAGTCCAAACAAGGGCATCTCCAGCGGGGCAACGCATTTCAGACGCTAAAACGGACGCCTCGTCCGTTTGCGTCGGGTTGAATGGTCGAAATCGACCACGTGTCCGTTTGCGTCTAGGGGTGTCCCCACCGGGTCGACGAATATTTTTTCCATCGATAAACCCATAA
This sequence comes from Lolium multiflorum, assembly GCA_030979885.1. Lineage (NCBI taxonomy): Eukaryota > Viridiplantae > Streptophyta > Magnoliopsida > Poales > Poaceae > Lolium > Lolium multiflorum. The sequence goes on along the minus strand of CM061748.1, from coordinate 155,933,522 downwards.
TTTACATTAATAAAAAACATAAAAAGGCTTTAAAGCGCCAGCAAGGCCTGCTAAAACCTAGCTATGGGCTACTTCTCGTCGTCGCTGACGAGTTCGATGAACTCCGGCGTCGGCCATGGAAGCTGGTACGCTGGCGGTGGAGAAGGAAGGGCAGCCTGCGGCAACTGCAGCCAAGCCGTCGGCAACTCAAGAGGATGTGGTGAAGGTGGCCACGGATCCCAGGCCATTGAAGGAGCAGGAGTCGGCGCGGTCATTTGAATGCGTCGGCTTGGCCGGAGGAGTCGCCGGCCTCCCCTGCGCGAGTGCAGAATCGCGAAGCTGGATGGCGAGACCATCCATCATAGAGAGCTCTCTATTGGCCAGTGCCAGTGCCATGGAAATGGCCTCCTCCTTTCTAATGTCCGGCGGCTAGGTCTCTGGATCCCACGCCAGTCCGCCATCGTCATGGTCGTTGTCTCCGCGCTCGACCTCGGTGGCGTAGTCGTCCTCGTCCTCCTCCTCCTCCTCGTCGTTGTTGTCATTCTCGTTTTCTTACGCGGGGATCTCGCGGTCTTAGTAGTCGAGGTCGCCGAGGTATCCCGCTCGGCGGCGCACGTCGAACTCCCATGAGATCCGGTTGTAGGAGTTAAGCGCGTACGCCGGATCTTCTCGGAGATCGGCCGGCAAGATGGCTCGGCGGCGGCGCATTTTGTCACGGCGCTCTCGCCCCTCGAGTGGCACGGGGTGAACCGGCACGCTCCTGGAGTTGAGGTACAGCCTCCTCCAGGCAGGTTAGCGTCCGACGATGGCACCGGCAGGTTTTCCTCCCAGAGGCGCACAAACTCGATGCGGACATACCGCCCGACCATCGGCTTCTTGCTGGACCGCAATCCGCTAGCCTCGTGGTCGTTCTTGGCTTTCCGGAACGGCCAAGATTTCTTCCCCATGGCGTCGGTCGGGTGGATACGGCGAACTCTGGCAATGGTGTGGTCGAGAAAATGGGTGCCGCCCAGCGAACCTTTAAAAGGCTCGAATGCCATCTCGCCTTCAATGGCATACCACTGCGACGCCGCCCACCAGCGCACGCTCGCGGAAGCTGAGGCGCGCTAACGTGGCCCTGTAAAGCTACAGCACGCCTCCCATAAGTTATTGCCGCGCTGAAGACAAAGCATATGTGCCGCTGCTAGGCGGGCTCGTGCGAGAAGCGTGTGGATGACCGCTGCGTCCGTGTAGATGCAAACGTGCCGCATATTTAGACCGTGTTTGCGTCTCGACGGACGGGTCAGATATTATGCATCGGGCCGCTGGAACGAGGTACAAACCCATTTTCGATCCATACTGCCGCAAACGGACGCGCTGTCACCCCATTGGAGATGTCGTAAGGCAAAGGCCACAAACTTTATGTGGTTTTGGTTTTTCGTGACTAAGTATGATGATTTACGACATATTCACACAGGTTGCAGCAACCTGTGTGAATATGTCGTAAATCATCATACTTTCATTTAAAAACGCATGCATAAACTTTACGTCACACCGCAGATGCATGATGGTTTTCAGATTTTGAATATTTTCAGAAGTAATTCATGTGTTACAGAAACTAATAGTCTCCAGGGTATGATATAGTTTAGAGGTTAAGTGGGCCAAAAAAAAAAGACTGTTGAGATAAACTAATAATTTCAGGGGGTGGGGGTAGTGATGGAACTTTTTCAAACAATATACAGAAAAAAGATTCCAGCTACTATCTAACCACCGCTGCTGTTTCCATCGAGATAGAGAAAATAAAGGAAGTCCGAACAAGATACATCAAGTTTTCTCATTGGTCATGACTCATTAAATCCAATGAGGCAGGCGCGTACCTTTAGTTTTCTCATTGGTGTATTTCTATTTAAGTTTCTTGCGCTCCAGACTTGACTTGTCACTGTTCTCTCAGGTCACTAGTTTCCGGAACTTTTATCTGTCCGTCTTCTCAAGGCAGTGGATCTGTAGTTGAATACTCGGTCTGATATTGATGCCATGGTAGAATTCGGCAACGTGAACGAAAACAAGGCAGCTTCCAAGCCATCAGCTTTAAGAAGAAAAACCTGACTAGACTGCTTACTGATTCTACCAAGACAGGGAAAGAAAAGGATGCCCAAAAGAAAACAATCGACACCTATGTCACCAGAACCAATCGAGGAGTAGCGAGCTCCCAATTAACTCCATCTATCTATTATCAATTCTTTCCTGAAGAAAAATTCTCGCGTCCAAGATCTGACGGTCTGACCTGCCACTTTTCTGCAATTTATTTTGCTTTCTCTTTCAACCTTGTAATCCAGAAGAAATAATAAGCCTGATTTCGATGGCTTAGAATTATGCAACACCGTGAACAATGGGCTACATCCTGGACCACTAGCTTTAGTTTTAGAAAAATTCTACAAAAGAACTGTAAACACAGGCTAGTTGCAGGTCGTAGTAGTCACGCTGGTCGTTTTTTCTGTTGTCTGAAGAGTGACAGTATAGTTTTCTCCGTTCAGTTTCGGCCGCTTATTTGTGTTCTTTTGGGCTGAGTCCTGTTCTGTTCTATGTGTGTTAGTTGTTACACTGGTTGCTGTGTACTCTAGCCTTCGGGTTGTTTTCCTTCTATCTAAAGACTCACATGCAGTTCTCGTGCATGGTTCGAAATAAAGAAGCTCTACAAATCTACAATGTAAACCCATTCTACTATTTCCACCAAGAAAAGTAAAGAAAAGGGCTAGTCCTCCGACAGTGGATCTGTAGAAAACGTTTCGTCATCGCGCTCCCGTGAGCGCGTGGGCGAAACCCTAACCCGCCACCCCCTCCCCGTGTTCCTCTCCCGCTTCGCTGCCGCCAAGGGGTGCAACCTGAGCGAAGCTCCGGCGGCGCCAGGGCACCTCCTCTCCCCCACGCGGTGGTGGGGGCGCGGAGACTCCGAGGTCTTGGCGTGCTCCTCGCGGTGGCGGCTCCCTTCGGAGCATCTGCAGCTGCGAGGGACGCGAGCTCTGCCTGCTCCTGGCAGCGGGTGACGGGAGGCGGCGCTCGGGGCGACGATTCGACGGCTGGTTGGGACGGCAGCGGCACCATTCTTGAGGAGAGCAGCGGGGAACGGGACGGGCAGCACGGCCAGTTGGTTGCCGCGCGCTCGGGCCAGGGCAGGGCCCTGGGCCATGCCGTGGTCTCCCGTAAGCCCCAGACTGGCGGTTTCTACCGCCGTGGTTGCTGTAAGGCGTCGATCCTGCTACGCCCTTACTCGTGGTGGTGCGAGTGCTTGCCGTCGCATGTCCGTAGGTTCGTGTTCTTCGTGGTGGTTGCCCGTCTTCCTTAGTTCAGCGGTGAGCAGAGTTTGGGCGCCGGGGTGGCGGCCCTGGTCGGTGGGAGCCATTCTGGTTGGCGGGCGTGGTGGCTCAGGAGCTGGCCGGAAACCATGGTCGCGGGCGGGGGCAATGTGGTTGCCGGCGAGCAGCGTGCGGTGGCAGCGGATTGATCATTCGTCGGTCGATATCCTGTGTAGAAGGCGGAATCGTTCGCTGTGGGGAAACCCTTGCCTGCTCGGGCCACGAATGCGACCGTCCACGGACGCCGCTCCCTTCTTGAAGGCGTTGTTGAGGCTTCTCCTTGTCCTTCTACGTGCTCCGGGTGAAAGCCCAAGATCCTCGGATCGGGCGGTGGCGGCGCTCTTGTGTCGTGATCTTCTTGAAGACACCGCCTTGGAGTTCACAGTGTGCGGCTCTCCGTTGGTGGTGTGGCTGAGGCGCGGTATTCGACGAGCAAGGTGCTTCGGGTGAAAACCCAAGATCTGCGGATCGGGCGGTGACGGCGCTCTCGTGTCGTGTTCTTATTGAAGACATCATCTTGGAGCTTACCGTGTTTCTTCGGATGTCGTTGGCTCTTCGCTTGGCAACCTTCGGCAAGGCTTGTGTCCTCGTCGAGTTGCTTGGTGCTGCTTGTTGGGGTTCGAACGGCGGTGGTCGATGCACAGTGGTGGTCGGCCACTGGTGGCGCTGCCCGCGGCGGGGAGTTCTGTTGACGGCGTGCGTGTTCGATGGCTCTCTCTAGGGTGAGCTCCGGCCCGACACTGTTGCTGTCCGGTGTCTTCTCCGAGTCTTTGTAGGCTTCGTAAGGGTCGTGATCGTCGTTCGAGTTTCCGGTTGTAGCCATGTTGGCAATTCGTGTGGGTGTGTGTTGTAAGCTGGGTTCAGCTCTTTTACCTTATCGTCGTTGAGGGCGTTATTAATTTAACGTTGGGCCTTTGGCCTTTGATCTAAAAAAAAGTAAAGAAAAGGGCACTAAAGAGAAAAAAAAATCATATCATCAAACATCCATGTCAACAGAATCAATACAATGGGAGCATATTTGAATCTCATCGGCCATAATACTTACTCTCTCACAGAAAAAACTCCTGCGCTCGAGATTTGACTTATCGCTGTTACTCTTGCCAGCTCCTTTATGGAATTTTCGTCATAAACATTGGATTTAACAACTGGCACTGACGTCAATTATAAAAAGGGATTTCTATTTTTGTGCCCTCAGGTTCTTAGTTGTACTCGTTTTAAAACCTCCTAGTTTTTCCTAGCCTTTTCCTAAGCCCTTGTTGAAACCTGGAAGCAGCTCAGACGGCAGGATTCCCGTTTGAAGGACCGTTCTGTCACGTGTGGGGCGCGTCGTGGCTCCGCGTCGCGTGGGCTGGTAGAAAGGGACCGCGTGGGACAGGACGAGAAGCGTTTGGTTGCACGTGAGCAGGAGCTGTGTTCTGTCTCTCTCGGCCCAAATTGGCATTATTAAGTGCACATTTTTCCCCTCTTTCTCTCTGTCATTTTCACCAAATTAGTATAAAATCTAGAGAAGCTTGTATTTCTGACTTTCTTCAAATATTTGTGCCTTTTGGCCCTCGTTGTTTGCCCAACATGGCAGCAAATCTAGTACTCCCTCTGGTCCATATGTATGTAGTTAAATCTAGAAGCAAATCTCCAGGGTAATGTACGATAAATTCACAGTCATAGTAAATCAAGAAAACTAAGTACGGCCAACAAAATATAGTAGAATAGGGATAGATAATATGGATAGATAATAAGCTGCATACACAGCAGCCAACATAGTAACAGGTTCTTCACAACACCATCATACTAACATAACAACAAGGGATCCCTAGCTAACAACGAAGGGATCCCAACAACAAAATAGGAGGCAGCAGCAGCAGCACACGTCCAGGACTCCGCCTACCCCATCTGGCTCTGCCTCCACTTGTTGCTCTTGCTCCCCTTGGGAGCCTTGGGCTTGAGCGGAGGCATGCGCCCGGCGGAGATCTCCACCCGCTGGCTGCGGAGGTGCATGCCGAGCGCCCTGTGCTTGGCGCGGAAGGAGTGGACGTTCACCGTCGTGCCGACCTTGGGGAAGGTGGTGCTGATGTTCTCAGCATGCGTGACGAGGCAGTTGAAGTCCGTGGCGAGTCTCCTAGTGCGAAGGGGCACCTGTAGACCTCCTTGGCGAAGTAGGAGATGTATTGGCCGACCTGCAGCCTCTGCAGCACTGGCGAGTCTTGACGTCCTCGTCTTCGTCGCTGCCGACGTCGCTGCCGTACATCTGATCCATATCAAACAGAAACTAGTGAATGAGTTGCAACGATGACTAACGTGCATGATAACAAAGTTAAAAAAAACAGAGTCAGCCTCAGTTAGAGTGGACATGATTATATATCTACAGGGAAGGTGTTAGCGAACTAAAGCTCATGCACAACAAATTTGTACACAGCAATGGTTCGCTGAACCCTCCCTGTAAAAATTTGTGCCCAACGATTCATCATAGGCAAAGAAACAGATTCTAGATCTGAACTAGATCTGAACTTGAACACATTCGAGATTATTTGCAAAATTAAACGGTTGATATCTTTTGATTAGTGCATAAAATAACTGATTGAGATCCCATGATTACTTGCATAAATTAACTGATTGAGATCCAATATTACTTGCATAAATTAACCGAACAGCCGAACCCCAAATCTGAAACGAAATCAAGAAGTGATCAAAACAAAATGGAATAAAATCGGCGCAAATATTAGCCCAATACTCATCCATCTATAGATCCATCTACACCAGCAAAAATAGGGTTCAAAAAGGAATGGGGAACAAAAAAGAAAGCAAACCGTAGTTACCTCGTTCCATGGGTCCTCCAGGGAGGTGTCGTAGGGGTTCGGGAGCGGGACGACGGCACGGGGTCATAGGGGTCCCATTCCCGACTGATCCACCATGGGCGGCAGCTCTCCGATGCACCGGCGGCGGCGACATCCGTAGAGGGGACGGCGCCGAAGATGGAGGCGTCGCGCTTCGAGCCTACGTCGACGATGGGATTGGCATTCTCCTTGTCCATCTCGCCGGCAGAGGAAGAGGGAGAGGGAGAGGGTTTTTTGCTTTGGAGAAGATGATGGGACGTGAGAGAGTTGGCGATGCGTGAGCGAGTGAGAGTGAGAGAGTGCGAGGAGGCGTCTATAAAGGCGAGGGTTGGTTAATGCGACCCGCGTCCTACGCGTGCACAGTTGCACGTCTGCACGTCTTGGACTTCTGCAACGCGACACGCGTCCACGATTGCATGTCTCGACTTCTCCACCGCGACCCGCGTCTACGCATCAACAATTGCACGTGTCCTCGAGTCTAACCCTGGAAATTTAGATATACTCAGGTATACCCTTGAGTCTTATACTAGCATTTTTTTGTGTGATCAACTTTCCCCTCGAGTGCTAATACTGGCTAGTGCAATATACTCAGTTTTACCCTCAAGTGGCTGGTCAACAGAGAGTCAACAAATGGGATTAACTAGTTAAATGAGTCATTTAATGTGCAAAAAAATCCGAAAAAGAGTGGCACTTACTCATGGAGTCTTTACCACAAATTGTCACTTCTCAAATCATAGATAAATCAAGTTTTACCACAAATTGCCACTTCTCAAATCACCTAGTAACTATGAAGGTGCATGGTTTTCCACAATAAGCCCTTCCCAAAACAGCTTCCCCCAAATCATACTTTGTCTAAATGAGGCCACAATTCTCACACTGATGTATATTGGTATTGCAAATAGTTTGAGGTAGGCCAAGATGGGTTTCATTGTACAAAACACGCATTTTCCATTTTTTAAATCTCAAATTTGAATCCCTTAGTCTCTTTACTACTCAGGTGCCCTTGGTTTCTTGCTAGTACTCAGTTTTGCCCTCTCTCTTCACAAATTCTCGCAGACGTGCAACATCGCCCTGATTGGTCTAGCCCATGTCACGCGGATCGTGCCCCGACCGTTGATCGTATGATTTAGGGAACGGGCAGATAACCCTCTCTCATTGGCGGTTAGCTTCCACCCTCTAAGTATGTTGAAGGGCGATTTCTGTATTATTTTTCTCACGCTAAAAATTATAAACTCTTTTAGGCTTTATTTTTCACGCAAAAAATGATAAACCATCACCGATTTGTTGTTGCCATTACTTTTCACGCAAAAAAATGATAAACCATCACCGATTTGTTGTAGCCATTACTTTTCACGCAAAAAAAAATGATAAACCATGACCGATTTGTTGTTGCCATTACTTTTCACGCAAAAAATGATAAACCATCAACAATTTGTTGTAGCCATTAATTTTCACGCAAAAATGATAAACCATCACCGATTCCCTTTGTTGTAGCCATTACTTTTCACGCAAAAATGATAAACCATCACCGATTTGCTGTAACCATTAATTTTCACGCAAAAAATGATAAACCATCACCGATTTCTTGTAGCCATTACTTTTCACGCAAAAAATGATAAACCATCACCGATTCTTGTAGCCATTACCTATCTTTGTATAGAATGATAAACCTATCACGTATGATTTTTGAGGTCATTTAGAGAAGGCAGAAAAAACCTAATTTGTTACAAAAGCTAGTTTCAGTGAGACCTAACCAAGTTTGGCATACATGATGGCATACCTATAACAACAAGGAATATCTAAAAGGGAAAGTTTCAGAAAATTTGAAATTTAGGGTGAAAATGATGCCATACATGATGCTGTTTTTCGAGGTTTTGATCTGAAAATCAATTGGGTATTATAAAGGGAAATAAAAAGTTCGAAAAAAACGAAACAATCTATCTATCTATGTATAGAAGATCAGCTGTATGAAATTTGAGGTTATTTAGAGAAGGTAGAAAAATCACCTTGTTAGAAAAGCTGGTTTCAGCGAGACGAAACGGCATGCGCTTAAGCAAAGTGATTTTTTCGAACATCTCCAAATGACCCCAAATTTTCCATACATGATGCCATACGTGTAACAACAAGGAACCCTATCTAAAAAGTGTAAAAAAAGTTTGCCCAACCGTATAGCTCTATCAAAAAGAACCTCACCATGGCGCTAGTATAATTTTGGGATAGTTACAAACTTTCGTTACCTAACCTTCAACATGAAACTTGTTTCAAATTCATTTTGGCCTACAAGAAACAAATCCCAACTTGATTCGAGCACCACAGCCTCCAAACGATGCCGATGCCGATGCCGATATCGGCATGGTCAGAACGGCTATGCTCGCCGCCACTGCTAGGTCAACGTTGGGATGCACCCTCAATCCCGTCCCCTCATTCGATCACTGACACACCAGAGATACCGCCGAGGCCAATGCCGAACGTACATGCTGATGCCAATGCCGAACATGCATGCACGCCGCTGTGGGCACGGCCACGCCGACCCGCTATGCTGGACGCCACAGACCGCCGCGAGGTCTTTCCCTTCGCCACCACACTCTCCTAGCACCCACTATACACGCCGAAAGGAGAGACACTAGTTTTCTCTACATTGCTCGCGTTCGTGTCCGACACGGTCAGTCAAAGTTTTGAGGTGGTCGTCGATGTCGTCGACCATTTCTTCTCTTCTTTGCATGGTTAAACGCGTCTAGTTCATATCTATCTAATGCGTCTGGTCTCGCCTCATGCAGTTCTTTGTGGACGTCGATCTCATCTCGGCACCCCGCATGCCACCTCCTCCGTGCCATCGCTGTAGAGCTCCGTTTAAAAATCTAATCCTACCCGTGTATTACCCCTTGTATCAGCGTCATGGCCCCACTTGTCATTCGATATACCGAAGCCCCACTTGTTCGCGTTTTGGTCAGGAATACAGCGATGCTTACGGTCAAACAAAGATGGATGGTCTGACGTGTCTTTGCGGGCTCTACGTGGCCCCACTAGTCAGAAGATAACGGTCAACCGTTGGGCAACCTGCCCATCACGTGTGATGGTTTCAGACAAAGGCTTGGGTAAAACTAAGGAAAAACTAAGGAGCTGGGGAAAACTGAGCACAACTAAGGACCCGAGGGCACGAAAATAGAAATCCCTTATTAAAAAGAAGCTCAGAAAATTGTTCTGCTGCTATAAACTGAACCACCTCTGCTCGTTCCGCTGAAACAAGGTAAGGGTTATTCATGGACTTTTGTACCTACCACATGACCTACCAGAGCCAATAAGAAGCCATGATCTTAACTAAGTAGGCATAGATCAAATCGAGCCTGGCAGGCAGTCATACTTAGATCTCCTAGATGAACCTATCTTTGTAGTATGCAATTGCCTGTTTTTTCCTTCCATTTTAAACAGTAGGCTCAGAGGAGTCCGACTTTGAATTAACAATTAACAAAGTAATCAACCGGCCAGGGATTACACAAGGCCACCCACCCACAACACAACACCACACACCACAACGGCCGAACGATACAAGGGAGCACCCTGAACAGCTTACAACTCAACACGACACACAAGCACCGAAGGAACTTGCAAGGTGAAGACTACCACGCTCCAGCACCAAGACATCAAGAACGGAAGGCACGACGAGGCACTGCCATGAAGCAGGATGGAGATTGTGCTCGAGGAAGACACTCTGGTCTGCAAGCAGACACCCTCCTGTTCTCACGCCGAAGAGGGTCCCTACCCTCTCGCCTTGGCTCGAAGGCGTCGAACCATCGGACATGAGATCAGCTCACCCGAGAGCTGGAGAGGAGTTGGACTCGAGCCCCGGGACAGCCCCAAACCACGACCACCGAAGGAAGGGAGCACACCACATCCGCCAAACCATTGCCGACCTTGGAGAACCTGAGAGAGGCAGGAAAGCCACCGGAAGCAGCTGCACATGTCAAAGCTCCCGCCTTCAACTCTTCTCACCGAGCACCACACTCCCCAGGCGACGCCTCCAACAAGGACACGGCGTGCAGCACGTCGACGTCGCCCAATCCGCAGGATTTTGGGCTTTCGCCCGGGAGGTAGGTCGGGGTGTAAACAGGGGACCTCAGCCACGCCTCCAAGGAGGAAGAACGGCGCCCAAAGGCGTCGCCGCCGCTGGGCCGAGCCAGCCGACCTAGGGTTTCCCCTGGTCCCAAGCAAACCACCAACACCCACCATGTTCGAGGACAGGGAGCAACCGCCGCCCTCAAACAAACCGGTGGAGGAGAGAGATCCGGACGGGGAGACAGAGACACGCACCAGAAATGACGAGGAGGAAGACCTCCAAGCCGCAGCCGCCGCCCGCCGCGGTCGTACCTCCCAAGAGGACAAGGCCGACGGCCAGAGCCACCCGCGACGCCGCCTGCCGCGAGCACGTCGTCGCCACGCCAGATGGGCCGCCGCCCAGATCCATGGCCCCAGCCAAAGCCGCGACGGGCAGCACTCTAGCCGCCGGCCACCAACGTCCAGCACCGGCGAGGCCGAGCCGAAGAGGAGGACGGGGGGAGGAGGGCTGCCGAGCAGCCAGCGGCGGAGGCCATGCCCCCCTCACACGGCAGCCACTCCGTGCCAGCCGCCACGCAGATCCCCGCCGCCACCTTCACCGGCTCTGCGGGGCTTCGCCGACAGCAGCTGACGAGGGTGCTCCTCGGGAATCGATGATGACCCACAAGTATAGGGGATCGCAACAATCTTCGAGGGAAGTAAAACCCAAATTTATTGATTCGACGCAAGGAGGTAAAGAATACTTATAAGCCTTAACAACTGAGTTGTCAATTCAGCTGCACCTGAAAAGCACTAGTAACGGGGGTGATGTAAAAGCAGGAGTAATATGAGAGCGTAGTAACGTAACACAAGAGCGTAGCAATATGAGAGCAATGGCACTAAAATAGTTGATACTACTTCCAATGTCATATAGAACGAGTATATGATGATGAGAGATGGACCGGGGTTCACAGCTATCTACACTAGTAGTAACTCTCCAATAACAAGTGTTGGGTGAACAAATTACAGTTGGGCAATTGATAGGATTGAAATAGCATTAAGACAGAACATCAAGATTATTAATCATGTTGGCATGTTTTCCATATATAGTCATACGTGCTCGCAATGAGAAACTTGTACAACATCTTTTGTCCTACCAGCCGGTGGTAGCCGGGTGTCGTTGCCTAATCGACGGTACCTCGGAGGAGGGATCCTCACGAGGGGGAGAAGAAGTAGGGGCCATAGGGCGGAGTGCACACGGGACGGTGGTACGCGAGTTACCCAGCCGGAACACACGATGACGGGGCCTACTGCTGCTTGCTGGAATTATCTGGGCGCTTCGCGTTGTTACAATGAGTTGTGGTTGTGCCTCTAGGGCTCCCGGGATCCGGCTTATAAAGGCGCACGGATCTAGGGTTTACATGGAGAGTCCTAGCCGGATTACAGATAGCCTAACTACGGTACAATATCTTGCCGTGCACGTCACGGATCCGCCTTCCTTACATGTCGTACTGGATCCGGGTTACTGGGCCTCCATGGATCCGGGTTACTCAAGGTCGGTCGGATCCGGCTTCCTGTTCTGGGCCGGACATCTTCCGTCGGGATCAACAGATGGGCCGCCCGATGGGCCACATGCCTCATCACCGTCTGTGGGCCACCGGGCTTGCCGGATCTAGGCACCGTCGATGGTACACCCATGAAGTATACCCACACCAGCCCCCAGAGTTCTCCGAGTTTCGCTGCAGTTTCCACCATGCTTGCCGTAAGTTTCCGGCATCGTTGGTAACGCGGAGAAACTTGAAGAGCTCCAACTTTGCATTTTCTTCTTTTCCCAACAGCCGGAAAATGCTCCCATCCTGCGGGACTTCATCCATCGACATTCCAAAGAACATTTCCGGGTTACTCCCTGCTCGCGAATGGAAGCTAACTTACTCTCACGCAATTACCCGGAATCTTAAAAGACTCAAACGGTTCCGCCAATTCTGGCGCCATTTTCGCGCGATTTCTGCGGTAACTTATCTCTAGCCATTTTTACCGTTAGGGTTTGGGACACGTGTCACGCATCCAACGGCGCAACGCTTGCGTTCCGACCACAGGATGCGGAGCACGAATCTTATCCCTTCAGCTATAAATATCCACCGTCGAGGCCCCTTACCCTCATTCACCCCCCTTCTCACCTCTCTGCCGAGCGCCGCCCGTGAGCTCTTCCTCCGCCGCGCCGGATCCTGCCGGAATAGTCGCCGGAGCTTCGCCGGAGCGAATCCACCACCGCAGTGTTCTTCGTGTTCTTAACTCCGGCGAGCCACCGCGCGGAAAACTCGTCGCCGGCAGCTCAGGCCACCGCATTCGCCATTACGGTAAGTCTTCGAGCTTCACTCTTACGCCGTAGTTGGTAGGGGTGAATTTTGGGAAGACGACGTGGGATCCGACTAAAGAAAGTTTCCGCCAAACCCTTTTTCTTCAGATGTCTTCAACGACTCCGCCTCCGACCTCGGAACCAATCATGGCGACCCCAATCTCCTCCGCCCCTCCTCCCTTCATTCCAATCAGGCTGGATCCTTCAAAGGATTCCGGCAAGGAGGCGGTGGGGACCTCTGCTCACCCGGAGAAAACCTCCGGGGCGGGTCAGACGGAGCACCAAGCGGATGAGGTCACAAAGAAGTCGAAAGCTCGGAAGCGAGATTCTGAAGCTAAAGGAAAATGGTGGCCCTGTACTACCACCGAGATGGAGCTGAAGAACCTCGAGTCGGAGGGCTTTCTGCAACCCGGAAGCTGGAGGTCAGTTCCGGATGAACTTGCTCCGGCTCCGAGGGACGATGAGATGGTGCTGACGAAGGCACTGGTGGAGCGCGGATTTTCATTTCCGCCTTCAGACTTTTTCTTGGAGATTCTGAAGACGTATGGACTCCAACCCCACAACATATCTCCAAACAGCGTGCTCGCCATCAGCAACCACGTCGCCCTCTGCGAAGGCCATCTCCGGGTAACCCCTGAGATCTCTCTGTTCCAATATTTTTTCTCTGTCAAGAAGATCCGGCAATCCGGCGAACTCGCCACATGCGGATCCATCACATTTATGCTCCGCCCGGACCGCCACGAATCCGCGAGGTACTGGTCCGCGGGTTTCTTCTATCTGAAGGACGTCTCCGACCCCGCGAGCGAAAAGAAACTTCCGGCTTTTAAAAACTGCCCCGCCAACGAGCTTCCGTCATGGACGCACTGCCCCCACTTCTCCGACTCGCCTCAGCTGACCCGCGCTGTCAGGCGGATCTGCAAGCTCACGGAGGAGGGGCTGACGGGGAAGGACTTAACCCTTTCCTGGTTCACCAAGCGGATCCAACCGCTGCAACACAGGGACCGCCTGATGTTTGAGTACACAGGGCGCGACGATCCAATGCGCGCCACCAAAGATAATCTTTCTGCCGACGCCCTCGACAAAAGGATCCGGGTCCTCATCAAGATTTCACGTGAACTCCATGTTCACGTATGCAACAAAGACATCCACACAAATGGATCCGGAACCGCGGTACGTCGCCTTGACTTTGGTCTATTGTTTTTCTTCACTTTTTTCATCTAAGTGTTTAACTTTGTACTAGCTCGAGGCGCTTGAGGAAAATGAACTCGGAACTCTCCTCCGAGTCCCATCCACCAGCAACGCGGACCCGGAAGCCGCATCGGAGGCGGAAGCTCCCGAGGCTTCCCGCCCCGCTAAGAGGAAGAAGCCAGCACCTTCCAGCCCCCGTGCGAAGCGCGCCCGCGAAGTGCTCAGCACTGCGGCTACCCGGAAATTGGAGGCGGAAAAGAAGCGCCTCTCGCTAATTAATACCAGCAACAGAGGGCAGCCTGCTTCCCAGCACTTCTTCAAACCTTCCGGGTAAACGTCCACTTCCGAGACCCAAGTCCTGATTCAACGCTCGCTCTTATACTTGTATGTTTTTTACTGAAGCTCCGGAAGCCAGCCCCCCAAGGCCCCAAAGACCCTTAAGAGAACCAAGCCATCTCCGGCTTCTTTTCCCATTACTCCTGATGTTGAAGTTCCGCCTAAAGCTTCATCCACCTCCAAGCCGGATCCAAAGGATATCATCAACATTGATGACCTTCCTGAAGACCCCGCTCATCATGGCGACTCCGCCAAGGGGACCTCCTCACCAATTCCTCCGCCAGATCAACCAAGCTCCGCGTTCGCGGGGCCCACTGAAGAGGAACAGGAGCAAAAGGCTAAGCTCCTTCAAGTAACCAACGCGACTCGAGTCCACCTCCAACCAACTCCGTCCTTTCAAAAGCTCACCCTTGCACAGCGTCACGCGGAAGTTTCCGCCATGCTGAACAAAGTGTGGGGTAAACCGGACGAGGAGGTGCGTGAACTCGCCGACCTGGAGGTCAGCCTGAAGGATTTTTTCGCCAAGCACAGGGAAGTGCGGCAGGTAATACTAGCCCCCAAGCATTGGGTGATATATTTCCGTGTAACATGTATTAGCCGATGCTTTCCGAAAAATGTACCTGAGGCGGAAATTTAAAATTTTTGTACCAAGACTTTGAATTCCTCGCTAGCCCCCAAGATTTTAAATATCCGACTAACTCCTCTGCACAGACCACGCGGAAACTGCACGAAGACCTGCGCGTGCATGTGCTGGAGCAGATCGCGGAGATCGAGGGGCTGCGCCAGAACGCGGAAAATAGCCAAAAGGCTATCCAGCTGCTTGAGACCCGCCTTCAAGGTACAAGATCCGGGTCTTACTCTTGTTTTGATATAGCTGTTCAGGATGCATAATATGTGCAATTCTGTCTACGTACAGAAGAGACTGCCAAGCACTCCAAGTTTGACGAGCTGTCCGCCAAGATCCAGGTGCTTGAGGCGGAGAATGAATCCCTCAAGGACTTTGTGAAGACATCCGCCTCCCAGGAAAATCAAGCGAGGAAGGAGCTGTCCAAAAAACATGCCCGCGACCTGGCGGAGCTGAATGAAAAACTGGAGAAAAGCCAGGGCCGCGTGATTTCCGTGATATCCAAGAACAAAGTTCTGGAAGCGGAGGCGGAGGCCATTGACAAACTTATCTTCCGTAAGCGTTTTCCGTGTTGTTGCTCCGACTATCTCGCAAGCTTTATCTCTAACGGAACTGTTGCTTCTTCCACAGCGAGCCTTGGCTTCGAATGGACAAAAGAGTCAAACCTTACGAGGACGGAGGCATACGATGAAGCGCGTATATCAATTGACAAGTTAATTGAAGCCTGTCGCGGAATCGCCACGGCTCTGTCTCTGAAGAAGGCCAAAACCACAGTCATCGATACGATGACCAAACTTATGGGATTGGTGCCGGATTTCATCAAGGACTGGCAGAAGTCTTCAGCACGCGGAGTCGCCTCCCTAGTCTTGGCCACCTGCAAGGCTCACTTCCCCTCGCTCAACCTGGCGACTGTTGCACGCGGAGCCCCCCAGGGTTCCGACATGGGCGCCCTCCTCGCGGAAACCGAAGGATATGAACAGCTGTTTGTCAGGCGAGTGGATCACTCGTTCTGGTATAACAAGCACGATCTACCCGAAGGATTTTCCGATGCTGAGGAAGAAGCAGGTGAGCCGGAGTATTACGGGGAAGGATCCGGGTCAAGCGGCGAGCATTCCGGAGAAGGCTCTGGTGGCGGCTCCGAAGCCGGATCTGGTGACAGTGATGACGGCTCCAACTACCAGCAATCTGAAGAGGAGGACTCCGAGTAGAGCTCCTGTTTAGAACAATGAAACAAGTTGCATCATTTTGGCCCCAGAGTGGGTTTGTAATAATACTTAAATTCTTAAGTAGCTAGGTACGAAACAACTATGCGTGGGCGGAAACAACTTATCCTGCTATCCTTTAATATTATTCTGCGTGTTTCGTTTTATGTCGGAAAGCAAGTGCTGATGTCGTTGTTTTCCGGCTTGCTCGCTTGACCTTCCGCGAGCCGGAAGACCTTAGCCGGAAACGCTCGCCAGCGGCGACGAAACCCAATGGTAATCCGTCAATAACCGCGGAAACAAGCCCCCAAGCATAGATGCCGGAAATCGCTACTAGGAATCCACGAGTTCGCAACAGATAACAATTTAATCAGAAAACTTAAGCTTACGTCCTGAAGGACGATTTTTGAAAATCACAACTTTCATACACGCCTAGGCGGAAATATCCAGCTCTGCGGTTTTAGTCGGAAAACATACACGATCTAAAAATGAATAAGTAAAGGAGGTAAAAGACTCAAGAGAGTGAACCAAAAGCTTTATTTCATTGATCATGTATAACTATTACAGAGTTTGTAACTCGGAAAAAATATGCTAAGTGTGGAAAGGACGTAGCTGTGCGATGTTCCAGGGACGATCTGTCTCGTCGTAGATGTCGTCCGGATCCTCACGCTTGCGTTTCCGGCGCCAATTGGCAGGTCTGTCTCTTAGCTCGCGGAAATCAACAAGGTAGTACGACCCGTTGTGAAGCACTTTGCTAACGACGAAGGGTCCTTCCCATGGAGATTGCAGCTTATGGTCTTTTACCTGTCGAAGGCGGAGGACCAGGTCTCCTGCCATGAAGGAGCGATTCCGTACTCGACGACTGTGATAACGTCGGAGCTTCTGCTAGTAGATGGCGGAGCGCTGGTCAGCTAAGTTCCGAGCTTCCTCGATCAGGTCCACAGATAGCTGTCTGGCCTCGTCACTGTTTCTTCATTGTAGGCGGAAACTCGCGGTGAATCGTGGATGATGTCGGAGGGAATCACGGCTTCGGATCCGTATACCAGGAAAAATGGTGTAAACCCTGTTGACCTGTTAGGGGTAGTTCGCAAACTCCACAAGACAGCGTCCGTTCGTCAGCCCAAGCTCCGGCTGCTCGTCGCAGCGGTTCTTCAAGGCGTGGCTTGATTCCTGATAATATTAGACCGTTAGCCCTTTCAACTTGACCATTGGATTGTGGGTGAGCCACAGATGCAAGGTCCAATCGAATCCCCATTGTCTCACAATAATCCTTTAATTCTCCCTGAGCGAAGTTTGTGCCATTGTCTGTTATGATGCTGTGTGGGATGCCGAATCTCATTACGAGGCTGCAGACAAATTTTAGTGTCGTAGCACCGTCGGCTTTTCTCACTGGCTTTGCCTCTATCCACTTGCTGAATTTGTCAACAGCGACCAAGAGGTATTCAAAACCACCAGGAGATGATCTTTTTAACTTACCAACCATATCAAGCCCCCAGACCGCAAATGGCCAGGTGATAGGTATGGTCTTCAGCTCTTGAGCTGGAGCGTTTGGTTGAGTAGCGTAGTACTGGCAACCCCGGCAGGTTTTGACTATTTTGTCAGTCTTCTTTAGCTGTGAGCCAATAAAAACCTAGCCGAAAAGCTTTTGCAACGAGTGACCTGGGGGCGGCGTGATGCCCGCAATCCCCTGCGTGGATCTCTCTGAGGATTTCAATGCCATCTTGATTAGAGACGCATTTGAGAAATACCCCTGCACTTCGTTTGTAGAGCTGTCCATCAACAATTGTGTAGGATCTTGCTCGTCTGATGATCTGTCGTGCGAGGACCTCGTCCTCCGGCAACTTCTGATCGATGAGGTAGTCCAGGAAAGGCTGTGTCCAAGCCGGAATGATAGCCATCACCTCTTTGGCCGGAGACACTGCCACCTCTGGGTTTTCCGGGTTAGCGCCCTTCACCGAGGGTATCCGGAGATGCTCTAGGAAAATTCCAGGCGGGATTGGCTTCCTCCGGATCCGAGCTTGGATAGCATGTCTGCCGCTGTGTTGTCGTCTCTCCGGACATACTTGACTTCGTATCCTAGAAAGCACTTGGTGATCTCGTCAACTTCGTCTCTGTAAGCCGCCATGACGGAATTTCGCGTTCGGTTCCGGCTACTTGTTGTGCCACAGGTCGGAATCTCCGCAAGATGATGTGCTTGATCCCTATTTCCTTAGCGATGCGCAGTCCGTGTAGTAGAGCCTCGTATTCGCCATGTTGTTTGTAGCTTCGAAGTGAATCTGCAGAACGTACTGCAGTTCTTCTCCGGTAGGGGACTTCAGGGTGACTCCGGCTCCTGAGCCTTGATGCTGCTTGGATCCGTCGAAGTGCATAACCCATGTCTCTGGTTCCGGCTCCAAATTTGCGTCCGGAGCTTCTGTCCAATCTGCGACGAAATCTGCCAAAACCTGGGATTTGACCGCGGTCCTGGCTTTATAGCTGATGTCGAAGGCGGATAATTCAATGCCCCATTTTGCTGTGCGTCCTGTTGCGTCAGCATTGTTGAGAATCGTTGACAGCGGAGCTTTGCTCACGACTGTTACTGGATGTTCTTGGAAGTAATGTCTCAGCTTCCCTGCCCAGGAATACTCCGTAGGCTAACTTCTGAAAGTGAGGGTAGCGCTGTTTGGATTCCGTGAGGACCTCGCTAATATAGTAGACTGGCCTTTGGACTCCATATTCGTGACCTTCTTCCTGTCGTTCCACCACGATGACGAGGCTGATGAC
The DNA here is from genome assembly GCA_030979885.1 of Lolium multiflorum. Lineage (NCBI taxonomy): Eukaryota > Viridiplantae > Streptophyta > Magnoliopsida > Poales > Poaceae > Lolium > Lolium multiflorum. The sequence continues at coordinate 155,914,878 of CM061748.1, read as the reverse complement.
CCTGTTGGTGGCTGCCAGGTAAAGGAGCATAGGCTCTGACTCTCCTGGAGCTGCTAGGATAGGTGGGGAGGTAAGTATCTCCTTCAACCCTTGTAGTGCTGCATCCGCTGCCTCGTCCCAGACAAACTTGTCTGTTTTCTTCAATAGCTTGTACAGGGGAAGTGCCTTCTCGCCAAGACGGCTAACAAACCTGCTGATTGCTGCGACACAACCAGTAAGCCGTTGCACATCTTTGAGACAAGTTGGCCTGTTTATGCACAAAATTGCCTTGATTTTTTCCGGGTTTACTTCAATGCCCCTGTTAGAGACAATGAAGCCAAGGAGTTTTCCGGCTGGTACGCCAAAGACGCACTTCAGCGGATTCAACATCATCTTGTACCGACGGAGGTTCTCAAAGGTTTCTGTGAGGTCGCTGATCAAGTCGGATCCTTTCCGAGTCATGACTGCGATGTCGTCGACGTAAGCGTGTACGTTCCGGCCAATCTGGTCCTTCAAGCACCGCTGCATCGTACGTTGGTAGGTGGCACCTGCGTTTTTCAAGCCAAAGGGCATAGTAACATAGCAGTAAGTGCCAAATGGGGTGATGAACGAGGTCGCCTTTTGGTCAGACTCCTTCATCCGGATCTGGTGATAACCGGAATACGCATCAAGAAAACACAGAAGTTCCGCCCTGCCGTCGAATCAATGACTTGGTCAATGCGCGGCAGGGGAAACGGATCTTTCGGGCAATGTTTGTTCAAGCCAGAGTAATCGATGCACATTCTTAGTATTACGGTGTTCTTTTTGGGTACAAGGACGGGATTTGCGACCCAATCAGTGTGGATAACTTCTATTACAAAACCTGCCTCTAGTAACTTAGCTAGTTCCATTCCTATGGCGCGGCGCTTCTTATCTCCAAAGCGTCGCATAGCTTGCTTCACCGGTTTAGCCCCCGGATTTATGTTGAGGTAGTGCTCGGCGAGTTCCCTAGGTACTCCGGACATGTCAGAAGGTTGCCATGCGAAGATATCCATGTTAGCGCGGAGGAACTCGACGAGCGCGCTTTCCTATTTGGGGTCCATGTTGGCTCCGATTGAGACTTGCTTGGTATCGTCGCCTTCCTTGAAGCTGACTTTTTTGGTCTCTATCGCGGCCTTGAAGGACGCTTTCTCTTCAGAGATTTGCTTCTTGGTGGTCTGCATCTCAGTCGGATCCACCGCGGCTCTGTAGCCTTTCAGCTCCTCTCCAGATATCACAGACTCTGCGAAGGCGGCTTCGCCTAACTCGCACTCATGAGCCTTTTTGTAGTCTCCGGATATGGTAATCATACCTTTAGGACCCGGAATCTTGAGCTTGTTGTAGATGTAGCACGCTCTTGCGTGGAACTTGTGGTAGGTGGGCCTGCCGAAGATGACGTGATAGGAGCTCTTGAAGGGCACAACTTCAAATGTGATCCTTTCTTCGCGGAAATTGTGAACATCGCCGAAGGCCACGGGAAGTGTGATGCTGCCGAGGGAATTTGCCTTCTTACCCGGAACCACGCCATGAAACTCAGTCGTGCTGTGTTTGAGCTGTTCCTTGGTGAGGTTCATCCGCTCCAGAGTCTCCAGGTACATGATGTTCAAGCTGGCTCCACCATCCATGAGGCACTTGGAGAAATCATACCCGTCTATGCGGGGACTTACAACCAAGGCGTAGCACTCCTTTGGCACAATGACGGGGTGATCCTCTCTGTCAAATGTGCACGGGACTTCCGACCACCTGACATACTGCGGCACAGCCGGAACTATGGCGTTCAGGATCCTGGCAGCTGACTTGGTGGCGCGGACTGTTGGGGTTCCGAGGAAAGTGTGGTAAGCCCCCACGCTCTTTTTCTCAAAGGGGTTGGATTTACCTGCGGACCCTGCCTTGGGATCCGGCGAGTTATCATCCTCATCCATTGCCTCGGAGCTGTCCTCATCCTTGTCTTTGTTCTTGCCCTTGCCTCCTTTGCCGCGAGGGCGGTGCTTCCGGGCTCGCTTGTATCCTGCCTCCGGGTCGTTCTTTAAGTCGTTGACCCACTTGCAGTTGCGGTTGGTGTGAGTGGACTTCCCTGTAGCCGGATCCAAGTGGGCCAGGCAGGGCATGTCCCTATACTCCTCGTAGGTTTGCGGGGCGCGGGATCCGCCAGCTGTGGCCTCTGTGCCATGCTGCTGACCCCTGCCGGCTCCGCTTCCACGGCCGCGTCCTCTTCCGCCTCCTGAACCTCCGCGTTGGAACGCCATGGCGACCAAGTCGGATCCGCCACTCTTCTGGTCATCAGGGTTTTTGCGCTTATGGCTGCTGCTATTGCCGTTGTCACGGTTCTTCTTTTGTTGGTGTAGGGGGATTGCTGTGGCTGCGATGTCACCGCCTGCGTCGTCATCGGCGGCAGTGTGGTCACTGGCAATGGAGATCATCTCATCCAAAGTTAACTTATTTGCATTAGCTAAACAAGTGAGCTTATGCCTCAGCAGTCCTCCTCTTTGCAGTCCGCCGATGAAGGCGTACATGGCAGTGGTGTGGTCGACGTTTTCGCACTCGTTCCTGCACGCTAACCATCGCGTGAGGAAGTTCCGTGAGGATTCTCCCTTCTTCTGGATACAAGCTTGTAGGTCGCTTGCCGTGGCAGGTCTTTTGTAGGTGCCTCTGAAGTGTTTCTCGAAAGCGGTCTTCAGGTCAAACCAGCAAAAGATGGAGTTTTTCTCGAGGTCACTGAGCCAGATCCGGGCTGGGCCTACAAGGTACAATTGGAGCATGCGGCAGGCGATGTTAGGGGTCCCTCCGGCAAAGGTTACTGCATTGTAATCCTCAATCCAGGTATCCGGCCTTTCGGTGCCATCATAATGCTTCAAGTTTCCGGGTAGCTTGAGGGAGCTCCTTGGCTTTGGTTCCTCTCGAATCATCCTGCCAAAGCACTTTGGTCCGATGTAGTCGGTTCTGTATTCGTTGAGACGTTCCCGTGCGTCGCGCGAACCGTGGCGGGGGGATTTTGAGCGAGAGCGAGATCTCCGGCCGCTGCCTCCGCCTCCACCTCCGCCGCCACCGCTAGGTGGTGGCGAGGGAGACCTGCGAGGGGGCCGATCCGACCTCTTGCTTCCGCCTTCAGATTCTCCCCGGCCTTCCCGGCTCCGGCTCCTGTGGCTGCCTTCGCCGTGGCGCTGGCTGCCCTGGTCGTTCCGGCTCCGGCGGGGTTCCGGGTCGCGCTCCTCATTCCGGCTCCTCCTTGGCTCGGGCTCATGATCATTATTCTGATTCCGGCGAGGTTCCGGCGTGCGCTCCCTGTTTCTGTTTCTTGAAGGCAGCACGTTGTCGCGGATAACAATGCCAGCATGCCCTTGGGGCCTGGTGTTTCCGGCTGGACTACGGCGGCGAGGGGGACGCGGGTGACCATTAGGCGGAGGAGTGGGGTGGCGGTACTTGTCTCGTCCGGAGTACATTGCATCCTTTCCCCTTCTCGGATCCGATGGAGGTGTCTTTGATGGTACGGGGATCGGATTTGGGTGTTCTCTGGCTTGCCTTCTGCGCTCCGAAGATCCGGTACGCGATTCGTTATCTCGATGGCGATTGTCATGGGCGTCCTTCTGCGCAGTGGAGACGCAAAGCTCCGGGTTAGATTCTAACCTGCGCGAAGTGTCTGCCTTGCTCTGCTGTACCACTGCTGACGCGACGAGCTTGCGAACGTAGTCGATATCAATCTCCTCGTTCTTTTTCTTCAAGATCTCTGCAGCCTTCGTCATATTGTCCTTCGGGGTGGCAAGCGGTTGCTGCTCTGTTGGGGTTGCGAAGGTGATCCTGCGGGGAGTTACCAAGTCACGCCGGACCCTTTCGACCTCATGATGAGCTTCAACGATTTTGTCCTCCCAATGCTTTCGGAGTTCCTTGACCTTTGCCAGTCCTTCGTCCACTTCCTGCTCACGCTGGATGAAGCCTTCCACAAAAACTGCGGCATGCTGGCGTTCTTCAAGCATGGCGGCTGCAGTGTCCTTAAACTTTTTGGCTGTGGCCAGCAGCTCCAATCTTTTAGCTTCCAAAGCTTCTACGTCTTCGGGAGTGATAGGTTTGTTAAGAATATCCGAGCGATAAGCCGCATCCATGCCTGCTTGTGCGATCATATCTTCAGTTGACAGGAGTTCCTCTGAGGAAGAATCCCTGCGGGGCCGCTCCCGTGACATTGGGGATCCCCGACGAGATGGCTGGGGGTCAGATTGGGTGTCTGCTGTTTCTGATCCGTTTTCTCCCAGCGCAGCGACGGTCGCAAGGACCTGCTTTGGCTGGGCGGAATCAACTTCAGGCTGGGCACCGTATCCATATTCCTTCACCCTGCGATCGAACTCTTCAGTGTCCATGGATTGGGTATCTCCGGAAATTGGGCTTAAGTTTCCCAGAATCGACTCTTCCACCGGGGCTCCGCTTTCTCCGACAGCCTCCTGCTGATCCGGAGCAGCGTTTTCCGGCGCCTCAACCTGCACAGGACCAGCTCCGTCCTCTTGAGGGGCGGCTCCTGCGGTATGGGCTATGAAGTGTACGAAGTGACACCTTTGCTTCTCTAACACCTGGGAGACCCAGGCGGATCTGCATTGGTCTTCCACCGTTATTTCCTGCTCAGGGGCGGATTGGGTGGGTTTGAAATTTTTCAGATCTAAGGCGGAATCTTCCTTAGGAAGCTCCTGCGACTCAGATCGGAACTTCGCGACTGCGTCCTGCTCAGCGGCGGTCGCGTCAGCGTTACTTACCAGTCCGTCGGAATCGACGGTTTCCCCGATGAAGATGTGGATGCCGCCGATTGGGACGATGGAGAGCTTGACGGGGTTTGACCTAGCCGGAATCCAGAATTCGTCCGGGGGACGATCGGAAAATTCCCGGCGTAGAGTACACGCCCCACAGCGATCGAGTCGTCATAGCTTCCCATGGCGGAGCCCTCCCGGTTCCGGCCTCCAGACGCCTCAGGCCCCACGGTGGGCGCCAACTGTCGTTGCCTAATCGACGGTACCTCGGAGGAGGGATCCTCACGAGGGGAGAAGAAGTAGGGGCCATAGGGCGGAGTGCACACGGGACGGTGGTACGCGAGTTACCCAGCTTCGGAACACCGCATGAAAGGGCCTACTGCTGCTTGTCTGGAATTATCTGGGCGCTTTCGCGTTGTTACAATGAGTTGTGGTTGTGCCTCTAGGGCTCCCGGGATCCGGCTTATAAAGGCGCACGGATCTAGGGTTTACATGGAGAGTCCTAGCCGGATTACAGATAGCCTAACTACGGTACAATATCTTGCCGTGCACGTCACGGATCCGCCTTCCTTACATGTCGTACTGGATCCGGGTTCCTACTGGGCCTCCATGGATCCGGGTTACTCCCAAGGTCGGTCGGATCCGGCTTCCTGTTCCTGGGCCGGACATCTTCCGTCAGGATCAACAGCAATGGGCCGCCCGATGGGCCACATGCCTCATCACCGTCTGTGGGCCACCCGGGCTTGCCGGATCTAGGCACTGTCGATGGTACACCCATGAAGTATACCCACAACACCGGGCCTCAAGGGAAACTACTGGTAATTAAGGTACTCCTTTTAATAGAGCACCGGAGCAAAGCATTAACACTTGGTGAAAACATGTGATCCTCACACCTACGCCTTCCCTCCGGTTGTCCCATTTCTGTCACTTTGGGGCCTCGGGTTCCGGACATAGACATGTGCAAACAACTTGTAGATACAATCTAAGCAATAAATATAGAGCTTAAATCTAAGATCATGCCACTCGGGCCCTAGTGACAAGCATTAAACACAACAAGATTGCAGCAACAATAACTTCACAAACTTATATAGATAGACTAATCATAATGTAACAATCCATCGGATCCCAACAAACACAACACCGATTACATCAGATGAATCTCAATCATGTAAGGCAGCTCATGAGATCATTGTATTGAAGTACATGGGGGAGAGAATACCAACTAGCTACAGCTAGAACCCGTAGTCCATGGGGAACTACTCACGGAGCATGATGGAGGCGGTGGCGTCGATGGAGATGGCTTCCGGGGGCACTTCCCCGTCCCGGCGGCGTGCCGGAACAGAGATTCTGTCCCGAATTGGAGTTTCGCGATGGCGGCGGCGCCCTGGATGGTTTCTGGAGTTTCGTGGCTCTCGGACAGGGTTTCACGACGAAGGCTTTAAGTAGGCGGAAGGGCGGAGTCGGAGGGGTCACGGGGGCCCCACACGCTAGGGCCGCGCGGCCAGGGGCCAGGCCGCGCCGCCCTACTGTGTCGGCGCCTCGTGGCCCCACTTCGTTTCCCCTCGGTCTTCTGGAAGCTTCGTGGAAAAATAGGACCCTCGGCGTTGATTTCGTCAAATTCCGAGAATATTTCCTTTGTAGGATTTCTGAAACCAAAAACAGCAGAAAACAACAACTGGCACTTCGGGATCTTGTTAATAGGTTAGTCCCGGAAAATGTATAATAATGATGTAAAGTATGTATAAAACATTCAAGTATTGTCATAAAAGTAGCATGGAACATAAGAAATTATAGATACGTTTGAGACGTATCAAGCATCCCCAAACTTAGTTCCTACTCGCCCTCGAGTAGGTAAACGGTAACACAAATAATTTCTGAAGTGACATGCTACCAACATAACCTTGATCAACATTATTGTAAAGCATATGAGATGAATGGAGTGATCTGAAGCAAAAGATTGCTAACAAAGATGATGACTAAACAAATGAATCATATAGCAAAACTTTTCATGAATAGTACTTTCAAGACAAGCATCAACAAGACTTGCATAAGAGCTAACTCATAAGCAATAAATTCGAAGTAGAATGCATTGAAGCAACACAAAGGATGATTAAGTTTCAACAATTGCTTTCAACTTGTAACATGTATATCTCATGGATATTTGTCAACATAGAGTAATATAACAAGTGCAATAAGTAAACATGTAATAATCAATGCACACAGTTAACACAAGTGTTTGCTTCTAAGATAGAAAGAAGTGGGTAGACTGACTCAACATAAAGTAAAAGAATGGCCCTTCGCAGAGGGAAGCATGGATTACTATTTTTGTGCTAGAGCTTTTGTTTTGAAAACATAGAAACAATTTTGTCAACGGTAGTAACAATTCATATGTGCTATGCATAATACTTCCTACAAGTTGCAAGTCTCATGCATAGAGTACTAATAGTGCTCGCACCTTGTCCTAATCAGCTCGGATTAAAACGGATTATCATTGCATGGCATATGTTTCAACCAAGTGTCACAAAGGGGTACCTCTATGCCGCCTGTACAAAGGTCTAAGGAGAAAGCACGCATTGGATTTCTCGCTTTTGATTATTCTCAACTTAGATATCCATACCGGGACAACATAGACAACAGATAATTGACTCCTCTTTTAATGCATAAGCATTCAACAACAGATAATATTCTCATAAGAGATTGAGGTTGTATGTCCAACTGAAACTTCCACCATGATACATGGCTTTAGTTAGCGGCCCAATGTTCTTCTCTAACAATATGCATACTCAAACCATTTGATCATGAAAATCACCCTTACTTCAGACAAGACGAACATGCATAGCATCTCACATGATATCCAACAAAGGTAAAAAGTTGATGGCGTCCCCAGAAACATGGTTACCGCTCAACAAGCAACTTATAAGAACTAAGACACATAACTACATATTCATCACCACAATAGTTTTTAAGCTATTTGTCCCATGAGCTATATATTGCAAAGATAAAGGAATGGAATTTTAAAGGTAGCACTCAAGTAATTTACTTTGGAATGGCAGAAAAATACCACATAGTAGGTAGATATGGTGGACACAAATGGCATGGGTTTGTGCTCAAGGTGTTTGGATGCACGAGAAGCATTTCCTCTCAGTACAAGGTTTGGGCTAGCAAGGTTGTTTGAAGCAAACACAAGTATGAACAGGTACAGCAAAACTTACACAAGAACATATTGCAAGCATTATAAGACTCTACACTGTCTTCCTTGTTGTTCAAACACTTTACCAGAAAATATCTAGACTTAGAGAGACCAATCATGCAAACCAAATTTTAACAAGCTCTACGGTAGTTCTCCACTAATAGATTAAACTACATGATGCAAGAGCTTAAACATGATCTTTGAGAGCTCAAAACAATTGCCAAGTTTCAAGTTATTCCAAACCATATGAAGCATTTTCTGATTCCAACCAAATAGCAATCAACGAAGCAATTTCAGCCTTCGCCATGAACATTAAAGCACAATTAAGAACACAAGTGTTACATATGAAAAAGCGGAGCGTAATATCTCCAATATAAGGATGGTGGGATCCAACTTTATTCAAAACAAAACAAAAATAAAAGCAAACAGATGCTCAAAGTAAAAAACATAAGATGTGATGGAATAAAAATATAGTTTCACTAGAAGTGACCTGATAAGTTGTCGATGAAGAAGGGATGCCTTGGGCATCCCCAAGCTTAGATGCTTGAGTCTTCTTAAAATATGCAGGGATGAACCACCGGGGCATCCCCAAGCTTAGACTTTTCACTCTTCTTGATCATAATGTATCATCCTCTTCTCTTGACCCTTGAAAACTTCCTCCACACCAAACTTCAAGCTAACTCATTAGAGGGTTAGTGCATAATCAAAAATTCATATATTCAGAGGTGACATAATCATTCTTAACACTTCTAGACATTGCACAAAGCTTCTGAAAGTTAATGGAACAAAGAAACTCATTCAACATAGCAAAAGCGGCAATGCGAAATAAAAGGCAGAATCTGTCAAAACAGAATAGTCCGTAAAGACGAATTTTGCAGGGGAACTTAACTTGCTCAAACGGAAAAACTCAAAACTAATGAAAGTTGAATACATATCTGAGGATCACGCACGTAAATTGGCAGATTTTTCTGATTTTTTTACAGAGAGTTCTGCGCGAATTCTTGACAGACAGCAATTCTGTTTCTGCGCAGCAATCCAAATCTAGCATCAACTTTACCATAGAGACTTTACTTGGCAAAAAAACATGATAAGGAGAGGTTGCTACAGTAGTAAACAACTTCCAAGACTCAACAATACAGTAGCAAAATAAAACATGGGTTATCTCCCAAGAAGTGCTTTTCTTTAACGCCTTTTAGCTAGGCGCAGAAAGTGCAAATCAAGTATTATCAAGAGATGAAGCATCAACATCATAGTTTGTTCTAATATTAGAATCAAAAGGAAAATTCATTCTCTTTCTAGGGAAGTGTTCCATACCTTTCTTGAGAGGAAATTGATACTTAATATTTCCTTCTTTCATATCAATAACAGCACCAACAGTTCGAAGAAAGGGTCTTCCCAAGACAATAGGACAAGATGCATTGCATTCAATATCCAAGACAACAAAATCAACGGGGACAAGGTTATTGTTCACCGTAATACGAACATTATCAATCCTCCCCAAAGGTTTCTTTTTAACATTATCAGCAAGATTAACATCCAAATAACAATTTTTCAATGGTGGCAAGTCAAGCATATCATAAATTTTCTTAGGCATAACAGAAATACTTGCACCAAGATCACATAAAGCATTACATTCAAAATCATTGAATTTCATCTTATCCCTCCGCTTTAAAAAAAGGTTTGAAAATTCTTACTCTATTGTCTCATCCACTTCAAACCTACATATTGGACGATGTCCCCAACTCAGACCGGAGACTCGAACTCAAAGATGGATGAATCCCTTAAGAGGACTTATGTATCTCCACCAGCAGCTATTGAAGATTGGATGCCGACTTAGTCGTGCACATAAAGAGATAATTAGATCATGTCTTTTGTTGTCACCAAAGCCTGTCAAGGAGCTGACCTTGTTCCTCCGTGGACTTGCACTTTTGCAGTCGCCAGGGACCGAGTCCTCAATCCTTGACTAGTAATTTTTAGGCCAGCCACCAGAAGTTGCCGACTTTCACTAGTGGAAAAAGGGCTAACTGTGGCGCACCGAATTTTGATTCTGTGGCGCATATGGCCGTCGCCACAGTTGCCACGCGACTAGTATTAGAATTCTGTGGCGCAGCAGCGGGTGCGCCACAGAAGTTTGGAATTCTGTGGCGCACGCTGTTCAGTGCGCCACAGAATCTTAGACTTCTGTGGCGCACCATTGATCGTGCGCCACAGAATTTGGCGCCAGATTTTGTGGCGCACTACATTTCCATGCGCCACAGAATATTTATAAGTTTTTGTGGCGCACTGCCAGTTCATGCGCCACAGAATGTTAATTTTTGGATTTTCGAATTTTTTCCATTTCTGCAGTATATAGTGGTATTTCACAGGAAATATACAGATATATACAAGAAATACATAGCACATTCCAGAAATAACAGAATTACTCACAAATGACACACAAATGACATGATACACACAAGTCTTCATCATTACATCATTTAGATCCAAATTACACAAGTAGAAATGTGTTTGATCGTCGCATACACATACATGTGTTCATCTCGTCTCATATGCACATGCATCGTCACCGGCCACCTAGACTAAAGTAAAGTAGAGTACAACCGCGGTGGCGGTGAGTAAGAGGGGGACCAAGAACTTCAGCCGGTTCTTCTTCTTGCCCACGTGTGCCCTCCACTGTGCTACCGCCTCCTCTCTAGTCGCGTATCCCTTGTAGCTGTTCCCGCTGAACTTGTGCACCTGTTCGAGACAGTCCTGCCACTCCTCGTAGACACCTGGAACCCGACCCTTGTACACAACGTACGTCGGCATCTCTATTGACAAGGGCATATTAGTATATCATATTAGTACATCATGCATATATATATATGTTGATAAATATTAGACCAAAGTATATAGTAAAGTTGAGCACGGCAACAATAAGTTTGCGACACGCACACACAAGACGACGTCCACCGATACACATAAACCGATGAACATAGTACTTAGAGTTTAATTACGACCCACACAAAAGACCACGTCCATCGATATATATACAAACTAACCGATGAAGATAGCTAGTTTATCACACACTAAGTCAAGGCTCGCAGGGCTCCGGGAACGGCTTGTACAGATCTTTTGTAATCCACGTCCTCGTGTCACCCTGCGCTTTGAGGCGGTGCTCGATGTCCCTCTTGCATAACGCTCTACCCTGGTGCAAGGGCCCTCCCCCTGTGGTGACGTCTTGAATGATGATATGTGATAACTTGACCCTGGTATCCTGGAAGTCTTCTCTGAGGTCATCATCGTTGATCCGCGCCAACTTTTCGGCCCATCCTCGGAGAGCAGATGGTAAACGCAAGTTCTGGCTATCCCGGACAAACCCTTTTAGGTGATGCATGACATAGAAGGCGTCCAGAGTGCTGTTTTCCGGCTGCTTGACACAGGGGAACTCGAACACGTGCTTGAACTTGTGTTTACCATCATCCCTGAAACATTCCGCCTTTTCTTTGAAGGCGCCTCCCTTTTTGAAGTAGCCCTCGAGAGCATCATCTAGCACACCCCTTATTCTGGCGTAGTTCTTCTTTTTCGCACTCCCCGAGTCGAAATAGGTGGCAAGAGAAAACTTCGGGGCAATGGAGATGAGTACGCAGTGCGTGTCTCTGCGCAACACAAATTTGGATCGAGGTTGGAAATGAGCAATGGAAAAGAAATTTATTACAGGGCTAGCGGATGTGTACTTACTCGGGAAAGTAAGCCAAGAGGATGTTGTCCTTCCTCTTGTTGTCCAAGAAGCACTTCTGTAGGTACAACGAAGCCCGTACCCGCACCGCTGATAAGTTCAACTGGCTTTCACGCATGTAGTAGGGGTCCGCTATCGCGACGTCCGGGGTACTCTCTCTCTTGATCTTCATCGCCAGATTGAGCGCGAATAGGCGGACCAAGTTATAGTCCAGCCTTCTCGCGTGGAATAGCTTGAAGATGTCCTCGTACGCTATAAAGAATATATCCGCGGGGGCATCAGTGACGAAGCCCACATCTCTTGGCACCTTGACCGTGAAGACCGGGTAATTTGGATCTTTGTCCTTAAGAAGGATACTCTCTAGGACCAGGATACTGTCCTGCAGAGGCAGCATATCTCCGGAAGCAAGGTGTTGCAGCTCCGGACCCAGTATTGGTTTGCCAGCTTCATGCATTCTGGTCAAGCCATCCTTGCTGGGAGGTACCATGGAGTCCCGATGACGGATCGTCGGAGGTGGCTGGCTCGCAGACTTCTCCTTGTTCTTACTAGGTCTTTTACGGGGCTTCTTCGGAGCAACGGCCCCTGACGCTTCAAACTGCTCGTTGACCTTGTTGATCAGCGTATTGGGGCTGAAGATGTTTGCGGCGGTTGGCTCTTGTGTATCGGCTGCCGGAGGCGTCTCTTGAGAGAAGCCGCGGAACACCAGGCGCTGTTTGGTTGCCTTGGGTGGGCCAGCTGGTTCGTCGCGAGCGCGGTATGCTTCTTCATCCGCGCCCGCCATGTACAAATCATCTATGTCGGCGCCGGTGTTGAGGTAGGCATCGACGTCTACCGGCCCATCATCATCGATGTCATCTTCGTTGGGTGATGGGATGGGCGATAGCGGTGCAGCGGCCTTGCCTTTAGGCTCCGCCGGTGGCGGTTGAGGCAGAGACTCTCCCAGCAGTTTCTTGTGGCGGCTTGTTGTGGCGGTGACGACGGGAGGAGCTGCCCTCCGAGCAGGCGGCCGGACGATCGGCTGCCGGATGATCGAGGAGGCGCCGGTGGAGCGACCCCCAAGACGGATCTGGGTCTTTGGCCATACCATGGTATAGCCATGGCAGTTCTCAAGCGTCAGGTGCTCGTCGGCTCCCTCGGGCTGTATTGGGGGGTCCATGTCTTCGCACCCCGGCAACACCCGACCCAAAGTGACCTTCAGGACGTTGGCGTCCATAGCCACGGTGTGCAACGTGGTGCTCTTCGGTTGTATGATCATTCCCGTGGCAACATCCTTCAACTCGCCGCCGGGCGCGCAGTGAAGGAGCACGCAAGGAGTGTCCTGAGTAATGTTGGGCATCATTAATTAGATAGCCGGGTATCAAAACGCATGAAGGAGATGGCATGGAATAACTAATTAGTTAAGTACCTTGGTGATGGCGTTGAGCTGTGCTAATGTGGAGACAGTGGCGGCCGGCCTATCAATCTTCGGGGGCTCGGGTGCATTATGAAGCACCGCCGCCGCCGGCTGCGCCTTGGTAGCCTCGGCAGGATCAGCGGGGGGCACCGGTTCATCCAACTCCATCGGCTGCCCCGCGGCGATGGTGGGCGGCGGGGTAACCAGATCCGGAGATGGCGACGCGTTGAAGATCGAGTTGCTGGCCCCGGCGCTAGGCACTTTTATCGACCCCACCTGACCGGCCGCATTCCACGCAGCTATCCCCTCGATGACCTGAGGGGGCAGGAAATCGCGGAGCTTCTTCTCGAAAAGCTTGTCCACCTCATCTTTGTCCATCGAGTTTGCCTGTTTTTCCTCGAGCATGGAGACCTTCTTCCTCAGCTCTTCCACCTCGGCTTTATCCTCTTCTGACATCGCGCTCCTCCTTCTCTTCTTGCTGTTTTCCTCTTTGTAGTACTCGCGAAACTTCATGCTTGTACCAAAGCCGCAGACACGTCCAGCCGACGTCGGCGGCTTGGATACTGGCCTCTCCTTGAGGATATTCAACGCCCTGTTGAAAGGCGTGTCCCACGGCTCCGTCGAGCCCTGGGACGACGATTCGGCCTCGGGGAGATCGGCCTTCGCCAACTGCTCGTTCTGCAGACAAGGATAGGGTGAACACATTTAGGGCATTGCATTCACGTCATATATGTAATATGTGCAGCAATGGACCGCGCGAGTAAATTCCCTTACCAGCTTTTCCTCGAACTTCCTCACGTCGTCATGCTCGGTAACGAATTCCATTGTATTCCTGTCCAGAGTGTAGCGGGCCCGGACAAAGTACCTCACCTGCAGGTCCGTAATTTTCAACCATGGGTTCGGTTTCCCAGCACGTGCAAGTTCTTCGTCCTCCTTTTCCCAAATGGGAATCTTTCCTCTATAACCGCCGCTTCCAAGGTGATGTGCTCCTAAGTTGAGCTCATGCATTTGTCTACCCCACTCCGTCCATGCTTTCGCATCCTCGCTATCCAGCCGCTCCTTGAATATCTGGAACTCTGCTTCATCGAGCATCGGCTCACCCTTCTTAATACTCTCAAAGCTTTCACCTTTGTCGATCTTGGCCTTCACCCGGCTTTTCCAGCTGCTCAGGGCGTTGCTCATCTTCGTGATGGCCAATTTATTCACCGGGTTGGATCTTTCCAAGTTATTGTATGGCGCCGGGAACTTGTACCGTCGGTGAAGCTTCCGAAGGCAGAGCTCGACCAAATGCTCATTGCCTTCACCTCGGATTTTCACCGTGTTGATCGACATGCTTTCCCGGACAATGCACCCGAGTTGCATGCCGTACCCAGCGGCAACAGCCTCCGGCTCCTGTGGTTGCCCACTTTCGGAGACCAATGTGATCTCGCTGGTGGTGTTGGCGAGCACCGTCGGCTTCCGATCCTTCCGCGGCTTCTTCTTCTTCTTAGCAGCCGGGTTGCCGCTGCCGTCAGCCTCCCCGACGCCGTCACCCCCCGTGTGGGCGGCGCCGTCGGTGGTGGGTTCATACTCCTCCTCCTCCCCAGCTTCAGTCATCTGACGGTCAGCTCCGACTTCCTCCGCCGCCAAGTCCACCTCCTCCTCCTCTTGTCGCTGGGAGGGGCCGAATTCCCAGAACTCGACGTTCGCCGCTCTGGCTTCCTCTTCGAGGGTCATTGCGGCCTTAGAAGTGCCGGCCACGTTGTCGTCGGCCGACATATTTGCAATTTCTATAAAGAAGAGGATGAAATCTATTAGTACAATTGTCGGCCGGAAAATTCGGCATGACCTTTGCTAATTTTTGGACATAGGAGCCCCATTTCTCAACCGAAACGGAAGTGAATCAACGTTTCGGGAGAAATGGGCAGCTCATTTGAAGTCCCTGCAACAATTCACATAATAAAATGCCAGCAGCTACCACAACATCATCATACACACAACAGCTGCAACATTTGCTTATTCATACAGGTGGTATTGCTCCAGTACACACACAGCAAAAAACATCACCAGTACCACCAACAAGTGGTACACTGCTCCAGTATACCACTGGAAATGACTTGCTTGGCTGCAGCCAAGCAACAGCAACAGCCAAGCAACAGCAACTACTACTGCTTGCAATTTACTGCCACTACTACTGCTTGCAATTTAAATAAATCTTGCAATTTACTGCTTGCAATTTACTCAAAACTATACATGTACAAAATTCATAAAATAAGCAAAGGCACTTCTCTGGTTAGTAACTGTAGCATATTAGATAAACCAACAGCTTCAGAACTGTAGCATATCATGTATCATTGTTTCTCAAAAAAAATGCTTTACTCATTGTATTTCTTCTCTGACTGAAATATATAGAAAAATCCTAGCTACATAAAACCAACATATCCAAAATAATGCCAGTAAGCATCCAAAATACAAGCATAAGACTACTACTGCTATACACTGTAGCATATCCAAAATACATGTACTGTAGCATATCATATAAACCACTGTAGCATATCCAAAATGATAAAATTCTTTACTACACCAGATACATTTATACCAGACACTTTAGGGTATATTAAAAATAGCTCATTTACTTGCTGTTGTTGTGAGCATTTTTACACTTTGGTCGACAGAATTTGGGTTCTTTTTTCCTCTGTCTAGATGAACATAAATACAGTGGGAGTAATTGAGTATATTAGTTGAGTATCTCTGTAAATAAATGAGCTAAATCTTGAATGAAGAACCAAGGCAGTATAAAAAATTAACACCAAACAGAACATCTTTTGCTAGCAGTTGTTATCATTTTTTATGATGCAGTGCCTATTCACTAGTTAACACTCAAACAAAAATAAAACAAGCTATGTAGCTATGATCACAGTCCATTAATTTTGCTCTGGTTCATTAATTTTGCTCTGGTTCATTAAAACAAGCTATGTAGCTATGATCACAGTCCATTAATTTTGCTCTGGTTCATTAAAACAAGCTATGCTCCAGTATTCACTAGTTCCTTCATTTCATAGTCCATTAATTTTGCTCTGGTTCATTGCAGATAAAAAATAAAAAACTATGGAATAATCATGTAGTGAGAATAATACCATGGAATAATCATGTAGTGAGAATAATCATAGTTCTCTGGTTCATTTAGTTTAACAGTAGCAATTTAACATGATTGATACAAAAATCTTGGATCAGCGATAAAGCTATGCTCCAGTATTCACTAGTTCCTTCATTTCATAGTCCATTAATAAGGATCATAACAGGCTATGTATAGACTGCACCATTGGTGTCGCACTAGAGCATCATAAATCTGACAACATGTAGCCATGTCAGAGCTCATAAATGGATCCTTGAAGAGTATTTTCTTGAGAAAAATAATTTGTGTATAGGGTAGCATGATGAATGGCAATGCATCGAACAGCAAGTCACCAGGTGCATTGTATAGAGTATTTTCTTGAGAAAAATAAACTCTTGATTCTTATCTGCTATTCTCTATTTTCCATGAAATTAGGGTTTTCCAACGACACATTGCTAACATAAATCGCAATCGCCAAATTAAACATCTACACGAGCAATATATATCCATTACATAATCGTCTGAAGCTAATATCCCGAGACATAGCAGAATATCAAACAGGGGATTCTTGTATCCAACGATTTCACATTGCTAACATAAATCGCAATGAAAACAAACAGGTAGTACTAGTCGAAACTCGAGATGAAGAGATCAGCTTGTAAACTAGATGAAGATTTTTAGGGGGGCCAGAGGGGAGAAGAATTACCGAGGGGAGAGGGGAGGGTCCACAACTCAGCCAGCCACTCTGACTTTGGGAGTGACCCCTCACATCTCCCTCGGGATGATGAGACCATAAGATCTACGCAGTTTTCGCCTTCGCTTCAACATCGATGACTCAATACCAGGCCTGCATCGCCACCAATTGCTACCAGGATCCAAGCTGAAGCCAATGTCGGCAAGATGAAGACGTCGGCATATGTGACCAACCCCAAACCTATAGGATGGATAGGGCAAACTCAATCGCTTTGATTGAGCTACCCCCGCGTATTAGTCATCCATGGGTACTTGTGCTACCATGTCTGGTTTGATGATTGCTTGTAGTTCCCTAAGTGTGTTGTTTTGATTGTTTTTATTTGTTTGTTGTGTGTTTGATTGTCTTGGTCTTTAGGTCCGAAAAACACTCTTAGTGTGACAACCCAGCATAGGAAGCCTCCCAAAGATGTTTTCACCCCACCTACCTCACCGATAAAATGCTAATTTCTAGTTAATTGAATAAGTTAACGAATGGCTCTAACTTTAACCTCGTTAGCAGTTGATTTTTCAACCATGAGGAAAACTAACTCAAAGCCCTATCTGCGCTAACTACCTTCAAGATCAGCTGAAGCATCTCTACTACGCCAAGGAAGCAGAAGCCAGTACCTTCAAGATTGACTGCATCTCTGCGAGAAGCCATACTAACTTGGTCTAACCTTGGAGCATAATCGCGCTAACCTCGAGGATAACTTCTTGAAAACCACCTTCTAACACACCATCTAACAAGCAACAATAGCATCAAAGCCAAGCTACATCACATGGTTCATCTGGTCCTCATCAAGTGAAGCTCCTGAAGATACCTCAAGAACTCAAGATTAGGTGTAACCTACCCGCTCACTTCTTAGCTGGTATAAGTCAGCACCGACCCTCAAGCTGAAGAATGTCTTCGACGACCTTTGTTGCTGCTTCATCTGGATACCAATCAGGCGTTTCATTGACTTACTAACTTACCACGCGTCCTATGGTTTAGAAAACACCGTGTTTACCTATGGAAGCCGTGGTCTACACGTCTCCCCTAAGATTCTTCAACTGAATACGGAAGATCGATGACTTCTTCAGAAGCCCCAGACAGGACTACAAGGCAGAAGCTTTGAGTTTTTCCAAAAGACCGATGAAAGATCTTATGGGTGGAAGACTTCGTCTTCTACTAAAAATTGGAGCTGACCCTAAATTTTTTAAACCTTTCTAAAACACCGTTTGGAACTTGGGATGCACTAACTCCCCTTGAAGCTGTGGACTGCACCTCGCTCTCTGAAGAGGCTTCAACTCAAGACGGGAGATCAATGACTTCTCCAAAAAGGCGCCCGACAAGACCCGTGCCCGAAGCTTCGAGCTTTTCAGAATCCCCGATGAACAATTTTAAGGGTGAAGACTTCGTCTTCCACTAAAATTAAAGCTAACTCTAAAAAGTTCTCAACCCTGCTAGAGCACCATTGGAGTGCACTAACTTTCCGAAGTCGGACTCCGCTAGGATCGCTTAGAAGCTACAGATCCAACACCTACCTGGAGTAGTCAACCTCTTCATAAAGCTCGCCATCGGCAGAAATCCATCATGTCTCCCAGAAGATGAAGCAAACGCCTTCTCGGCAACGACATCTACAAAAGAATGGAGTCCAACTTTAGTTAAACTTTACAACCCCTCTAGTTCTACGCTTAGTAATCTCGGGACGAGATTATTTTAAGGGTGGAAGATCTGTAACACCCCAACTTTTGCAAACATGTTTATTTATCCAAAGTGCAAAAATTAGGGGGAACAAAAACTTTTTCTATAAACTAATTAAGATGAATTGCCTTGATCTGTTTGTTATGATGAATTGCCTTGATCTGTTGGTAGATGAATTGTCTTGTTGTGTTTGTTAAGTTTTGTCTTGAGCTACCTACAAGAACACGACCTTTAATAATAAGACAACTTAGCAACTCACTAAATAAAACACATGTGTGGCCCCGGAAAACTCTTTTCCTTTCCCTACCAATACATAAAACCCTATGCTTTGTGTTTTCCCATATGTACCCCAACTCACATCTTCTAGTCTAAAAAAAAGCTAAGCTATGGCCCCTCTTGTATTACCTCAACCCCCTCTCTTCAAAAACATTTGAAGCTTTTGACAAAAGTCACCAAACCTCCTTTTGAGTTGTCCCATGACTTAAAATCTTAATTGAGAGGATCTTGCCAAAAACCTTTCTTTTTAAAATTAACTATGGTCACCTTAGATCATAGTATCACAAAAAGTGTTTCTAAAAGATATTTTGTTTTGACCCAAAGTGATGTCCTAATGGATTACCCATACTTTGTGTATCTTTAAAATTTAATATGTAGTTTTGGGCTTCCTAAAGAAATTTGAAAGGGTCCATTTTTAATCTGTTTTTGGATCATTGGACTCTTATAAAACCCCTCATCTTTTTGCAAACAAAACCATATGTATCTAAGACCAATAAAACTACTTTCACTATTGTTTTGTGTTTTTGAAAAAAAAAGGAGTTTTGAAGATGTTATATCCTCACTTATTTTGTCAACTTTATTTCTATATTTCTATTTAAACTTTGTGCTCGTCTCTCACTTAGATACTTAAAACCATCCCTCTCTTGGTTATCAAACTCATTTACAAATTTATTTTTCGTTTATGATATATCAAGAAAGGAGTGTGAGGAATAATACCTAATTTTTTTAAAACATAATCTTTACAAAGTTATATTTTTTAATTTATTCTTACTTAATGCATTGAAATGGTGGTTCTTTCATTTCATGCATCAAAACTTATATTTTGAAATTTGGTAAAATTATGCAAAGCCCACATTTGGGCAGAGAACATAACTAGCCCAAAATTTACATTGGTTATAATACCATCTCTACCTCTTCTCGGCCAATTTTGTAGTTCAAATCAAATAGGGGCTAAACCTTTTATTTTCTGAAAACTTAGAACTTGTGGACCTTTGCACCACACGCCAAGCATCACAAAACACTAGAAAAAAAAAACATCACTTATATTCTGAACCCCTCTCAAATCCTATTTCGGGAAAATATTGACCAGCTTTTTTTTTCCAAACGAAACAGTGTTCGTTTTGCACTTTTTTTTTTCAGCCATCTACCTCACATTCTCCTCTCTACTTTGGGCAACCCTACTATTTGCTTGTTTTGCATGAAAAGAGGAGTTGGACGGGACATGTTTTGATCAAAGGTTGTGCTTGTGCTTGCCCCAGCCCAAACCGATACCACAAGATCTAGCTAGCTAACCTAGACTACCAGGAAACACACCCAAACCAACTCACACCCGCCGTATCATGACTAGGCACGCCAGAACTGTACGGCCAGGTCCCAGAACGTGAGCACGACCCCAAGCCCAAGCGACTATTGCAGGACGTGCCTGTCCGCGCATGCATGAACCAGCCAACTAGCCAAGACATGCCCGTCTATGCAGTACAGGCACCCAAGCCCTTGCTCAAAAACGACCGCCCCAGGTCGAGCCAGTCCGCGCACACGAGCCCCATCCCTCTCCCTTGCTGACGACAGCGCAAGGACGTCAGCAGCGCGGACGCCGTGACGCCAGCCATCGGTCGAGCACCCTCGATGCATCTCGGCCCCACCCCTCTCCCGACCGTTTCCCGCGCAGCACCCGCTCCCGAAAACCCTAGCCCGCGCTGGACACGCTCCTCCACCGCCGCGTTGGCCAATGGCGAAGCCCTGGACTCGTGCACCGCTGTTGTACGCCGCGTCCACCGTACACCCGCCCGCAGCTATATAAGCCGCCCCTCGGCCTCTCGCTTGGCCACACCGCTCCAGAGCACTCCCTTCCAACTCCCCTCGCCTCTCTTGTTCAGCAGAGAGCGCCGCAATGATTCTCTGGCCGCTGCTCGGCGAGGAAAGTTTCCCGCCCCGTGGTCTCCACGCGGATGACGGGCAAGCTCGGGCTCGCCCCCGTCGTTCTAGTCCCCACTAGTGGAAAATGGGGCATCCATCTAAGCCATTGGTACCGGTTCCCTTACGAACCGGTGCCAATGGGGCAATCTGCACCGGTTCGCGGGCTCAGGCGTGCGAGGAGCATTGGCACCGGTTCTTTAGGGGCTTTCGTACCGGTTCGTGTTAGGAACCGGTACGAAATGTCTTCGGCCATTTGTCAGACGCTTGGTGGGGCCCGGGCAGGACCTTTGGTACCGGTTTGTAACACGAACCGGTACCAAAGGGTTCCCCCTATATCATCATCGATCGAGCCCGTCCCTGGTCGTCCCCTGGCCGGCTCCTTTCCTGTTCTTCCTCTCACACACAAAATTTTTGCACCTCTCACACTCCAATAAATCACTAATTTTTCTCCACCATTTTAACAAGAATAAGGGCATTCATCTATCCAACGGTTAGCACTATCATCCTTTCTTCCGGCGTTCCTAATTTTGCACATCTCTTTGGTAGTTTTAACTCGTACTATTTTTCTAGTGCTAGCAAGGTGTTCGATGAAATTCCTAAGTTAGGGATTTTACTTTTTTATAATCAATTTGAGCTGAAATTATGGTATATTTTGTAGGTTTTAATTAGTATCATCCCCGTCTTACCGCCGTCGATCGCCAGCGTCGTCCCCTAGCCGGCACCGTACAACCTCGGTGAGCCTCTTCTTTTTTATAAAAAAACTTAGTTTTATCTGATGAACTTGAATATTAATTTAGTTTGTCACTCATATATCCACGATGTTGTGTAATTAATGATATTTGATATACATATAAAATGCAGATGAATCGACAATGGATGTACGGTGACCGGTGCCGTCCCGACTTCATTAATGGCATGCATTATTTTCTCAACGTGGCTGAGGCAAACAGGCAGTCGAATGGTTTCATCTATTGTCCATGTAGTTCCTGTAAGAATATGACGGATTACTCTACCTCAAAGACCATTCACGTCCACCTGCTGCAGAACGGTTTCATGCCCAGCTATAATTGTTGGACCAAGCACGGAGAAAGAGGGATTATATTGGAAGACAACGAAGAAGAAGAGGATAGTGACAACTATCCTATGTTCACTGAAGACGGTGATAGTAGAATGGGGGAAGACGAAGCTGAAGAAGAGCCCATATTTGATGAGCCCATTTTTGATGACCCCGATGACGATTTGGGTCGGGCCATTCTTGATGCGAAGATAAGCTGCGGAAGTGAAAAGGAGAGGTTGAAGTTGCAGAAAATGTTAGAGGATCACAAGACACTGTTGTACCCAAATTGCGAAGATGGCCAGAAAAAGCTGGGTACCACGCTGGAATTGCTGCAATGGAAGGCAGAGAATGGTACTTCTGACAAGGGATTTGAAAAGTTGCTGAAAATAATAAAGAAGATGCTTCCAGGGGAGAACGTATTGCCCTCTAGTACGTACGAAGCAAAGAAGGTTGTCTGCCCTCTAGGATTAGAGGTGCAGAAGATACATGCATGCATCAATGACTGCATCCTCTACCGCGGGGAGTACGAGAATTTGAATGCATGCCCGGTATGTAGTGCATTGAGGTATAAGATTAGGCGAGATGACCCTGGCGATGTTGAGGGCGAGTCCACCCCCAGGAAGAGGGTTCCTGCGAAGGTGATGTGGTATGCTCCTATAATTCCACGGTTGAAACGTTTGTTCCAAAACAAAGAGCATGCCAAGTTGTTGCGATGGCACAAAGAGGACCGTAAGAAAGATTTGATGCTGAGACACCCCGCTGATGGGTCGCAGTGGAGAAAAATCGACAGAGAGTTCAAGTCATTTTCAGATGACGCAAGGAACTTAAGATTTGGTCTAAGTACCGATGGCTTTAATCCTTTCGGTGAGCAGAGCTCCAGTCATAGCACCTGGCCAGTGACTCTATGTATCTATAACCTTCCTCCTTGGTTGTGCATGAAGCGGAAGTTCATTATGATGCCAGTGCTCATCCAGGGCCCGAGGCAACCCGGCAACGACATTGATGTGTACCTGAGGCCGTTGGTTGAAGAACTTTTACAGTTGTGGCGTGACGAAGGTGTACCTGTGTGGGATGAGCACGAACAAAAGGAATTTAACCTACGGGCGTTGTTGTTTGTAACCATCAATGATTGGCCTGCTCTTAGTAACATTTCAGGGCAGTCAAACAAGGGATACAACGCATGCACACACTGTTTAGGTGAGACTGACACTATATATTTAGGAAACAAGAATGTGTACCTAGGGCATCGTCGATTTCTTCCAAAACAACATCACGTAAGAAAGAGAGGAAAGCATTTCGGAGGTGAGGCAGATAACCGGACGAAGCCTACCCGCCCTACTGGGGAAGTTATATATGATATGGTCAAGGATTTAAAAGTGATCTTTGGAAAGGGTCCCGGCGGACAATCTGTTCCGAATGTTGATGGACATGTACCCATGTGGAAGAAGAAGTCGATATTTTGGGAGCTACCCTACTGGAAATTCTTAGAGGTTCACTCTGCAATCGACGTGATGCACGTGACGAAAAATCTTTGCGTGAACCTGCTAAACTTCTTGGGCGTGTATGGGAAGACAAAAGATACACCGGATGCACGGCAGGACCAGCAAAGTATCCACGAAGGAAGCAACCTGAATCCAGAGAAGTATCAAGGTCCTGCCAGCTACGCTCTTACCAAAGAAGAGAAGGAGATCTTTTTTGAAGTCCTGAGTAGCATCAAGGTCCCGTCTGGCTTCTCGTCGAATATAAAGGGAATAATAAACATGTCTGAGAAAAAGTTTCAAAACCTAAAGTCTCATGACTGCCACGTGATTATGACACAATTACTTCCGGTTGCATTGAGGGGGCTTCTGCCGGAAAATGTTCGAGTACCCATTGTGAAGCTATGTGCTTTCCTCAATGCAATTTCTCAGAAGGTGATCAATCCACTTACTCTACAAAATTTACAGAAGGATGTGGTCCAATGTCTAGTCAGCTTCGAGTTGGTGTTCCCACCATCCTTCTTCAATATTATGACACATCTCCTAGTTCACCTGGTCGAAGAGATTGGCGTTCTCGGTCCTGTATTTCTACACAACATGTTCCCTTTTGAGAGATTCATGGGAGTCTTAAAGAAGTATGTTCATAACCGTGCTAGGCCAGAAGGAAGCATCTCCAAGGGCTATGGAACAGAGGAGGTCATTGAGTTTTGTGTTGACTTTATTCCTGACCTTAAGCCGATCGGTGTTCCTGAATCACGCTATGAGGGGAGACTGCGTGGAAAAGGCACGCTAGGAAAGAAAGCAATAACGTGTATGGACGGACATTCTTTCACTCAAGCACACTACACAGTTCTACATAATTCCATCTTGGTGGCTCCGTACAAAGAGGAACACAAGGATATCTTACGCTCTAAATACCCGGAGGAACGTGAAGATTGGATTGATGGAGAACACATGAAGACTTTCGGCGGTTGGTTGCAAACACGTCTCATGAATGCCACTGATGACGAGCAGCTATACTTGTTGGCCAAGCAACCTTCTTCGACTATATCGACTTTTCAAGGGTACGAGATTAATGGGAACACATTTTACACGTTCGCCCAAGATAAAAAGAGCACCAACCAAAACAGTGGTGTCCGCTTTGATGCAGCAGATGACAATGGGAAGAAGGTCACATATTATGGGTACATAGAGGAGATATGGGAACTTGAATATGGACCTAATTTCAAGGTCCCTTTGTTCCGGTGCAAATGGTTCAACCTGAAAGATGGGGTACAGGTAGACCCGCAGTACGGAATGACTACAGTGGATCTCAAGAATCTAGGGTACGACACCGAACCATTCGTCCTAGCCAGTGAAGTGGCTCAGGTTTTTTATGTGAAGGACATGTCTAGCAAACCGAAGAAAAGAAAAGAAAGGCAAGAGGACACATCATACGATGAGCCAAAGCGGCACATAGTTCTTTCAGGAAAAAGAAACATCGTGGGAGTAGAGGACAAGACAGACATGTCAGAAGATTATAATAAGTTTGATGATATTCCACCCTTCAAGGTGAAAACTGACCCAAGCATCATCTTAAATAATGAAGATTGTCCATGGTTGCGTCGCAGTCAGAAGAAAGGGAAACAGACGAAGAAAACTCGGAAAACTAGCTAGATAGGGATCATAACTTGTGTATCTTAATATGGAAATCACTTTTGTGTAATGATGTTAACAATGGAGCTTTCACGGGCTTGCATGGAAATTTTTCCAAGGCGGAACTTCCGAATATGCCATATATAGGGCATGTGCACCAAGGGCATATTCGAGAAGTTCCGCCACGGGAGATTTCCCTATCCTTCCACAACATTGTTAGAGGAGATGGAGTCTTTCACGGGCTTCCAGGGAAATTTTTCCGAGGCGGAACTTCCGAAGATGCCATAGGTCGTGTGCACCAAGGGCATCTTCGAGAAGTTCCGCCACGGGAGATTTCCCAACCCTTTCCTCCATCCATGGGGATGAAACTCTCCATCCATGTTGGCTTGTTGAGCTGCTTGCCATGGCGATGCTCCTTTTATAGGCACGGCGCCGCTTCTACTTTGTCTTCTTCCTTCGAGCAGGGCGTCATGCGCTACATGCTTTATCTCATCGAGCAGGGCGTCCTTATCATGCCGACAGCTTTAGTACCGGTTGCACCCACCAGCCGGTACTAAAGGTTACCCACGCGTCCTTATCCCACCGACAGCTTTGTTACATGACAGAAAACCACCTTTAGTACCGGTTGCACCCACCAGCCGGTACTAAAGGTTACCCACGCGTCCTTATCCCACCGACAGCTTTGTTACATGACAGAAAACCACCTTTAGTACCGGTTGCACCCACCAGCCGGTACTAAAGGTTACCCACGCGTCCTTATCCCACCGACAGCTTTGTTACATGACAGAAAACCACCTTTAGTACCGGTTGCACCCACCAGCCGGTACTAAAGGGTTTCCCGCCTATTTTTTCACCGGTTCCCGCCTCCGTCATCCCGCCATTTTTTCACTATATATATGTAGGCTTGGCCTCCATTTACATATCACATCTAGACTCATATCTGCAAACCTCATCATTCTCTCCCATGGCTTCCATCGTATATCTAACCCCCCGGGAGGCGGAGGCGCTTTGCGCCTCGAACTACCCCTGCCCGCCGGGCTACCGCGTCCCGACCGGCTGGTTGCTAAGCGTCGGAGGCGTACCGGTCCCTCCAGTCCCTCTAGGTGTGGCACGCGAGATGGCCATCACGAACCACTACTACTTCGAGCTCACGCCAGAGCAGCGGAGGAATCCCTAGTGGCATCCCGACTACAGCCCGACTTGGGAAAGCTTCTTCATCAATCGGCGTGAGAGGGCGCTTGCCAGGCACGAGGAGGGCGGCCCGCCTCCTTCGAACTTCAACGAGGCCGGCCGTCGGCTGGTGGCGCGGCCGGACTCTCCAGGGCGTCATGGCCTACCGTGGCCCCCGCCTGCGCTACCCTCAGTCCCAGCCCACGCGTGCTCTCCCGCCGAGGTTCGACTACCGCGACCCCGATGCCAGCGACGATGATGACGGCGACTACGACGACTACAGTGGCGAGTACTATAGGGCTAGGCACGAGTATGACTGAATGACTCCAACAGTCAAATCTGGCCATGTATCTTAATTTTCAGTTGAGCTACTTTTAATTCGAGTTCAATCGTAACAAAATTGTATTCCCACCCTTTCTTTCTCGCCTTTTTTCTCCCACGCGCGGCATCGTGGCGGGCAAGTTTCCCGCGCGACGTCGGGGCGGGAAACTTTCCCGCGCGGACGGCGTCGTGGCGGGAGTAAAGAAAAGAAATAGAAAAGAAAAGAAAAGAAAAGGAAAAAATAAATAGAAAATAAAAGAAAAGGAAACAGGAAAAGAAAAGAAAAGAAAAAGAAAAGAAAAAGAAAAGGAAAAAATAAATAGAAAATAAATAGAAAAGAAAAAGAAAAGAAAAGAAAATAAATAGAAAAGCAATAGAAAATAAATAAAAAAGAAATAGAAAAGAAAATAAATAGAAAAGAAAAGAAAAAGAAAAGCAATAGAAAATAAAAATAGAAAAGAAAAGAAAAAATAAAAGCAATAGAAAATAAATAGAAAAGAAAAGAAAAGAAAAGAAAAAATAAATAGAAAAAAAATAGAAAAAAAAAAAAAAAAGAAAAGAAAAAAAAAAAATAAAAGAAAAAGAAAAGAAAAGAAAAGAAAATAATAAATAGAAAAGAAAAGAAAAAATAAAAGCAATAGAAAATATAAATAGAAAAGAAAAGAAAAGAAAAGAAAAGAAAATAATAAATAGAAAATAAATAGAAAAGGAAAGAAAAGAAAAGAAAAGAAACAGAGAAGAAAAAAAAAAAAAAAAAAAGAAAAGAAAAAGAAACAAAAAAGAAAAAAAGAAAAGAAAAACAAAAAAGAAAAAAAAAAAAAATTTGGCACCGGTTGGTGCCACCAACCGGTACGAAAGGCCTTTCGTACCGGTTGGTGGCACCAACCGGTGCCAAAGGTCCTCCCCATCACTTACCTTAGGCGCGCGCGGCGAAGACGCCAAATCGGTACCAAATTTACGCACGACACCGGCGAGACGCCGCCGCCGTCGCCGGACCACGCTGTCGCCGCCGTCGCCACGAGACGCCGCTGCACGCTCGCCGTCGCCACGAGGACCACGCCGTCGTCACCAGCCGGCCGCTCCCTCCTCCGCTTGCGTTAGGGTTTCTTCTCCCTGCCCTGGCCTTCTCCCCTCCTCTGGCCGGCTGCGCCACCCGCCGCAGCGGCCGCCGCCTACGCCGCCTCCCTGCTCCAACCACGCCGTCGTCACCAGCCGACCGCTCCCCCTCCGTCTGCGTGCAGTGGCGCGTGCCGTGGCGCCCTCAACCGCGGCCGCCCACCACATGTTCGACCAAATGTGGCACCGAGCTTCCGCGCGCCGTGGCGGTCAGGGCCGACGTCTCCGACAAGGCCGACGTCTTCCTTGCTGGCGGTGACGCTCCTGCCCGGCTACGCGGCGTACGCGGCGTCCAAGGCGGCCGTGGAGGCGATGTTGCGGGTCACGTCGACAAAGGAGCTCGGGCCCGCGCGCGTGACGGTGAACTGCGTGGCACCGGGGCCCGTGGCGACGGAGCTCTTCTTCCAGGGGAAGAGCCGGGCACCCCATGGGGCTCCGTTTGCTAAGTTGAATGAACATCTTCTTGCTTGCGGCGATTTGATTTGTTGGTAAACTCCGCGTCGATGAGGTTGACACTTGTGGCGAGTGCGCGTAGGTAAACGAAGGAGAAATGATAGTTCAACAGAAGATGCTCACTCGCTCCGATATTGTTTGGATTTTGGGCACCAAGAACTTGTCATGGATGTGTAAATACCACACAAACTTGTAAAATATGGTGTAGTGGACAAAGAACTTGTTTTGGATATGCAAATACCCCCACCCATACACAAACACAAACTTGCAAAATAGGGCGTAAAGGAGTCCTTTTTTTACATCACATTCGTGGCCAAGAGAAGGGCGTCGCTGCCGCGGTGCCAACTGACACGTCCTTTAGGCCGTTCGAGGAGGATAGGTGGTAGGCCGTTAGGGTTATTGCTTTCTTCATTTCAATTGTTATCCATCTAGCAATCTGTTATATGATCATGACAAGATGAATGAAATATAATTGCTTTCTTAATTTTGTAGTGACATTGAGCTATGGCGGACGGCACCTTCGTCCGAGATGAGGAGGGGGAAGAAGCGGTGCAGAAATTGATATATGAGAGTGCCCGTGGGGCTGATGGAGATGAAACAGATTTTGCCGACTTTCTGAATGATTTCGGCGAGGGTCTTGAGTCCGAACAAGTTAGAAGAGACAACGAAGTTTCCATAACAAACTCCGCCGAGGTGTATATTTATGTATCAAGTCTATGTTCATATCACTAGATGCATTCATTTATTTGTATTTCACTTATTAACGAATAATTTTTCTATTAGCCTTCTGGAACATCGAGCAAGTCTGTTAAAACAAAACGAGGCCCGACGCGAGTTCTAAAGGGCGAGGGTAGGTTAGCCCTCACGGCATTTAAGGATAATGGTGAACCGGTGCATCCCAAAGATCACTGCACCAAATTTACAAGTCAAGCTGGAGTTCTTGTTAGGGACCATGTACCGATCAGCATTCGAGAGTGGCATAAGCCGAAGAAAGCGGACAATGAAGCTAGTTATGTCAACGACGCGATGAAAAAGTTTCTTTGGGAAACTCTGCTGACACGCTTCAGCCTACCGGAAGACATGACGGAAGGCCAGAAGAATAAAGTCAAGGAATGGACTCTCAAGAAGATGGCCATACAATTCCAGACTTGGAAGAAAAATTTATGGGACAAATATAAGAATGAAGATCCAGTATTCGATGATAATCTAGTGAAGATAAAGGATCACTGGCAAGAATTTAAGAGGTATAAGCAATCGTCTACTTTTGTGTCTCGATCGGTCACAAATAAGAAAAATGCTGCAAAGAAGACAATTTGGCATCATATGGGGTCAGGTGGCTACAAGACTGCCATTCCGAGGTGGATAGCGTATGAAAATGAACTGATGGCTGCAGGAATCACTCCACAGACATGGGACTGGCCCGAACGGTCCAAGTTCTGGTTGTTCGCGCATGGGGCAGGGTTGGACCCAAAGACAGGGCTGATCGTTGCGAAGGGAAAATGGAAGGAAAAGATTGAGCAAATCGTACCGAAGCTTGTAGCTGCAATTGAACAGGTTCGAAAGGGAGAGTACATTCCCGATAGAGAGAATGACGAGCTGACACTCGCTCTGGGGAATCCTGAACACGTTGGACGGGTACGAGCTCGCCCAGGTCTCACCATGAAGGAAGCGTTCCCAGAGTCCGCTGACACTTATAGAAGCCGTTCGCGGAAGAAGAAGAAGGACGCCGACATTGTAACGGAATTGTTAACTAGGGTGGAGGCGCTTGAGAAAAATCAGAGGCCACCTGACCAGCCGATGTTCCTACAGGATCCTCAAGCCGATGCCGCCCCATCTCAGCGAAGAAGCAGTGTGGGTTCCACGCATCTTGACGGGTGTGGAGGAAGCTACCCCGTGGATTATGTCACGGAGAAGACAGATTGCGAGCTCTATATGTTATTCAGAACCGCGTCTGTTAAGGTGGCGGTCGGTTATGTTTACCCAAGTGAAGAAGGAGCAACGCACCACCATATGCCCATTCCACCTGGCTGTGTTCGTGTCGGGGTGGATGAAGTTGTTCCGGCTTTTGAATCAGTGGAGCTTGATATTCCTAGAGGTGACGATGAGAGGACACTTGCCGATGTCAAGCACGGTTTCGCTCTATGGCCCAAGAAACACATCGTCCTTCTGCAAAGGCCACCGACTCCTCATAGCAGTCCACATGAGCATCAAAGGCCTTCGACTCCTCCTCCTAGCAGTCCACATGAGCAGCAAAGTCCATACCTACCTGAGAGGGACCCCAGCGTGAGTCCACCACCTCGAGATCCTCCGCGTAAGACAGCGCCTGGTAAGCGGAATGGTACGCCGCCTAAGAAGAGATCTAGAAAGGAGAAACCACTGCCGCCTATTGAGAAGTTACCTTGGCAAAAAACTCCCGAGGAAAACCAGGAAGCCGTTGAGTCCCAGCTGAGGGCCTTTTTTGCTAAGAAAGAGCCAGAGATACCTTTTGAGAAGACACTAGATCCGGTGAAGGTTCGTCGTACAGTCGAGAATCTGTATAACCCTGAACCATCGCCGCCATCTGACTATAGGCGTTCTATTGAAAGGTCGTACGACGAAATGATGGAGGCGAAAAACCCCACTACCAGCTCGGGTATCAGGGAGATAAAAGGGATACACCAAGTCTACCAGCTCGGAGAACAACCCGTTAAATCGGTCCCCCCTCTAAAGGTGTTTGACGAGAAGGCCGTTCAAAGTTCTCGACAAATCTCAACCGATTACGCCATGGCTAAGGTAGTATATCAATATGTTCAAGGGAAAGATTTGGTCGAGAATCTCAGCAAGCTACCAACAAGTATGCGTAACTTGCATACGTGGTACGGTGTTGCCGCAAAGGGAGGGATGGAGACTATCATGGTGCGAGTTAAGGAAGAGCACTACTTCCAAGAATACTCTGTGAGCGTTGACTTCTGCGAGCTTTTCCAGTTATACAATCTTCGGGCCCTCGACAAATCTATCGTCAGTTGCTATTGTCTGTAAGTGATTTATTTATATAATTTGAGAAGTCTTTAGCTCAGCTCCTTGATTATCTGCAAATTATAATCTTTTGTGCGCTATGTTATGCAGATTGAAGATGCTCGAATGCAAAAGGGATGAAATCAAGGACATTGGGTTCATTGACCCGGACACAATGCATGTCAAGACCATAGAAGAACCCCTCTATAACAGGGATACACCGGAGACTTTGCTAAGGTTTTTGAAGCGACAACGTGACAAAAAGACAATACTTTGGCCTTACAACTTCCAGTGAGTGTTACTCTCTTATAACACATTCTATTTTGCTCACTTATATATATGACACTACATATTTAAACGTGCGCAGGTTTCACTTTATTCTTATCGTCATTAAAATGTACGAAGGAGAAGTTGAAGTCTTTGACTCACTAACCAAAGAGCCTATACAATACAAGTCTTGTTTTCTTATGCTCAAAAGGTAATTCAAATTCTTATCGGTTTTTTTGTTAGTTTCCTGATATCAACTGATTGATAACTCTTTTGTGCATTTTCTTTTGTCGGGCAGCGTATGGGAAACTTTCATCAAGGAAGATCAGTCCCATGATTGGAAACCGAAGCTGATATGGCGTGCGAACAAAGTAAGTAGTACTACCTAGGTCCACACACCTTTATCATACTTCATTATTGTTTGACTGAATTATATTCTTGTACAGAAATGCGCAAAACAACCACCGGGGACTAATCTATGTGGATACTACGTTTGCGAGTACATCCACAGAATTGTCAGCGAGAGAGCGAATAATGAAAGAAATAGAGAGGTACGAAAATAATATTCACAAATTTATTTTCTTACCATAAGTTGTGCTGAGTTTCAGTAATAATTGTTTGATTTGTGATTTGATATAACACACATAGCTCATGTATTCATCTTATTCTTTTACAGTTGAGAAGAAAGCGGGAGAAGATCGGAATCGAGGAGCGCTTCAAAGCAATCGGCGATGAATTGGCGGGATTTTTCCTTCGGGAAGTCATACCACCATCCGGAGAGTACCACTATGCATAAAGATCTTCTCCAGCTCCTCGATTGCTTTGTGTGTATATATAGTTTGACTCGGAGTGTACCACTATGGTACATGTGTGTAATAGATCGATCTTCATGCTTGTACTATGGTGCATCGACTTGATTTGCATCGGAGAGTACTACTTATGCAATTACATGTGTGTTATATTATATGCACCAACTTTATATGCATCACCTTGATCTTCATGTACTACGTAAACCCAAACGCATTTCCGGTGCATCGACGCGATATGAAACGCTCCGATACCCCTAAACCCCTACAGAAACCCTAAACCCTGAATTCTCTGCCGCGGCAGAGATTCTCGAATTTTTCCTGCCGAGGCAGCCTACCTTTGCCACCGGTTTGTAGTACAAACCGGTACGAAAGGTCCATCGACGTGCGCTCTCCTGGGCGCCCACGTGGAGGGCCATCTATACCGGTTCGTAAGGAACCGGTAGGGGGGGGCCTTTTGCACCGGATATTTTATACCGGTTGCTAAACCGGTGCAAATGGCCCTCTGGAACCGGTATTGATCAGCGTTTTTCCACTAGTGCCCTGTCTCTCTGCCCCACCTTGCTCGACCTCGTCTCCCAGACCTAACCACCCTCTTCTCGCCGCCTAGGTCCACCGGAGACCGCCGCCGCCGAGCTCCGCCCGGGATGTGCTGCGGAGGAGTGCCCGACGGAGGAGCTGCTGTGGTCGCGCAGGACGCTGCCGAGCCCGCCCCTGGACAGCGCCAGCACTCCGCCGCTTTCCCAGCCACCGCCGATGACTGCCGCCGCCCTCGGTAAGCTCCTGGCCGCCCCGCCCTTTCTTTCCGTCCGCCAGCGAACGTACCTGTTCGCGGGAGGAAGAAACCTCCCGAGCGTGCGCGTGCATGGGCCGCTGGCCACGTTGGCCATGCATCCTGGCCCACCCGGGCCCCCTCTCCCTTTTCTCTTTGTTTTCTTTATTTTCTTCCCCCATCCACCTGGCTAACCTCCTGGGCCGGCCCAAAACGTCACCACCGCACGGCCCAGGCTTTTCCCGCCGTTTTATTGTTTTGAACTTTTCAATTTGCTGTTATATTGTGTTAAAACCAGTGGCACTAAAATGTGAATAACTCAATCTTTACAAACCCAAATCGAGTGAAACAAAGTGCATTAGTTCGTAAATTTCAATACCTTTCAAATGCCACTGGTCCCATATTTTTAGGATTTTTGTACGATGTTTAGTGCATTAAACATGTTCACTGGTTTTTGTTTAGTATTTGTAATTCCTAAAATGGTAGGATTAATATTTTTGGATAAATCCAATTGTGTTAGCCTTGTTTTGTTACTGGCCATCTAGGAAAAATACTGTTAGTCTCTGTTCATGCATATTTGTTATTGTTTGTGTTATGTGTGTGTCACATTAAATGTTGTACCAAAACTTTTGTTTATTTAAAATATTTGACCAACTCTTTTTATTTAAAAATAGTCAACCTATGTTTTATTCTTTCAAAACAAAACCTCTGCAACTTAACCTTAGACCTATTGTTTTGCTTAAGTTTTCAAAAGAGTGTAGCATTTTGTTTACCTCCTATTTTTGTATAGTGTCTATTAGCCAAATAAACTAGGAAAATGATTTCCTTCTTTTCCAAAAATGTTTAAAAATAAAATATGAAATCTTTTGATGCCTAACCAATGCACTTGTCTTCTTTGTGGTGTTATATACCAGGGGATAATTAATTTATGCCATGGTGATACCCAAAGAGGCAATTGATAATTGGTGAGGCTCTTATGCCCTTATTAGGTGAATAAATTGGGTTTTCTAAAATAAAAACTCTTAAAGTTCTTTTGTAGTATCTATAAGACCTTAGTATGTTAGCCCTTAACAGAGTGGTTATCTATTGATTGTTGCTTGTTGTATGTTGTTTTGTTGGTATAATGTGTTGATTGTGTTCCTTTTATATTTTCCGGCGATAGATGCGAACAATTCCGGAGAAGGAGAAGAAGTGGTTCGGACGAGGATTTTATTTATATTGTTGGGATTCTTATATTGATGAAGTTGAAGAAGTCCAGGGACAAATAAGCTAAGGCAAGCCATCTCTTGATCTCTGAATGTTTAATCACATATTGTGGTTACTTTGTTGTTATTCTTGTCTCTCGATCTATCTTGTGTTGTTTCTACTTATGTTGATGGAGCATGCTCACCATGAGCATGTTTATTCTCTTTGACACCTCACCTACAACCCCCTTTAGTGAAATGGTGGTCTTCATCATCATGTTCTTGGTGTACCCCTCTAAGTGTGATGGGTACGCCCACTTGTCTTGTGTGTGTCGACCTCTTGACACCCTTTTTGCACCCCATAGTGGTATGGTGGTTAGCATCATGCCCTTGTCGTATCTTAAACCCCTTGTTGATGCCATGCATACTTACTCCCAAGTATGTGAACCCCTTGTTGCTGTTATACATACTTACTCTCGAGTATGTTGAACCCCTTGTTGATCTTATGCATGCTTACTCTAAGCATGTATGCCCCCTTGACCACCTATATTATCATCTTCTTAGTGGTATGATGATTAACATCATGACCCTTGTTGAATCATCCTATTTATGATGTCCCTATGCATGCTTATCCTAAGTATGTATGATCTCCTTGACACCTCAATTATCATCTCCTTAGTGGTATGATGGCTAGCATCATGCCATTGTTGTCTCTTAGTTCTTACATGAAACTATAGGTTGGGAACCCCTTGGAAAAATACCTTGTTGAAAAGAACTTTTGAAAAACCTTGGGTGAGTTGGACTTACCTAAGTGTGTGTTTATGAAAGAAAAGGATCTTGGCAAAGATGGTTGGAAAGAGAATCTTGTTTATGAAAACTTTGGCGTCTAAGTATTCACCCGTGACAATTAACCCGCGCAACCACAGCTACTCCAACGTGGGCACGGAGCTTAGCTTGACGTTTGTTCTTCTTAGCATGAGGCACCGCACAACTATACAAGGGTACGGTTACCCCCGAGTCCGGGTTGTCATTGTTGGGACAATAGTATAACGGGAGGCCTTCGGGGCTGACCCGTCCGGAAGACACTATGGGTCTCCTGGCTTGGCGGTGGAGCCA
Source organism: Lolium multiflorum (assembly GCA_030979885.1). NCBI lineage: Eukaryota > Viridiplantae > Streptophyta > Magnoliopsida > Poales > Poaceae > Lolium > Lolium multiflorum. Next base: position 155,879,781 of record CM061748.1, on the reverse strand, counting down.
CGCTCAAAGGGAGGTGAGCTGCCACGATGCCGGGGAGGTACATACTCCATAGGGTAGGACCTCTTGCTAAGTCGAATGGGCGAAAGGTTATGTTCGGGTATCCGTCGTGGCATATGTTGTTATGCGGGGATGATGCCCACACGATAGGTATCCGGATAGAGGTGGGGAAAGTGTGCAAACTCTGCAGAGTAAAATCTATTCGAATAGCCGCGTCCGCGGTCATGGATGGTTGGAATGGCTGTTGCTTAGCCTGATGAGTTTTGTTTTACAAAATTGTTTGACAAAGGAAAGGAAAGAACTTGTTTGAAGTACCGGAAGGGTACGGGAAAGGATGTGTCGACCATATGGAGATGGTCGGGAAGGATAAGTAAAATTGGGTTACCCCATCCTAGTGTTTTATGTTGTAGAACTCTTTGAAGTATCATCTTCAACAAAGATATAGAGATGTCATAGGGTATCTTTTGAAGTATCTTCTTTAACAAAGATATAGAGATGTCATAGACTTCCCTAGTATCCCCATCAATTGAGATGGCGGTATGCTACCTCTTCTTTAACAAAGATATAGAGATGTCATAGGACTTTCTTAGTGTCCCCTTCAACTGTGATGTGGGATGCTATATCCACAAGAGAAACTGATTCTCTTTCACATGCTATATCCACTAGAGAAACTATTCTTCCTCTCTTGTCTTCTTTAGTTAGAATTGTTATCACCTTCTTGATGGTTTGCGAGTACAATTCAAATGTACTCACGGCTTTGTCCCTGGCTATTTACTTGGCCAGACCTGGAGGACTTCGACAGATGAAGAAGGAGTTGACGACGTCTATGCGAGCTAGGAACGTCTTCCCGCGTTGCCTGTAGGGATAAGGCAGATGACTTGGGCTCTACGCTGCTGAAGTGATTCTGCTACTCTGATGATTAGATTAGGCCCTTCGAGGCTATTATGTAAAGAAGGGTCATGTGACCTTATTGTAATTTTCTTATTCCGTTTTGTAAAGGATGATGTAATTTGATATCAGTTCGGTTATGTGTTCACGGCACACTGATCATGGGAACGTGAACTGTATACATAACAGGGTATTTCGGACAGCTAGTCCGGGTCCCCACAGAGCTGGTATCAGAGCTATCCGACTGTAGGAGACCTTAGTTAGCATGGACGTTAGTTAGGAAACAAATACTTGGGAAAAACTATTTACGAAACAAATTCTTTCTTTAGTCGGAAGCATAGCTTCTACTCCCCTTATTTCTTCGAAACTTCTAAATTCTTATCCCTCCGCTTTAAAAAAAGGTTTGAAAATTCTTACTCTATTGTCTCATCCACTTCAAACCTACATATTGGACGATGTCCAAACTCAGACCGGAGACTCGAACTCAAAGATGGATCAATCCCTTAAGAGGACTTATGTATCTCCACCAGCAGCTATTGAAGATTGGATGCCGACTTAGTCGTGCACATAAAGAGATAATTAGATCATGTCTTTGTTGTCACCAAAGCCTGTCAAGGAGCCGACCTTGTTCCTCCGTGGAGTTGCACTTTTGCAGTCGCCAGGGACCGAGTCCTCAATCCTAGTAATTTTTAGGCCAGTGATACGTCTCCAACATATCGATAATTTCTTATGTTCCATGCTACTTTATTGATGATACCTACATGTTTTATGCACATTATATGTCATATTTATGCTGAACTAACCTATTAACAAGATGCCGAAGAGCCATTGTTGTTTTCTGTTTTTGGTTTCAGAAATCCTAGTAAGGAAATATTCTCGAATTGGACGAAATCTTCGTCCCTATTTTTGCACGGAGCTTCCAGAAGACCGAAGAGATAACGAAGTGGGGCGACGAGGCGCCACCATAGGGCGCGCCGCAGGGGGCCCGCGCCGCCCTATGGTGTGGGCCCCTCGTCAGCCCCCGACCTACCCTTCCGCCTACTTAAAGCCTCCGTCGCGAAACCCCAGTACCGAGAGCCACGATACGGAAACCTTCCAGAGACGCCGCCGCGAATCCCATCTCGGGGATTCAGAGATCGCCTCCGGCACTCGGGAGAGGGGATTCATCTCCGGAGGACTCTTCATCGCCATGATCGCCTCCGGAGTGATGAGTGAGTAACCACCCGGACCATGGGTCCAGCAGTAGCTAGATGGTCGTCTTCTCCTTGTTGTGCTTCATTGTTGGATCTTGTGAGCTGCCTAACATGATCAAGATCATCTATATGTAATACTATATGTTGTGTTTGTCGGGATCCGATGGATAGAGAATACTATGTTATGGTGATTATCAATCTATTGTTTATGTGTTGTTTATGATCTTGCATGCTCTCCGTTATTAGTAGAGGCTCTGGCCAAGTGATTGTGTCACCTCTGAACATGTGAATTATTAATTGTGCACTAACCCTCTAATGAGTTTGCTTGAAGTTTGGTGTGAAGGAAGTTTTCAAGGGTCAAGAGAGGAGTATGATATACTATGATCAAGAGGAGTGAAAGCTCTAAGCTTGGGGATGCCCCGTGGTTCACCCCTGCATATTTTAAGAAGACTCAAGTGTCTAAGCTTGGGGATTCCCAAGGCATCCCCTTCTTCATCGACAACATCATCAGGTTCCTCCCCTGAAACTATATTTTTATTCAATCACATCTTGTGTTCTTTACTTGGAGCGTCGGTTTGTTTTTGTTTTTGTTCTTGTTTGAATAAAATGGATCCTAGCATTCACTTTGTGGGAGAGAGACACGCTCCGCTGTTGCATATGGACAAATATGTCCTTAGGCTTTATTCATAATGTTCATGGCGAAGTTTCTTCTTCGTTAAATTGTTATATGGTTGGAATTGGAAAATGCTACATGTAGTAATTCTAAAATGTCTTGGATAATGTGATACTTGGCAATTTTTGTGCTCATGTTTAAGCTCTTGCATCATATGCTTTGCACCCATTAATGAAGAAATACATAGAGCTTGCTAAAATTTGATTTGCATATTTGGTCTCTCTAAGGTCTAGATAATATCTAGTATTGAGTTTTTGAACAACAAGGAAGACGGTGTAGAGTCTTATAATGTTTACAATATGTCTTTTATGTGAGTTTTGCTGCACCTGTTCATCCTTGAGTTTGCTTCAAATAACCTTGCTAGCCTAAACCTTGTATCGAGAGGGAATACTTCTCATGCATCCAAAATCCTTGAGCCAACCACTATGTCATTTGTGTCCACCATACCTACCTACTACATGGTATTTCTCCGCCATTCCAAAGTAAATTGCTTGAGTGCTACCTTTAAAATTCCATCATTCACCTTTGCAATATATAGCTCATGGGACAAAATAGTCTTAAAAACTATCGTAGTATCGAATATGTACTTATGCACTTTATCTTTTATTAAGTTGCTTGTTGTGCGATAACCATGCTTCTGGGGAACGCCATCAACTATTGTTGAATATCATGTGAGTTGCTATGCATGTCCGTCTTGTCTGAAGGATCTATCACCTTAATGATTGGAGCATGCAAATTGTTAGAGAAGAACATTGGGCCGCTAACTAAAGCCATGAATCATGGTTGAAGTTTCAGTTTTGGACATATATCCTCAATCTCATATGAGAATAATAACCATTGCTACATGCTTATGCATTTAAGAGGAGTCCATTATCTGTTGTCCATGTTGTCCCGGTATGGATGTCTAAGTTGAGAATAATCAAAAGCGAGAAATCCAAAATGCGAGCTTTCTCCTTAGACCTTTGTACAGGCGGCATGGAGGTACCCCTTTGTGACACTTGGTTGAAACATGGCATGCAAAGATCCGGTAGTCCAAGCTAAGTAGGACGAGGTGCGGGCACTATTAGTATACTATGCATGAGGCTTGCAACTTGTAAGATATAATTTACATAACTCATATGCTTTATTACTACCGTTGACAAAATTGTTTCATGTTTTCAAAATAAAAGCTCTAGCACAAATACAGCAATCGATGCTTTCCTCTTGAAGGACCATTCTTTTACTTTTATTGTTGAGTCAGTTTACCTATCTCCCTCCACCTTAAGAAGCAAACACTTGTGTGAACTGTGCATTGATTCCTACATACTTGCATATTGCACTTGTTATATTACTTTATGTTGACAATATCCATGAGATATACATGTTATAAGTTGAAAGCAACCGCTGAAACTTAATCTTCCTTTGTGTTGCTTCAACACCTTTACTTTGATTTATTGCTTTATGAGTTAACTCTTATGCAAGACTTATTGATGCTTGTCTTGAAGTACTATTCATGAAAAGTCTTTGCTATATGATTCACTTGTTTACTCATGTCATTACTTTTGTTTTGATCGCTGCATTCATTACATATGTTTACAAATAGTATGATCAAGATTACGATGGCATGTCACTTCAGAAATTATCTTTGTTATCGTTTTACCTGCTCGGACGAGCAGAACTAAGCTTGGGGATGCTGATACGTCTCCAACGTATCGATAATTTCTTATGTTCCATGCTACTTTATTGATGATACCTACATGTTTTATGCACATTATATGTCATATTTATGCATTTTCCGAACTAACCTATTAACAAGATGCCGAAGAGCCATTTGTCTGCTGTTTTTGGTTTCAGAAATCCTAGTAAGGAAATATTCTCGGAATTGGACGAAATCTTCGCCCAGGGTCCTATTTTTGCACGGAGCTTCAGAAGACCGAAGAGATAACGGGGCGACGAGGCGCCGCCACCATAGGGCCGCGCGGCAGAGGGGGGCGCGCCGCCCTATGGTGTGGGCCCCTCGTCAGCCCCCCGACCTACCCTTCCGCCTACTTAAAGCCTCCGTCGCGAAACCCCGACCGAGAGCCACGATACGGAAAACCTTCCGAGACGCCGCCGCCGCGAATCCCATCTCGGGGATTCAGGAGATCGCCTCCGGCACCGCCGGAGAGGGGATTCATCTCCCGGAGGACTCTTCATCGCCATGATCGCCTCCGGAGTGATGAGTGAGTAGTTCACCCTGGACCATGGGTCCATAGCAGTAGCTAGATGGTCGTCTTCTCCTTGTTGTGCTTCATTGTTGGATCTTGTGAGCTGTCTAACATGATCAAGATCATCTATATGTAATACTATATGTTGTGTTTGTCGGGATCCGATGGATAGAGAATACTATGTTATGGTGATTATCAATCTATTGTTTATGTGTTGTTTATGATCTTGCATGCTCTCCGTTATTAGTAGAGGCTCTGGCCAAGTTTGTACTCTTAACTCCTAGAGGGAGTATTTATGCTCGATAGTGGGTTCATGCCTTCATTGACACCTGGGACAGTGACAGAAAGTTCTAAGGTTGTGATGTGCTGTTGCCACTAGGGATAAAACATTGATTCTATGTCTAAGGATGTAGTTGTCGATTACATTACGCACCATACTTAATGCAATTGTCTGTTGCTTAGCAACTTAATACTGAATGGGGTTCGGATGATAACCTGAAGGTGGACTTTTTAGGCATAGATGCAGTTGGATGGCTGTCTATGTACTTTGTCGTAATGCCCGGATTAAATCTCACTATATTTATCATATCATGTATATGCATTGTTATGCCTTTCTCTATTTGTCAATTGCCCGACTGTAATTTGTTCACCCAACATGCTTTTATCTTATGGGAGAGACACCTCTAATGAACTATGGACCCCGGTCCTATTCTTTACATAGCATACAATCTACTGGAATTGTGTTTTACTATTTTCTTGCAAACAATCATCTTCCACTCGATACGTTTAATCCTTTGTTACAGCAAGCCGGTGAGATTGACAACCTCACTGTTTCGTTGGCAAAGTACTTTGGTTTTGTTGTGCGGATTCCACGTTGGCGCCGGAATCCCTGTTGTTGCGCCGCATCACATTTCGCCACCATCAACCTTCAACGTGCTTCTTGGCTCCTACTGGTTCGATTAAACCTTGGTTTCATACTGAGGGAAACTTGCTTCTATACGCATCATACCTTCCACTTGGGGTTCCCAACGGACGTGTGCATTACGCATAGCCAGCCACCAGAAGTTGCCGACTTTGGGAGTGCCTCCACAACTACCCCTCTGAAGATCTCACGTCCTCGGGATGATGAGACCATAAGATCTACGCAGTTTTCGCCTTCGCTTCAACATCGATGACTCAATACCAGGCCTGCATCGCCACCAACTGCTACCAGGATCCAAGTTGAAGCCAATGTCGGCAAGATGAAGACGTCGGCATATGTGACCAGCCCCAAACCTATAGGATGGATAGGACAAACTCAATCGCTTTGATTGAGCTACCCCCGCGTATTAGTCATCCATGGGTACTTGTGTTACCATGTCTGGTTTGATGATTGCTTGTAGTTCCCTAAGTGTGTTGTCTTGAGTGTTTTTATTTGTTTGTTGTGTGTTTGATTGTCTTGGTCTTTAGGTCCGAAAAACACTCTTAGTGTGACAACCCAGCATAGGAAGCCTCCCAAAGATGTTTTCACCCCACCTACCTCACCGATAAAATGCTAATTGATAGTTAATTGAATAAGTTAACGAATGGCTCTAACTTTAACCTCGTTAGCAGTAGATTTTTCAACCATGAGGAAAACTAACTCAAAGCCCTATCTGCGCTAACTACCTTCAAGATCAGCTGAAGCATCTCTACTACAAGGAAGCAGAAGTCAGTACCTTCAAGATTGACTGCATCTCTGCTAGAAGCCATACTAACTTGGTCTAACCTTGGAGCATAATCGCGCTAACCTCGAGGATAACTTCTTGAAAACCACCTTCTAACACACCATCTAACAAGCAACAATAGCATCAAAGCCAAGCTACATCACATGGTTCATCTGGTCCTCATCAAGTGAAGCTCCTGAAGATACCTCAAGAACTCAAGATTAGGTGTAACCTACCCGCTCACTTCTTAGCTGGTATAAGTCAGCACCGACCCTCAAGCTGAAGAATGTCTTCGACGACCTTTGTTGCTGCTTCATCTGGATACCAATCAGGCGTTTCATTGACTTACTAACTTACCACGCGTCCTATGGTTTAGAAAACACCGTGTTTACCTATGGAAGCCGTGGTCTACACGTCTCCCCTAAGATTCTTCAACTGAATACGGAAGATTGATGACTTCTTCAGAAGCCCCAGACAGGACTACAAGGCAGAAGCTTTGAGTTTTTCCAAAAGACCGATGAAAGATCTTAAGGGTGGAAGACTTCGTCTTCTACTAAAAATTGGAGCTGACCCTAAAATTTTAAACCTTTCTAAAACACCGTTTGGAACTTGGGATGCACTAACTCCCCTTGAAGCTGTGGACTGCACCTCGCTCTCTGAAGAGGCTTCAACTCAAGACGGGAGATCAATGACTTCTCCAAAAAGGCGCCCGACAAGACCCGTGCCCGAAGCTTCGAGCTTTTCAGAATCCCCGATGAACAATTTTAAGGGTGGAAGAACTAAAATTTAAAGCTAACTCTAAAAAGTTCTCAACCCTGCTAGAGCACCATTGGAGTGCACTAACTTTCCGAAGTCGTGGACTCCGCTAGGATCGCTTAGAAGCTACAGATCCAACACCTACCTGGAGTAGTCAACCTCTTCATAAAGCTCGCCATCGGCAGAAATCCATCATGTCTCCCAGAAGATGAAGCAACAGCCTTCTCGGCAACGGCACATCTACAAAAGAATGGAGTCTAACTTTAGTTAAACTTTACAACCCCTCTAGTTCTACGCTTAGTAATCTCGGGACGAGATTATTTTAAGGGTGGAAGATCTGTAACACCCCAACTTTTGCAAACATGTTTATTTATCCAAAGTGCAAAAATTAGGGGGAACAAAAACTTTTTCTATAAACTAATTAAGATGAATTGCCTTGATCTGTTTGTTATGATGAATTGCCTTGATCTGTTGGTAGATGAATTGTCTTGTTGTGTTTGTTAAGTTTTGTCTTGAGCTGCCTACAAGAACACGACCTTTAATAATAAGACAACTTAGCAACTCACTAAATAAAACACATGTGTGGCCCTGGAAAACTCTTTTCCTTTCCCTACCAATACATAAAACCCTATGCTTTGTGTTTTCCCATATGTACCCCAACTCACATCTTCTAGTCTAAAAAAAAGCTAAGCTATGGCCCCTCTTGTATTACCTCAACCCCCTCTCTTCAAAAACATTTGAAGCTTTTGACAAAAGTCACCAAACCTCCTTTTGAGTTGTCCCATGACTTAAAATCTTAATTGAGAGGATCTTGCCAAAAACCTTTCTTTTTAAAATTAACTATGGTCACCTTAGATCATAGTATCACAAAAAGTGTTTCTAAAAGATATTTTGTTTTGACCCAAAGTGATGTCCTAATGGATTACCCATACTTTGTGTATCTTTAAAATTTAATATGTAGTTTTGGGCTTCCTAAAGAAATTTGAAAGGGTCCATTTTTAATCTGTTTTTGGATCATTGGACTCTTATAAAACCCCTCATCTTTTTGCAAACAAAACCATATGTATCTAAGACCAATAAAACTACTTTCACTATTGTTTTGTGTTTTTGAAAAAAAAAGGAGTTTTGAAGATGTTATATCCTCACTTATTTTGTCAACTTTATTTCTATATTTCTATTTAAACTTTGTGCTCGTCTCTCACTTAGATACTTAAAACCATCCCTCTCTTGGTTATCAAACTCATTTACAAATTTATTTTTCGTTTATGATATATCAAGAAAGGAGTGTGAGGAATAATACCTAATTTTTTTAAAACATAATCTTTACAAAGTTATATTTTTTAATTTATTCTTACTTAATGCATTGAAATGGTGGTTCTTTCATTTCATGCATCAAAACTTATATTTTGAAATTTGGTAAAATTATGCAAAGCCCACATTTGGGCAGAGAACATAACTAGCCCAAAATTTACATTGGTTATAATACCATCTCTACCTCTTCTCGGCCAATTTTGTAGTTCAAATCAAATAGGGGCTAAACCTTTTATTTTCTGAAAACTTAGAACTTGTGGACCTTTGCACCACACGCCAAGCATTACAAAACACTAGAAAAAAAATCACTTATATTCTGAACCCCTCTCAAATCCTATTTCGGGAAAGATATTGACCAACTTTTCTTTTTTTTTTTCCAAACGAAACAGTGTTCGTTTTGCATTTTTTTTCAGCCATCTACCTCACATTCTCCTCTCTACTTTGGGCAACCCTACTATTTGCTTGTTTTGCATGAAAAGAGGAGTTGGACGGGACATGTTTTGATCAAAGGTTGTGCTTGTGCTTGCCCCAGCCCAAACCGATACCACAAGATCTAGCTAGCTAACCTAGACTACCAGGAAACACACCCAAACCAACTCACACCCGCCGTATCATGACTAGGCACGCCAGAACTGTACGGCCAGGTCCCAGAACGTGAGCACGACCCCAAGCCCAAGCGACTATTGCAGGACGTGCCTGTCCGCGCATGCATGAACCAGCCAACTAGCCAAGACATGCCCGTCTATGCAGTACAGGCACCCAAGCCCTTGCTCAAAAACGACCGCCCCAGGTCGAGCCAGTCCGCGCACACGAGCCCCATCCCTCTCCCTTGCTGACGACAGCGCAAGGACGTCAGCAGCGTGGACGCCGTGACGCCAGCCATCGGTCGAGCACCCTCGATGCATCTCGGCCCCACCCCTCTCCCGACCGTTTCCCGCGCAGCACCCGCTCCCGAAAACCCTAGCCCGCGCTGGACACGCTCCTCCACCGCCGCGTTGGCCAATGGCGAAGCCCTGGACTCGTGCACCGCTGTTGTACGCCGCGTCCACCGTACACCCGCCCGCAGCTATATAAGCCGCCCCTCGGCCTCTCGCTTGGCCACACCGCTCCAGAGCACTCCCTTCCAACTCCCCTCGCCTCTCTTGTTCAGCAGAGAGCGCCGCAATGATTCTCTGGCCGCTGCTCGGCGAGGAAAGTTTCCCGCCCCGTGGTCACCACGCGGATGACGGGCAAGCTCGGGCTCGCCCCCGTCGTTCTAGTCCCTGTCTCTCTGCCCCACCTTGCTCGACCTCGTCTCCCAGACCTAACCACCCTCTTCTCGCCGCCTAGGTCCACCGGAGACCGCCGCCGCCGAGCTCCGCCCGGGATGTGCTGCGGAGGAGTGCCCGACGGAGGAGCTGCTGTGGTCGCGCAGGACGCTGCCGAGCCCGCCCCTGGACAGCGCCAGCACTCCGCCGCTTTCCCAGCCACCGCCGACGACTGCCGCCGCCCTCGGTAAGCTCCTGGCCGCCCCGCCCTTTCTTTCCGTCCACCAGCGAACGTACCTGTTCGCGGGAGGAAGAAACCTCCCGAGCGTGCGCGTGCATGGGCCGCTGGCCACGTTGGCCATGCATCCTGGCCCACCCGGGCCCCCTCTCCCTTTTCTCTTTGTTTTCTTTATTTTCTTCCCCCATCCACCTGGCTAACCTCCTGGGCCGGCCCAAAACGTCACCACCGCACGGCCCAGGCTTTTCCCGCCGTTTTATTGTTTTGAACTTTTCAATTTGCTGTTATATTGTGTTAAAACCAGTGGCACTAAAATGTGAATAACTCAATCTTTACAAACCCAAATCGAGTGAAACAAAGTGCATTAGTTCGTAAATTTCAATACCTTTCAAATGCCACTGGTCCCATATTTTTAGGATTTTTGTACGATGTTTAGTGCATTAAACATGTTCACTGGTTTTTGTTTAGTATTTGTAATTCCTAAAATGGTAGGATTAATATTTTTGGATAAATCCAATTGTGTTAGCCTTGTTTTGTTACTGGCCATCTATGAAAAATACTGTTAGTCTCTGTTCATGCATATTTGTTATTGTTTGTGTTATGTGTGTGTCACATTAAATGTTGTACCAAAACTTTTGTTTATTTAAAATATTTGACCAACTCTTTTTATTTAAAAATAGTCAACCTATGTTTTATTCTTTCAAAACAAAACCTCTGCAACTTAACATTAGACCTATTGTTTTGCTTAAGTTTTCAAAAGAGTGTAGCATATTGTTTACCTCCTATTTTTGTATAGTGTCTATTAGCCAAATAAACTAGGAAAATGATTTCCTTCTTTTCCAAAAATGTTTAAAAATAAAATATGAAATCTTTTGATGCCTAACCAATGCACTTGTCTTCTTTGTGGTGTTATATACCAGGGGATAATTAATTTATGCCATGGTGATACCCAAAGAGGCAATTGATAATTGGTGAGGCTCTTATGCCCTTATTAGGTGAATAAATTGGGTTTTCTAAAATAAAAACTCTTAAAGTTCTTTTGTAGTATCTATAAGACCTTAGTATGTTAGCCCTTAACAGAGTGGTTATCTATTGATTGTTGCTTGTTGTATGTTGTTTTGTTGGTATAATGTGTTGATTGTGTTCCTTTTATATTTTCCGGCGATAGATGCGAACAATTCCGGAGAAGGAGAAGAAGTGGTTCGGACGAGGATTTTATTTATATTGTTGGGATTCTTATATTGATGAAGTTGAAGAAGTCCAGGGACAAATAAGCTAAGGCAAGCCATCTCTTGATCTCTGAATGTTTAATCACATATTGTGGTTACTTTGTTGTTATTCTTGTCTCTCGATCTATCTTGTGTTGTTTCTACTTATGTTGATGGAGCATGCTCACCATGAGCATGTTTATTCTCTTTGACACCTCACCTACAACCCCCTTTAGTGAAATGGTGGTCTTCATCATCATATCCCAGGAATATTGTTGTTGCGAGACATAACAGTTGAATAACATAGAGTCATCATTTATTACAACACATATTGTCTTACACCATATATTACATTATTCAAGATTACACAAATAGTTGATCTAAACGATCAACGAACATATAAAACTAGCGGAAGCGTCGTAGTAGGTGGAACTATCTATCCACAGGCCAACGCTTGACGTTAGAAGCATCCTAGTTCTGGTAGACGTCTTGTTGACCGTCATCCTCGTTGTTGCTCCTCTTCATAGTCTGGCATTGGAATAGCCAGGGACACAGCCATGAGTACTTAAGTACTCGCAAACTAACACTATTGTAAGTAATTATCAACATTAATGGTTGCTAAGCTCTAGGTTTATTTGCATAAAGCCAAGTTTATTTTGTAAGTATTTAGTAAAGATGCTTGAATCTCTAGACTAACTCAAGTGGGAACATTAGTGTCATTCCCACCACCTCAGTGGTGTATTTCAACGAGTCAAATCACCGTTCAAGAATCATCATTCCTTTGTAAGACAAGTTCTGACAACGGAACAGTATGGCCTTTCCAATCGTCCGTAACCGTGGACACGGCTATTCGAATAGGTTTAACACTCTGCAGAGGTTGCACACTTGTGCCACAACATTTGATTACATCCGTCAGAGACAACTCTGAATAATCGTAACTCAGTACGCGGATCATCAACCCTAACCTTTCATTTACACCCCCTAGTATAGGCACCTCTCCCCATGAGCTTGGCCTCCCGGTGAAAACCAACTGTTAACCCGGGAACTGCACAGGGCTTGGGCCGGGTTCACCTCATTCACGTCATTTCACATTTCTCGGAGGCAGCCTCGGCATAACCCCTATGACGCTTGTTTAGAGGGAACCCATACTAAGACATATAAACTTCTAGTTAGACCCTACCCATAATCAGGTATTGTGGGGGTACTTGTATATTGGAAAGGTATCGCATCCAACCATCATCAGTTTTTAATCAAAAATCACCATCTTCTCTTGGTCATATTCACCTTTACTCTTCCTTTCATAATTTCACCATCATCATCCAATGTTCCCATCTAGAGTAGTCAATTTTAGTTATTTTGCAATAGCATCTAATCATGAGGGGGTTCTATCTAGCTTGATTTGCTTATGCTAACCATAACATTCTTGTTCTATTCTAAACCAAGTGAATCATGAATCAAAATTTCTTTGAAGTATAATACTTGAAAATAAAACAAAGTAAAAACATGGGATAGGATCTTAAGCATAAAGTAATAGTGCCTTGCTCATGAAGAGCTTTGCATTAAGGTGGCTTGCAAGAGTATTAGCTTGCCTTGGTTGGGGTAGGAGTCAAAGTTTTCCTCCTCCTCCGGGTTGTAGCCTTCCTCTTCCGGGTATTCCTCGAGACTAGCGTCTATATACGAATACAAGTATAACGATCACTACACACAATTAAATGCTAAGCTAAGCACACACCAAAATGCACACAAATATATGCTAACATCACACATTATTAGAGAGGTGATTTAATTCCTTGTTTTAAAGAAAAATAATTTCCTCTCATTATAAATATTCACTAAGATTTCTCTTTAATGTCTTGGAGGAGATAATTCCCTCTCATTGAATTTATTAAGATTTAATCTCTGCAAATAATAATAAGGTATGAGTGTTAGTTGACCAAGGTCAACACTTCATATCTATTATTTGAGAGTAACAAATTAAATGAGGTGCTACACCTCATGCATTTTAATATTAGCATGCTCATAATTTAATATCTCTCAATAACCAAGTATGAGGTTTATTAGACCAAAGTCAGTACCTCTATTTGAATTACTTGAGATCACAATTTAAATGAGAGAGTAGCTCTCATACCATTTTATAATTAATTTAAAGTAGTTTAAATGAACTAGAAATGGCTACATAGTCATTATTTAATTCTAGTCCATGATCATGTAAAACAACTACACTATATTTTTGCATAAACAATTAAAGGGTATCAAATGTGATTTATGTGAGTTGGAATTAACTTAAAATCATTTATAGATAATTTTTAATATTTATTTGAAGTTGGAAAAGGCTCTGCCTTGTTATTTTTATCATTTAAATTCTACCAATAATTTAGAAGTGAGGCCAGTGGCATTGTTTAGATAATTTCTTGGGCTTTCTGAATATATAAAATTTACTAAATTTGGTGTAGTGGATTTTGTTGTATTTAAATTTGAAAAAGCATCTGTAAGCAAATTCGAATTAAACAGAAAATAGAATTTGAATCAAGTGGGCTTGGCGGGAAGGCTAGGTGGGCTACACGGGGAAAAAGAAGTGGGCCGGCCCAGCAGCGTGTCGCCCACGCGCGGGCCGCCTGACATGGTGGGCTCCACCCGTCAGTCTCTTATAAATCCCGAAACGGTATGGATTAAAATGGTGCGTTGGATCAGAACGCGATCGTGCGGTGCACGATCGTCGTCTTCTCCGGCGAGAGGCCGAGGGTCTGGCGGCGAGCCTAGGGGGTCGGAGGGCATACCGGTGCTCCCGCGAGGTTCTGGAGGGTGCGAGGCGGTGTTGTCGACGGTGAGGAAGCTCCTGGTAGCAGTGGCGAGGCTCGGGGCGGCGTGAATCGACGACGGCGATCTGCGGGCTCCGGCGGCTTCAAGCTCCAAATTCCGGCGACTCCGGCGACGATTGAGGGTATGGTTTGTTCGAGGAGAAGCAGTGAGGTGAGGCGATCGTGTTGGTGTGAAGGAGAAGGCCGCGGGAGGTCTCTATTTATAGAGGGGAGATGGTGCCGTGGGTGCTGTGAGTGGTCGTCGACGGCGTGGCCTCTCCGGCGCTCCAAAGGGCAAGGCGAGGACGGCACTCGATTGGCGACGGCATGGCGAGTCTCTGGGTACAGGAAGCGTCCTGGGAGCGACAGGACAGCTCGGGCGCTTGATGATCGTGCGGCAGTACCCGCGGCATGGCGTCGACGGTGGCGACGGCGACAGGTCCTCCGGCGATGCTCGAGTGCGTCTAGCGCGTAGAGGTACTGGAGGGGGTGCTCGGTGCAGAGAATGGGCAGCAGGCGTGGGCGCACGAGTGGGTACGGCGCCATGCTCTGGCGCGTCCAGTGCGCGCTCACCGCGTGCACTGGCATGCCGTGGCATGTCCTGGGCACGCATGGGCACGCTTGGTGCGACCAATGCCGTGCCTTGGCGACCTTGAGCCGTGCTGGGTGATGATCACCATGTACTGGGCTACCTCCTAGACATGGTGAGGGGGAAAGAATCGAGCCAGAGAGAGAGAGAGCTTGGTGGCCGGCATGGGCATGGCATGGTGTAGTTTAGGGTTTCTCCTCCACTCAAACAGCACGGGCAAGTACTGGCAATGATGCAGGGGTACTAGAGGGGTAATGATCATCAAGATTCACCAAGGGTGCAGTGGAAAATCTGATGGATAAAGCAAGGTTTGATCAATTCAGTTTGGTGCCTGCCAAGTGTTCGACGAAATGGCCGCAAGAGAAAAATATTTGAATTTTTGAAATATTTTTGGTGGAGCTCAAAGACATATTAAATGTGATCTAATGATGGTGGTGGTGGTCATTTTAGTGATGGTTTGCAAGGATTCCAAAAAGTGCTCATCTTCACTTTACTCTCATATAGCATTTTGTTTTATTTACCCAAGTCAAACTAGGCAGAGTCAACCTTGGTGGTCAACCACAAAGTTGCTCCTCTTGACATGCTCTTGGATGAGGTGAAAAGAGTTAGAGGGGTTTAGTTTAAGAATTTGCCAAACCAGGGGTGTAAAGAGGGCAACATTTTATAAATGGCCAAATTGACCATTATCATATGTATGTACCATTTGAGTTTTTCTTTGATTTGAATCTGGTTTCTTCTATGCATTTATGTTTGTTTATGTTATATAAGTGTTTTACAAGCATTGAATCAAGCCTTGGTGTCCTTGTTTGAAGATTTGCAAAAATGGGTCTAAGGTGTATGTGAGGCTTTTTGGTTATTTGACATTTCTTAAATTTCTCTCTACTTGAGGTGAGATGATCATGGGTTAGGGTTTAAGTGCCATTGATACACACTAATACACTCATCATGGCAAATGCACACCAAAAACACATACTATGCATGATACTAGATATGGCACTATATGAGTAAATAAAGTTTTTGTTTGTTGTCAAAATTGAGTATTTGAAATTCCTCTTTCTTTATTTATTTATTGTTGAAAACTTGAGATGTTACAAACCCTTCCCCCTTACAAAAGATCTCGTCCCGAGATCTCAAAGAAAACTAGGTACTAAAGAGATTGGGGTACTCAGTCTTCATGAAGTCTTCCCTCTCCCAGGTAGCTTCTTCTTCGGTGTGATTACTCCACTGGACCTTCAGAAATTTGATACTCCGGGTGCGAGTAGTTCGGAAAGCTTCCTCCAGGATGCGAATTGGTACTTCTCTGTAGGTCAGATCTGAGTTGATGTCCACAGATCTGTGATCAATGTTCTTGAAGACCTCGGTCTTTTCTGGTACCTCTAAGCACTTGCGAAGCAGTGAGATGTGAAACACATTGTGTACCGCTGCCATTTCTTCCGGTAATTCCAGTTGGTACGATACCTCTCCCCGGCGACTAAGAACTTTGAAGGGTCCAACATAGCGGGGTGCAAGCTTTCCTCTAAGCTGGAATCTCTGCATTCCTTTAAGAGGGGATACTTTGAGATACACAAAGTCTCCGATCTCGAAGGTCATTTCCCGGCGTCTTTTGTCGGCGTAACTCTTCTGCCTGGACTGGGCTGTCTTCAGGTACTCCCGGATCTTGTGTACCTTCTCTTCGGCTTCTCGGAGAACGTCTGGTCCAAACACTTGGCTTTCTCCGACTTCCCACCAATTCAGAGGGGTACGCACTTTCTTCCGTACAATGCTTCAAAGGGGGCCATCTGCAGCTGGCCTGGTAGCTGTTGTTGTACGAAAACTCGTAAGGCAAGCAATCTTCCCACTTGGATCCATACTCTAGTACACATGCTCTCAGCATATCTTCAAGGATTTGATTGACTCGTTCAGTCTGTCCATCCGTCTGCGGGTGGTATGCTGTGCTAAAATTCAGGCGGGTGCCTAGCCCTTCATGCACCTTCTGCCAGAATCTCGAGGTGAATTGCGATCCTCTATCTGACACTATTGACTTCGGGGTTCCATGTAGGGTGACTATTCGGGAGATGTACAATTCTGCCAGCTTGGGTCCTTGGTAGGTGGTCTTGACGGGGATGAAATGGGCGACTTTGGTCAACCTGTCGACCACTACCCAGATAGAATCATTTCCTTTGCTAGACTTGGGCAGTCCGGTGATGAAGTCCATTCCTACCGAATCCCACTTCCATTCGGGAATCTGCAAGGGCTGTAATAGTCCTGCGGGTCGTTGATGCTCGGCCTTGACTCTTTGACAAATGTCACACTTGGCGATGTAGCTCCCGATTTCTCGCTTCATTCCATGCCACCAGAACTGTTCCTTCAAGTCCTGGTACATCTTGGTACCACCGGGATGAATGGAATAAAGGGTGTCATGGGCTTCCTTCAAAATGACTTGCTTTAGCTCCGAATCTGACGGCACGCACAAGTTGTACCAAAGTACTCCTTCTTCATCTACGGTGAATCCAGGTGCTTTTCCTGCAGCTATCTGGTTCTTGATTCCGTCGATGCTAGCATTCCCTTTCTGTGCTTCCTTGATTTGACTAACCAAGGTCGGTTGTAACTCTATGCTGGCGAGATAACCTTCGCTAACTAGCTCCAGTCTAAACTGCTCAAACTCTTGGTACAGGCTAGGTTGCTCTTCCGCGATCATGGAGTTGAGCTGACATGGTTGTCGGCTCAAAGCATCGGCTACCACATTGGCCTTTCCAGGATGGTAATGAATCTCTAGGTCGTAATCCTTGATCAACTCGATCCATCTTCTTTGCCTCATGTTCAGTTCTTTCTGAGTGAAGATATACTTCAAACTCTTGTGATCCGAGTAAATCTCGCATCGATTACCCATGAGGTAATGACGCCAAACCTTCAAAGCTAACACAACTGCTGCTAGTTCTAAGTCGTGAGTTGGGTAATTCTGCTCATGCTGCTTCAGTTGCCTTGACAGGTACGATATCACCTTCCCTCCTTGCATCAACACACATCCAAGACCAATCTTGGAGGCGTCGCAGTAAACGTCAAAAGGCTTGGTGATGTCTGGCATGATGAGTATTGGGGCTGTCGTCAGTCTTGCCTTGAGCTTCTGGAAGCTCTCTTCACATTTGTCCGTCCAGTCAAACTTCTTGTCCTTCTTCAGCAGTTGGGTCATGGGTCTTGCTATGCTCGAGAATCCTTCAACGAATCGGCGGTAGTAGCCCGCCAATCCAAGAAAAGCACGGACTTCGGTCTGAGTGGTTGGGACTTTCCATTCTGCAACGGTCTTGATTTTTGCGGGGTCCACGGCAATTCCTCCTGCAGACAAGATGTGTCCCAGGAATCCGACTTCTTTCAACCAGAACTCGCACTTGCTGAACTTTGCGTACAACTTGTGCTGTCTAAGGGTTTCTAGGATTATCTCCAGGTGTTGCTCATGTTCCTCTTCGGTCTTGGAGTAGATTAGGATGTCGTCAATGAACACAACGACAAACTTGTCCAAAAAGTTCATGAAGATCTTGTTCATGAGGTTCATGAAGTATGCCGGGGCATTGGTCAAACCAAATGACATGACATTGTACTCATACAATCCATATCTGGTGGTGAAAGCAGTTTTGGGGATGTCCGATGCACGGATCTTCAGCTGATGGTACCCTGTCCTAAGATCAATCTTTGAGAACACGGTGGCACCGGTCAACTGGTCAAACAGGTCTTCTATTTTGGGCAAGGGATACTTGTTCTTGATAGTGACATCATTGAGCTTGCGGTAATCCGTACATAAACGAATCGTACCATCCTTTTTGTCCACAAACAAGACTGGGGACCTCCAAGGTGACGCACTTGGTCGGATCAGACCTTTGGCCAAGAGTTCGTCCAGTTGCTTCTTCAGTTCCACTAACTCTGCTGGGTTCATGCTGTAAGCTCTCTAGGCTATAGGTCCTGTTCCGGGATTAACTCAATGATAAACTCGATATCCCGATCTGGGGGCATACCGGGTAAACCTTCAGGAAACACATCAGGGTATCTACAGACGACCCTAATCTGATCCAAGGTGGGTTGGGCTTGACTCTGGTTACAAGTGAAGTTTCTAGGTAGCCTTTCCGATATGTGCTCCACTAGTACTCCGGTGCTACTAGTCATGGTGATGGCCTTCTTGGCACAATCTATCAGTCCTTGATGTTTGGACATCCAATCCATACCCAGTACTACTTCCAAACCCTTTGTTCCCAGAACAATCAAATTTGCATAAAATTCTATGTCATGTATGATGATGGGCACATCTTTGCAAATTTTTCTAGCTTTTGTTGTTGATCCAGGTATTTGAACTATCATGACATGCTTCAAACTGGTGGGTTGAATCTTACTAGTGCATGCAAAATCCTCGGTGACAAAAGAATGCGATGCTCCGGAATCAAACAACACTCTTGCTGGTACGGAGTTAACAGAGAACATACCCAGCACAACGTCTGGCGCTTCCTGAGCTTCTTCCGCACTCATGTGAAAGAGGCGGCCGCCGCGGTTGTTGGGGTTGTTGGGGGTGAACTTTTTGCCGGTGGAGACACGGCGTTGCTGGGGCAGGTGCAGCGGTGTTGGCGGCGATCTTGGCGAGTCTCTTGGGGCACTCATTGGAAAAGTGTCCCACTACACCACACTCGTAGCAGGTGATGGTGGATTTGTCCTTGGGGGTAACCGGAACAGCGTTGCTCCCGGTCCTTGGTGCGGTGTTGTTGTTGTTGTTGGCGGGGGCTCTCATCGGAGCGCGGTTGAAGTTGGTGTTGTGGTGGACGTAGTTGTTGTTGCCGTGGTTGTTGTTGTGGTGGCCTCCTGGCCTGGAGTTTCCTCCGCTCCGGTGCTGAAAACCGGGGCGTGACATCGGGGTTGGTGGCTTGTTGTTTCTGGGAGGGAACCCTCCGCTTGAGCTGGGGCGATACCTTGAGGTATTGCTGGGCCCACTCTGTTGCATCATCCTGCGCTTGCGGTTCTCGTTGGCCTGGTTCAGCTTGCCCTCCATCTGGATGGCGGAGTCGACAAGGGCTTCAAGGTCAGCAAATGGAATGTTGACCAACACAGTCTGCATTTCATCATGTAGTCCGTTCAGGAACCTCTCCTTCCTCTTGTCGGTGGTGTCCGTCTCATCAGGGGCGTACCTTGACAAGGTGAGGAACTTGTCACGGTACTCTACCACAGTCATCCGTCCCTGCTTGAGTTCGCGGAACTCATCCCGCATCTTCTTGATCAGGCCCTGGGGCACATGGTACTTGCTGAACTTGAGCTTGAAGTCAGCCCAAGACATCATTTGCCCTGCGTTCAACGCGCGGGCACTCGTCCACCAGGCACGTGCAGGTCCTGCCAGATAGTGTGTGGCGAACAGAACCTTGTCGTTGGCCTCTACTCCGGCCACTTCCAGATTGTTCTCCATTGTCTGGAGCCAATCGTCTGCATCAAGAGGTTCCTCCGTCTTGCTAAACACCGGTGGGTTGGTGTTCTGGAAGTTCTTGAGTTTGGACCCTGGATGGTCATGGTGTCCCTGGCCCTGCTGGTTGTTGGCTAGTTGTTGCAGTGCTGCTAGGCTGGCTTGACGCTCAGCTCGGTCAGTCTCCCTGTCTGCCATCAGGGTCTGCAGTAGTTGCATCATAGCTTCCGAGTTGCGATGAGCCATCTGAATATGTAGATAGATTATGAGACGAGAGGGAAATTTCTATGGTTTATTTTGGGCTTAAGTTAAAAACTTGAGTTCTTGGATAAATTGAAACTTAAACACACTTTTATTTTATTCATGATGCACACATTACAAGCTTACACATAGGAGGGTTTGAAGAACCCTTTCAACAAACTACGATACAGTGGGACCGATACAACTTACACCTACGCAAGGTGCACAAGTGAAACTAAGCTTCATCGACACGGATCGGGACGGTGTCATCCATCCCGGCTGTCAGGTGCTCATGGCCATCCTCGTAAGGGTAGTAGGCCAGGTCATCATCATCCTCTTCATAGTCGTTGTCGTTGCTCACATAGGAGTAGCCATCCCCTTGGATGTCTTCCCCCTCTCCTTCGCTCTCGAGGGCCTTGAGCTGGTCCTCCTGAGTCTTGATGGTCTCCTTGAGGTTGGCGATCTGGTCGCGGAGGCGGGAGATCTTGTAGTCCTTCTTCGCGTTCTCACGGCGAAGGGTCTTGCGCTCTGCGGCGATGATCTTGGTGATCTCGTCCTTCTGAGCCATCTGGTCGTAGGCGAAGTTGGCGAGGGAGCGAGCGTTGTCGAGCTGGACGTAGGTCTCGCAGAGCATGTAGTCGGTGTGGTCCACGTGGGACTTCAGCTCGGGGTGGGGCGAGAGGTCCATCGGTGCCCCCATGGAGTCGTGCCTTGCCATGTGGAAGTAGCGGGTTCCCCGGATTCGGGGCAGCTCCAGCCCGCACAGACGGGCTAGTGCTTCCTTCATGGCTCGAGCAAGGCCGTCCAGCCAACTGTTCTCCAGGACGGAGAACTGGATCCTGCTGGTCGGGGGTGACTCAGACGTTCCGCGGAGGTCGGCGCAGACGATCCACTGCATCTGTCCTCCGAGCTGGTTGGTGACCCGTCCCCCGAAAAACTCCGGGAAGGGGCGTCCGAGGAACAGGGAAAGCTCAGTCAGGTCCTCCTCAAAGATGAGGCCTCCAGCGTTGCCTAGGCGGTAAGACTCGGTCTGAGCGAAGTGCTCCATCTGTAGAGACATGGATGAGTAAGTTAGAGAGGTGCAAGTGTTCAAACTTTTAATTGTAAGAAGAAAACATGAACTTGTTATTTTGCAAAGGAATTCAAAGGTAAGAGTGTGAATAAGTTTTCATAACTATTTCTTTTATTAGTTTTGAATCTATGTGTTCCAAACGTCCATTCTAAACTAGGGGCTTCTAAGGTCAAACAATGGCTCTGATACCAACTTGTCAACACCCGGATTTTTAAGTCCAGATGCCTATTATGTCATACATCGCAATCCCAGGAATATTGTTGTTGCGAGACATAACAGTTGAATACCATAGAGTCATCATTTATTACAACACATATTGTCTTACACCATATATTACATTATTCAAGATTACACAAATAGTTGATCTAAACGATCAACGAACATATAAAACTAGCGGAAGCGTCGTAGTAGGTGGAACTATCTATCCACAGGCCAACGCTTGACGTTAGAAGCATCCTAGTTCTGGTAGACGTCTTGTTGACCGTCATCCTCGTACTGTT
This sequence comes from Lolium multiflorum, assembly GCA_030979885.1. Taxonomy (NCBI): domain Eukaryota; kingdom Viridiplantae; phylum Streptophyta; class Magnoliopsida; order Poales; family Poaceae; genus Lolium; species Lolium multiflorum. The sequence continues at coordinate 155,857,793 of CM061748.1, read as the reverse complement.
GCTCCTCTTCATAGTCTGGCATTGGAATAGCCAGGGACACAGCCATGAGTACTTAAGTACTCGCAAACTAACACTATTGTAAGTAATTATCAACATTAATGGTTGCTAAGCTCTAGGTTTATTTGCATAAAGCCAAGTTTATTTTGTAAGTATTTAGTAAAGATGCTTGAATCTCTAGACTAACTCAAGTGGGAACATTAGTGTCATTCCCACCACCTCGGTGGTGTATTTCAACGAGTCAAATCACCGTTCAAGAATCATCATTCCTTTGTAAGACAAGTTCTGACAACGGAACAGTATGGCCTTTCCAATCGTCCGTAACCGTGGACACGGCTATTCGAATAGGTTTAACACTCTGCAGAGGTTGCACACTTGTGCCACAACATTTGATTACATCCGTCAGAGACAACTCTGAATAATCGTAACTCAGTACGCGGATCATCAACCCTAACCTTTCATTTACACCCCCTAGTATAGGCACCTCTCCCCATGAGCTTGGCCTCCCGGTGAAAACCAACTGTTAACCCGGGAACTGCACAGGGGCCGGACAGTTCACCTCATTCACGTCATTTCACATTTCTCGGAGGCAGCCTCGGCATAACCCCTATGACGCTTGTTTAGAGGGAACCCATACTAAGACATATAAACTTCTAGTTAGACCCTACCCATAATCAGGTATTGTGGGGGTACTTGTATATTGGAAAGGTATCGCATCCAACCATCATCAGTTTTTAATCAAAAATCACCATCTTCTCTTGGTCATATTCACCTTTACTCTTCCTTTCATAATTTCACCATCATCATCCAATTTTCCCATCTAGAGTAGTCAATTTTAGTTATTTTGCAATAGCATCTAATCATGAGGGGGTTCTATCTAGCTTGATTTGCTTATGCTAACCATAACATTCTTGTTCTATTCTAAACCAAGTGAATCATGAATCAAAATTTCTTTGAAGTATAATACTTGAAAATAAAACAAAGTAAAAACATGGGATAGGATCTTAAGCATAAAGTAATAGTGCCTTGCTCATGAAGAGCTTTGCATTAAGGTGGCTTGCAAGAGTATTAGCTTGCCTTGGTTGGGGTAGGAGTCAAAGTTTTCCTCCTCCTCCGGGTTGTAGCCTTCCTCTTCCGGGTATTCCTCGAGACTAGCGTCTATATACGAATACAAGTATAACGATCACTACACACAATTAAATGCTAAGCTAAGCACACACCAAAATGCACACAAATATATGCTAACATCACACATTATTAGAGAGGTGATTTAATTCCTTGTTTTAAAGAAAAATAATTTCCTCTCATTATAAATATTCACTAAGATTTCTCTTTAATGTCTTGGAGGAGATAATTCCCTCTCATTGAATTTATTAAGATTTAATCTCTGCAAATAATAATAAGGTATGAGTGTTAGTTGACCAAGGTCAACACTTCATATCTATTATTTGAGAGTAACAAATTAAATGAGGTGCTACACCTCATGCATTTTAATATTAGCATGCTCATAATTTAATATCTCTCAATAACCAAGTATGAGGTTTATTAGACCAAAGTCAGTACCTCTATTTGAATTACTTGAGATCACAATTTAAATGAGAGAGTAGCTCTCATACCATTTTATAATTAATTTAAAGTAGTTTAAATGAACTAGAAATGGCTACATAGCCATTATTTAATTCTAGTCCATGATCATGTAAAACAACTACACTATATTTTTGCATAAACAATTAAAGGGTATCAAATGTGATTTATGTGAGTTGGAATTAACTTAAAATCATTTATAGATAATTTTTAATATTTATTTGAAGTTGGAAAAGGCTCTGCCTTGTTATTTTTATCATTTAAATTCTACCAATAATTTAGAAGTGAGGCCAGTGGCATTGTTTAGATAATTTCTTGGGCTTTCTGAATATATAAAATTTACTAAATTTGGTGTAGTGGATTTTGTTGTATTTAAATTTGAAAAAGCATCTGTAAGCAAATTCGAATTAAACAGAAAATAGAATTTGAATCAAGTGGGCTTGGCGGGAAGGCTAGGTGGGCTACACGGGGAAAAAGAAGTGGGCCGGCCCAGCAGCGTGTCGCCCACGCGCGGGCCGCCTGACATGGTGGGCTCCACCCGTCAGTCTCTTATAAATCCCGAAACGGTATGGATTAAAATGGTGCGTTGGATCAGAACGCGATCGTGCGGTGCACGATCGTCGTCTTCTCCGGCGAGAGGCCGAGGGTCTGGCGGCGAGCCTAGGGGGTCGGAGGGCATACCGGTGCTCCCGCGAGGTTCTGGAGGGTGCGAGGCGGTGTTGTCGACGGTGAGGAAGCTCCTGGTAGCAGTGGCGAGGCTCGGGGCGGCGTGAATCGACGACGGCGATCTGCGGGCTCCGGCGGCTTCAAGCTCCAAATTCCGGCGACTCCGGCGACGATTGAGGGTATGGTTTGTTCGAGGAGAAGCAGTGAGGTGAGGCGATCGTGTTGGTGTGAAGGAGAAGGCCGCGGGAGGTCTCTATTTATAGAGGGGAGATGGTGCCGTGGGTGCTGTGAGTGGTCGTCGACGGCGTGGCCTCTCCGGCGCTCCAAAGGGCAAGGCGAGGACGGCACTCGATTGGCGACGGCATGGCGAGTCTCTGGGTACAGTGGAAGCGTCCTGGGAGCGACAGGACAGCTCGGGCGCTTGATGATCGTGCGGCAGTACCCGCGGCATGGCGTCGACGGTGGCGACGGCGACAGGTCCTCCGGCGATGCTCGAGTGCGTCTAGCGCGTAGAGGTACTGGAGGGGGTGCTCGGTGCAGAGAATGGGCAGCAGGCGTGGGCGCACGAGTGGGTACGGCGCCATGCTCTGGCGCGTCCAGTGCGCGCTCACCGCGTGCACTGGCATGCCGTGGCATGTCCTGGGCACGCATGGGCACGCTTGGTGCGACCAATGCCGTGCCTTGGCGACCTTGAGCCGTGCTGGGTGATGATCACCATGTACTGGGCTACCTCCTAGACATGGTGAGGGGGAAAGAATCGAGCCAGAGAGAGAGAGAGCTTGGTGGCCGGCATGGGCATGGCATGGTGTAGTTTAGGGTTTCTCCTCCACTCAAACAGCACGGGCAAGTACTGGCAATGATGCAGGGGTACTAGAGGGGTAATGATCATCAAGATTCACCAAGGGTGCAGTGGAAAATCTGATGGATAAAGCAAGGTTTGATCAATTCAGTTTGGTGCCTGCCAAGTGTTCGACGAAATGGCCGCAAGAGAAAAATATTTGAATTTTTGAAATATTTTTGGTGGAGCTCAAAGACATATTAAATGTGATCTAATGATGGTGGTGGTGGTCATTTTAGTGATGGTTTGCAAGGATTCCAAAAAGTGCTCATCTTCACTTTACTCTCATATAGCATTTTGTTTTATTTACCCAAGTCAAACTAGGCAGAGTCAACCTTGGTGGTCAACCACAAAGTTGCTCCTCTTGACATGCTCTTGGATGAGGTGAAAAGAGTTAGAGGGGTTTAGTTTAAGAATTTGCCAAACCAGGGGTGTAAAGAGGGCAACATTTTATAAATGGCCAAATTGACCATTATCATATGTATGTACCATTTGAGTTTTTCTTTGATTTGAATCTGGTTTCTTCTATGCATTTATGTTTGTTTATGTTATATAAGTGTTTTACAAGCATTGAATCAAGCCTTGGTGTCCTTGTTTGAAGATTTGCAAAAATGGGTCTAAGGTGTATGTGAGGCTTTTTGGTTATTTGACATTTCTTAAATTTCTCTCTACTTGAGGTGAGATGATCATGGGTTAGGGTTTAAGTGCCATTGATACACACTAATACACTCATCATGGCAAATGCACACCAAAAACACATACTATGCATGATACTAAATATGGCACTATATGAGTAAATAAAGTTTTTGTTTGTTGTCAAAATTGAGTATTTGAAATTCCTCTTTCTTTATTTATTTATTGTTGAAAACTTGAGATGTTACACCTACAACCCCCTTTAGTGAAATGGTGGTCTTCATCATCATGTTCTTGGTGTACCCCTCTAAGTGTGATGGGTACGCCCACTTGTCTTGTGTGTGTCGACCTCTTGACACCCTTTTTGCACCCCATAGTGGTATGGTGGTTAGCATCATGCCCTTGTCGTATCTTAAACCCCTTGTTGATGCCATGCATACTTACTCCCAAGTATGTGAACCCCTTGTTGCTGTTATACATACTTACTCTCGAGTATGTTGAACCCCTTGTTGATCTTATGCATGCTTACTCTAAGCATGTATGCCCCCTTGACCACCTATATTATCATCTTCTTAGTGGTATGATGATTAACATCATGACCCTTGTTGAATCATCCTATTTATGATGTCCCTATGCATGCTTATCCTAAGTATGTATGATCTCCTTGACACCTCAATTATCATCTCCTTAGTGGTATGATGGCTAGCATCATGCCATTGTTGTCTCTTAGTTCTTACATGAAACTATAGGTTGGGAACCCCTTGGAAAAATACCTTGTTGAAAAGAACTTTTGAAAAACCTTGGGTGAGTTGGACTTACCTAAGTGTGTGTTTATGAAAGAAAAGGATCTTGGCAAAGATGGTTGGAAAGAGAATCTTGTTTATGAAAACTTTGGCGTCTAAGTATTCACCCGTGACAATTAACCCGCGCAACCACAGCTACTCCAACGTGGGAACGGAGCTTAGCTTGACGTTTGTTCTTCTTAGCATGAGGCACCGCACAACTATACAAGGGTACGGTTACCCCCGAGTCCGGGTTGTCATTGTTGGGACAATAGTATAACGGGAGGCCTTCGGGGCTGACCCGTCCGGAAGACACTATGGGTCTCCTGGCTTGGCGGTGGAGCCACGCTCAAAGGGAGGTGAGCTGCCACGGTGCCGGGGAGGTACATACTCCATAGGGTAGGACCTCTTGCTAAGTCGAATGGGCGAAAGGTTATGTTCGGGTATCCGTCGTGGCATATGTTGTTATGCGGGGATGATGCCCACACGATAGGTATCCGGATAGAGGTGGGGAAAGTGTGCAAACTCTGCAGAGTAAAATCTATTCGAATAGCCGCGTCCGCGGTCATGGACGGTTGGAATGGCTGTTGCTTAGCCTGATGAGTTTTGTTTTACAAAATTGTTTGACAAAGGAAAGGAAAGAACTTGTTTGAAGTACCGGAAGGGTACGGGAAAGGATGTGTCGACCATATGGAGATGGTCGGGAAGGATAAGTAAAATTGGGTTACCCCATCCTAGTGTTTTATGTTGTAGAACTCTTTGAAGTATCATCTTCAACAAAGATATCGAGATGTCATAGGGTATCTTTTGAAGTATCTTCTTTAACAAAGATATAGAGATGTCATAGGACTTCCCTAGTATCCCCATCAATTGAGATGGCGGTATGCTACCTCTTCTTTAACAAAGATATAGAGATGTCATAGGACTTTCTTAGTGTCCCCTTCAACTGTGATGTGGGATGCTATATCCACAAGAGAAACTGATTCTCTTTCACATGCTATATCCACAAGAGAAACTGATTCTCTTTCACATGCTATATCCACTAGAGAAACTATTCTTCCTCTCTTGTCTTCTTTAGTTAGAATTGTTATCACCTTCTTGATGGTTTGCGAGTACAATTCAAATGTACTCACGGCTTTGTCCCTGGCTATTTACTTGGCCAGACCTGGAGGACTTCGACAGATGAAGAAGGAGTTGACGACGTCTATGCGAGCTAGGAACGTCTTCCCAGTCAGTTGCCTGTAGGGTTAAGGCAGATGACTTGGGCTCTACGCTGCTGAAGTGATTCTACTACTCTGATGATTAGATTAGGCCCTTCGAGGCTATTATGTAAAGAAGGGTCATGTGACCTTATTGTAATTTTCTTATTCCGTTTTGTAAAGGATGATTTAATTTGATATCAGTTCGGTTATGTGTTCACGGCACACTGATCATGGGAACGTGAACTGTATACATAACAGGGTATTTTGGACAGTTAGTCCGGGGTCCCCACATTATTGTTGTAAGAACTAGTAGGACGGCCCTCGCAAATGCGAGGGCATCATCTTATGTTTACTAAAATCCTACGCCAATATTTTCCCTTCACATGAGATGTAGTTATGGATACGATCGTAAATGTGCATCTTCGACAGCGTTGTAACTATGGCTAAAAATTATGAAAACATCATTATTTCATTTTTTACCGGAAATCTATTGATGGTTTCTCAACAACTTGAACTTACATCTTTGGACTTGTGAGGACCTCGGTATAATTAGTATGGAAGATATTGACTACGCTACTTGTATGTGTCATGATATAGAGGTAAACATGTGGTTCCTTCTTATAAGCTTTGTTAGATTTTCATTCATGAAGATATTTGGTAGCTTGCATGGAAAATATTGTAATCATCTTCAATTCTGCAAAAAAGAAATAGTGGTAAAGAAATTTGTGAGTTTGCACATAGCTAAAACATGTACTATGAATGACTGATATATTTATTTTTGGGACTGGATACATGGAAATCATGTTTGGACATTATCACAAAAGTAATATCACAATTTTGGATATTTTCAGTATCTTAAAATTGCAATACAATTAGTTGCTAAAGATGCACTTTGGAAGACTGCGCCTAAAAGTTAAGTTTTAGGGATCTAGATAAAATATTTAGAGAACACTATTTGTACGAAACGGATGTAGCGTACACGTCTGGCATTGCCATCAGACAAATGGACGTGGCATACATGTCTAGTTGGACCTGTATAGATCACTCATGCATACGTATAATTTTAAGATGTATTTCTTAAGTATATGAAGAACTCATTGGATCCAATATATCTAGAATAAGGAAACATCTCGAGCTTTCTGGTGGTGTGAATGTGAGACGGTCAATTGTATTTGCTTGCTATTAGAAACTACCGACCACAAGTCAGATATTCGATAATTAAACATTTGGAATCTAGAGCTAGTAAATTGTTTCAATAGAATTAAATTATTCGCTTAAGCATTGGGTACATATTTATGTGTCATAAATATTTTTTTAGTAAGTCACGCAACAAAAAAAAATGATTCTATCACACATGCAATTGTAATTTATGTTTTTTCCTAAAATACAAAACACATGCCTTTTCTGTTCTTGCCAATAATGATGCGTCCATTTTTATTCTAACATACATTTTATTTGAACTCCAAATTGTCCATGTAAATATATTTTTGTACCACTCTTAAAATGTGGGCTCTCTCGAGTTCATAACATGCACATACCTCCTATCTTCAGGGCATCTATGGTGTTTCTATTGTTTAAAAAAACTATGGTGTGTTTACTTATGTTCTAACACATATTATTTCTACTCCATTTTTTCTATGTTTTATATTATTTTTGTTTTCACTCTTAAGTGTGTGCTCTCTCAAGTTCACCAAGTCTTGTCACTCTAGATATTGGGAATGCCTACAAATCATCAAATTTAAACACTGAGATCTGGTGGCATACTACCGTTCCTTCAGATGTTGGTTATTGGCTAGAAAATGTTGTTCTAGAAATTAATTTACTGCCACGTAATAAATACTTTCTAGTATAGCACGTCTTTCAAGTTTTATATTTTCTCTACCACTAAGTTAGTTTTAGAGACAAATGTAGCGCCATTTCTTTCTTTATATGTTCTCGAATTCTAAAATATTCTCTCTACGAACTGTAAGGCAGCGAGTTTTATACTCCCTCCGATCCGTAATAGGTCAAATTTGAAATAAGCCCACATCACTTATTATGACTTGCATGGAGTAGAATGTTTACTGATGAGTAATTATTATGTGGCAACAATTTTTTTAAGGATGGACCACCAATATTTGTTAGCATGAAACAACTTAGACTTGAAAATAATTCTAATTCTACTATATATGCTATGATTAATTAAAATTAAAGTTGCATGCAGATGCGTTTCATGCATCAATACTGCTATATGCATGTGTATACATACCTGATCTTATCTTAAGTTGCTAGTTAGGTCTTCCATCGATTCTGCTCCTTTGTAATCCATGCATGCTACGCAGCTAATTATCCATCTAGCCGATGGCATGAGGTCATACGTAGATCCATATGGCGCCCTGATGCAGTGATGCTGGACCAGGAGAGAAAACATAATAATTACTCGATCTCATCAGTAAACATTCTACTCCATACATTGCTGGTCCTTTTGTTTCGATAAAATGAGCGAATGTTGGCAACTCGATTATGGTCAGGAGAGAAAATGATAATTAGCGTGATGTAGGGTCGAGCAAAAATCACGCGCCTCTGCTGCTCGGCGGCGCTGGCATCGGACGGTCTTGCATGGCTGAATTGCTTATGCATGCCCCGCAACATCTCCCGATCAGTGCATCCAAAGCTGCCGCCATGCTTCTCTTCCGTGCTCGCCATAGACGCATGCTTCCCGAGCCGTCCGGCCATCCATCGACAACCTCACAGAGTCGTAGCATTGCTCGCCAGCACGCACACGTCCACCTCGCGCTGCACCTTCCTCTCCAGCAATCTCCGCTTCCGTCGCCTCAAGCCGACCGCCCTCGCCTCGCTCTCCTCCGTCCTCCGCTGTCCATCGATCTCTCCGCCACAGGCGACCATGAGGATGGTCGCCGCCGACATCGTCATCGACAACCTTGCAGCACTGCTCGCCAGCACGCGCCTGGCGTTGCACCCTCCTTTCCTGCAATCTCCGCTTCCGTCGCCCCAAGCCGACCACTTCTCCTCGCCTTGGTCGCCTCCGTCCTCCGCTGTCCATCGATCTCTCCGCCACAGGCGACCGTGACGGCAGTCGCCGCCGTCCGCCGACATCGTCGCTCGCAGCTGGTGCCCCGTCAACTTGCTTCTTCCCTGACACCGATGTCCGCCCGTTCCAGTCTCTCCGCCACCAAGTCCCAGCCTTCGTAGGGATATATCCTCCGCGATCTCCGCTCCAAGAGGTCCGAGGCCGACAGGCAGCCAAGCACATTCCCACTATGTACCAATGAATCTGCGTTGTGGAAAGCCATACCTATCCCCGTCTTAACATGGATCAAAACTTTGTGCGCCTTCACTTCTTCAACATCGGCCATCTACGAGGAAAGATCAAATTTGACCATGCTCATGCTTATACATGGATTGGAGACCTGGCAGACCAACTGGAGGCAAATTATATAGTTGGTGGCCGCATCATGCTTGGAAACATGTCACAGGATATCAACCCAAATACGTCGCATCTGCAGCGTGCTAGAACAGAAGAAATACGGCGGCGGCGGCAGCTGATTGCGTGACGGCGTGTTAGGTTATTTCTCTTGAGAAGATCTTTTTATTAGGGACTCAAGAGGTACGTGGTACACTATTTAATTAGGGGCAGTGGTGGGTAATTTATGTAATCTTTATTGTCAATGGGCAATTCCTAAAATCCAACGGTTGTCATTGTCTAGCTATTTAAACTAATGGCCAGATGTTTCTAATTATTGTGGGATTTTCTAGCTAATTCTCTAATTGCACTTTTAGTGTTAGGTTATTTCTCTTGAGAAGATCTTTTTATTAGGGACTCAAGAGGTACGTGGTACACTATTTAATTAGGGGCAGTGGTGGGTAATTTATGTAATCTTTATTGTCAATGGGCAATTCCTAAAATCCAACGGTTGTCATTGTCTAGCTATTTAAACTAATGGCCAGATGTTTCTAATTATTGTGGGATTTTCTAGCTAATTCTCTAATTTCTGGTTAGCCCGTAATGCACTTTTAATATATAATAGATTACCATAACCACTACCATTATTAGAAGGATATGGCCTATAGTTGTTGTTACCATAATTATTCCTATAAGCATTGTTGTTGAAATTATTACTCTTAATGAAATTCACATCAACATTTTCTTCTTGAGCAACCAATGAAGCTAAAGGAACATTATTAGGATCAATATGAGATCTACCATTTGCAAGCATAGACATAATAGCATCAATCTTATCACCCAAAGAAGAGGTTTCTTCAACAGAATTTACCTTCTTACCTTGAGGAGTTCTTTCAGTGCCATTCAGAGTAATTGATCATCATATCATCAAGAAGCTTTGTCGCGGCGCCCAAGGTGATGGACATAAAAGTACCTCCAGCAGCTGAATCCAATAGGTTCCTTCAGGAAAAATTCAATCCTGCATAAAAGGTTTGGATGATCATCCAGGTAGTCAGTCCATGGGTAGGGCAATTCTTTACCAAAGATTTCATTCTCTCCCATGCTTGAGCAACATGTTCATTATCAAATTGTTTAAAGTTCATAATGCTACTTCTCAAAGAAATAATCTTAGCAGGAGGATAATATTTACCAATAAAAGCATCTTTACATTTAGTCCATGAATCAATACTAGTTTTAGGCAAAGAAAGCAACCAATCTTTAGCTCTTCCTCTTAATGAGAAAGGAAACAATTTCAGTTTTATAATATCACCATCTATATCCTTATATTTTTGCATTTCACAAAGTTCAACAAAATTATTAAGATGGGCAGCAGCATCATCAGTACTAACACCAGAAAATTGCTCTCTCATAACAAGATTCAGTAAAGCAGGTTTAATTTCATAGAATTCTGCTGTAGTAGCAGGTGGAGCAATAGGAGTACTTATAAAATCATTATTATTTGTGCTAGTGAAATCACACAACTTAGTATTTTTAGGAGTACCCATTATAGCAGTAATAAAGTAAACTAAGCAAATAGAATAAAGTAAAGACAAGTAACTAATTTTTTTGTGTTTTCATATAGAACAAGTAAATAATACAGAAAGTAAAGTAACTAATTTTTGTGTTTTTAATATGAAGCAAACAAGAAAGTAAATAAAATAAAGTAAAGCAAGACAAAAACAAAGTAAAGAGATTGGATGTGGAGACTCCCCTTGCAGTGTGTCTTGATCTCCCCGGCAACGGCGCCAATCGACGATGAAGTGAACACCGCCGAAAGTGGTATCCATGTTGCCGCACGATTCTTTAGAGGTCGGATGTGTTGCCTCGGTGCGTTGTACGAACTCGAATGATCCACACCGAACTGAATGTTTCCGATCCGGCGGGGTCGGTGACTCCAGCGTGAACGCTGCAGATGTGACTGGGACTGTCGATGACCTGCCTTGTGCCGACAGGCATCCCCACAGACGGCGCCAATTGACGAGGGTGCTCCTCGGCAATGCCCTCCGATTGGGGCTTAGGGTTGATGGAATCCTGTAGGCTGACACGAGACATCGGTTCGTAAGCGGGAGAGCAATTTACCCTGTTCGGGGCCCTCGATGAGGTAAAACCCTTACGTCCTGCCTGTCTGATCTTGATTATGAAAATATCGGGTTACAATGGGGTGCGGAAGGTTTCGGCTGTGATCTCGTCGAGAAGCTAAGTGTTATGGTGACCTAGCTCTGGGCTTGCTGTCATCACCCGGCTTTTTAAGTCCAAATGCCTATTATGTCGTACATCGCAATCCCAGGAATATTGTTTTTGCGAGACATAATAGATTGATATCACAACGCATCGTTTATTACAACACATAATCGTCTTACAACAAAGGATCACATGATCCAATCTTAATACAACATTGTGGATCTAGAGATCCTATTACAAAACACATAGCGGAAGCTAAGTAATGGTCGTGGTCCATCTGTTCCATAGGCAACTGTTGACGTCAGGAGTAGTCCTAGTTGTCGTAGACTGATGACCCACAAGTATAGGGGGTGTATCGTAGTATCTTCGATAAGTAAGAATGTCGATCCCAACGAGGAGCAGAAGGTGTTGACAAGTAGTTTCGATGAAGGATTCACTGTAAATGCTCACAGACAAGTATTCAAGGGGTTTTGATGTAATAGATGAATAAAGTACGAGTAAGTAAAATGCGAGAGAAATAATTGCAGCGAGTGGCCCAATCCTTTTTAGCACAAAGGACAAGCCGGTTTGTTTACTTATAATGACCAAACGTTCTTGAGGACACACGGGATTTTAGTCTAGTGCTTTCGCTTCATGTGGCTAAATAATCTTCATTGTTTTGATAAGTGTTGTGTGGGTGAACCTATGCTAATGCACCGCCCTTCCTAGGACTAATACACACTTGTGATTATACCCCTTGCAAGCATCCGCAACTACAAGAAAGTAATTAAGATAAATCTAACCATAGCCTTAAACTCTGAGATCCTGCGATCCCTCTTGCATCGATATACTAACGGGGCTCAGGTTTCTGTCACTCCGGCAACCCCGCAATTAGCAACCGAATACAAGATGCACTCCCCTAGGCCCATAAATGGTGAAGAATCGTGTAGTCGACATTCACACGACACCACTAGAAGAATGACACCACAACTTAAATATCATAACATTGAATATTACTCAACCATAATTCACTACTAGCATTTAGACTTCACCCATGTCCTCAAGAACTAAACGAACTACTCACGAGACATCATATGGAATACAATCAGAGGTGATATGATGATGAATAACAATCTGAACATAAACCTTGGTTCTATGGTTTCACTCAATAGCATCAATAACAAGTAGAAAGTAACGCCGGGAGAGTTTCCCTATCAAACAATCAAGATCCAACCCAAATCGTTACAGCGGTGACGAGGTGCAGCGGTGGTGATGGCGGTGTAGATGGTGGAGATGATGATGATGATGATGATGGAGATGATGTCCAGCTCGATGACGATGGCGATGGCGTCGATTTCCCCCTCCGGGAGGAATTTCCCGCGGATTCCTGCCCGCCGGAGAGTCTTTTCTCTCCGTGTTCTCCGCCCGCAGGCGGCTGTAACTCTTCGTGAGGTACCCTCCGTGGCTTAGGTTTTCGGGACGAAGGAGTACGCGAAGAAAAGGAGGCGAAAGGGGCTGTGGGGCCCCCACACCACAAGGTGGCGCGGCCAGGCCATGGGCCGCGCCGGCTTGTGGTCTGGCCCCACCTTGAGCCCTCTCTGCTCCCCCTTCTGGCTTCCTTCGTCATCTGGAAAAATAGGAATTTACGTGTAATTTCCTTCCACAGTTGATCTTCCAAAATATTGCGTTCTGACGGTGCTTTTTCCAGCAGAATCCTGGCTCCGGTGCTTGATCCTCCAATAATGATGAAACATGCAAAATAGATGAAATAACATAAGTAATGTCTCCAAATATGAAATATATCAATGAATGACAGCAAATTATGATATAAAATAGTGATGCAAATTGGACGTATCAACTCCCCCAAGCTTAGACCTCGCTTGTCCCCAAGCGAAACTGAGCTCGATAAACAAGACCACATGTTTATGGAGTGAAGAGTCGATAAATAAAATACGAACAAGAAGCATCATATTGATTCACACAAGACATTCTAGTAAACATTCTCTTCATATAACTCAACTTGAAATAAGTAAAGAGAAATCACAAGTAAAGGTGCATAGGAAATCATAAATGGTTATGGCAAACTTTGTTCTTGGTCAGAGAACTACTAACGGATTGTACTTCTAAGCAAAGCTTTCATATTAGAATTTATAGCTGGGCTTTCATATTCAATCATAAAAATCTCCTCATAATCATTGATAACTTCAAAGTCATATTCATTCAGATAAAATTTGTACTAAACAAGAAAGTATAAAAGACATGATTAACTGAATCATAGCATAAATAGTTGGTTCACAACAACTCAATTGCTTGCTTGAGATAGAGGGAAATAGGTTTACTGACTCAACATAAAAGTAAAAGATAGGCCCTTCGCAGAGGGAAGCAGGGATTAAATCATGTGCTAGAGCTTTTCACGTTTTGAAATCATATAAAGAGCATAAAAGTAAGATTTTGAGCGGTGTTTGTTGTTGTCAACGAATGGTAGCGGGCACTCTAACCCCCTTGCCAAACGAACCTTCCAAGAGCGGCTCCCATGAGGGACGGCATCTCTACCAGCAAGGTAGATCATCCCCCTTCTCTTTGTTTACACATGTATTTTAGTTTTATTAAGGATGACACTCCCCCAACCTTGGCTTTCTCAATCCATGGCTAACCGAATCCTCGGGTGCCTTCCAACATTCACATACCATGGAGGAGTGTCTATTGCAAAATTAAGTTGCTTACTGATAAATCAGGGCAAAACATGTGAAGAGAATTATTAATGAAAGTTATTAATTGGGGCTGGGAACCCCGTTGCCAGCTCTTATTGCAAAATTATTGGATAAGCGGATGTGCCACTAGTCCATTGGTGAAAGTACGCCCAACAAGATTGAAAGATAAAACACCACATACTTCCTCATGAGCTATAAAACATTGACACAAATAAGGAGTAATAGTTTGAATTATTTAAAGGTAGCACATGAAGTATTTACTTGGAATGGCAGAAAATACCATGTAGTAGGTAGGTATGGTGGACACAAATGGCATAGGTTTGGTCTAAGGTTATGGATGTATGAGAAGCATTCCTCTCGATACAGGTCTTTGGCTAGCAAGGTTTGATAGCAAGCATAAAGGTTGAGGGAAACAAACAAATATACATATGATAGAACAATCATGCATCTTTCTCATAAGCACAAGCAATATTAACTTCAGAATACTAAACTCATTAGCATAAAGATAATAGAGTAATATATCTAAGTGTATTTCTCTCTTCTATTTAAACATCAGGGTGTTGTTGCTATTGACCAATGCTAAGTTTGCCAAAACCAAATAGATTTACTTGATGCTCCCAAAGTGATATCAATACTCATGTCAAGAGTAATCATATAATGGAGATTGCAAACTAAAATAAGGTGTGCAAAAAGTAAATGATAAGACTTCTCATTAATATTCCATAACGATAACTCACACCAACGGATACATAGATAACCAACTAAGAGAGATACTTCCACATTGCATACTATTCCATATGATAACTTCCCTACTCATGATATGACACTACTTGATAGTAAAAGATAAAGGTAGTGATGATGTGATACCGCGGCACTCCCCCAAGCTTGGAACAAACCAAGGGGATGCCAATACCGATGATGAATTACTCCTTCGGTGATGATGGCGAATCTTTGCCGTCATCAGACTTCCATGGAAGAGGCTCTCCATCAACAAAAGACATCTTGGTCTCCGGAAACCTGAAACTAGCAGCATGACTTATGCGCTTAAACCTGTTTTCATACTCACAGTTTTGATTATGAACATCATAAAGTTGAGCTTGGAGTTTGTTGGTGGTGTCGTGAAGTGAGAAGATATCGTCCCACAACTTTGCAGTCTCCTTCTTGTGTCCATCAATGAGTTCAGACACAATCTTGTGAAAGATGTCCACTTCACGCTCAGCCATCTTCTTGTAGTTGAAGACCTCTTGTTCCAGTTTCTCCATCCTGTCTTCCAAACTCCCTTCTCCCTTAGGACCCTGGACATCTTTGATCTGCAACTCTCCATCCACGAGCAGCAATTCTTTGGGGTGCATCTTCAGCTCGTTCATGTACGGGTTGACGACGTCCTCAAAGAAGCTGTCCTTCTGAGTTCCCGACGAGGACATGGTGGATCTAGATCCGAAGCAGATCCTGGCAGAAAACAGCTCAAAACAAAACACGACGAGAAAACGATATACGGACCTCCAGGGGTCCGGGGGATTATATGGCAAATATTTTTACAACAAAAGGAAGGTTCCAGGCCGAAAACGAGTGGAAACGGGACGCCGAGGGGCTGTCCCCATAGGTCGGCGCGGCAGGGTGGGGCCCGCGCGGCCAATGGTGACGGGCCCCCGCGTTCTTTTCCACTCCGTTTCGATTCCGTAATTTTTCATATTTTCCAAAAACAGCAGAAATATTGTTCGGAAAGCTAAACGCGGACTTTTATTACCCGTACTGTTACCTATTCAAAGTCGAGTTCTGGCGGACTGTCAATTTGTCCTTTGATGAAAGCCTCCGGTGTTTCCACTTGAATAATATCAACATCAACATTATAAGAATCACCCGATATATAATGCTTGAGTCTTTGTCCATTCACCACTTGTGTGGCATTGCCTTGGAGAGAGCTAATTTTAATTGCTCCTGAATGATACACCTCCTCAACAACATATGGTCCTTCCCACTTCGATAGTAATTTCCCTGCAAAGAATCTGAGACGAGACCGATACAAAAGGACTTTATCCCCAATATTAAACTCTCTTTTGATAATCCTTCTATCATGCCATTTCTTAACTTTTTCTTTAAAGAGTTTAGCATTTTCATAAGCTTCACTTCTCCATTCATCTAGAGAACTTAATTTCAACAACCTCTTATTACCGGCTAGTTTCGGATCTTTATTTAGTTCTCTAACAGCCCAATAAGCTTTATGCTCTAGTTCTAGAGGTAAATGACAAGCTTTTCCATAAACCATTTTATAAGGTGACATTCCCATCGGATTTTTATAAGCAGTTCTATAAGCCCATAGTGCTTCCTTCAATTTGCTAGCCCAATTCTTTCTAGATTTATTATCAGTCTTTCCCAAAATAGATTTAATCTCTCTATTTGATAATTCTACTTGACCACTAGTTTGAGGGTGATAAGAAGCAATTCTATGATTAATACCATACTTAGCAAGAGTTTTTTAAAACCTCCATGAATAAAATGAGAACCTCCATCAGTCATAATATATCTAGGTACTCCAAATCTAGGAAAAATAATATCTAAAAGCATTTTTAAAGAGGTCTCACCATCAGCACTTTTTGTAGGTATAGCTTCTACCCATTTAGTAACATAATCAACAGCGACAAGTATATGAGTGTTACCTTCTGAAGAAGGGAAAGGACCCATGAAGTCGAATCCCCAACAATCGAATGGTTCAATAACAAGAGTATAATTCATAGTCATTTCATTGCGTCTAGAGATATTACCAACTCTTTGACATTCATCACAAGATAAAATAAATTTCCTTGCATCTTTGAAAAGTGTTGGCCAATAAAAACCTGATTGTAGAACCTTTTGCGCGGTTCTATCTCCAGCGTGATGTCCTCCATAAACACTACCATGACATTTACTCAATATTTCCTGTTGTTCATATTCAGGAACACATCTTCGCATAATACCATCTACCCCTTCTTTATATAAGTGTGGGTCATCCCAAAAATAATGCCTCAAGTCATAAAAGAATTTCCTCCTTTGCTGAGCTGAAAAGGTTGGAGGCAAATACTTCGAAACAATAAAGTTAGCATAATCTGCATACCAAGGGCTCTCTCGTGAGCTCACCTTTATTACAGCCAATTGTTCATTTGGAAAACTATCATTAACAGGAACAGGATCATAAGCAATATTTTCCAATCTAGACAAATTATCAGCACCTTTCCTATCTATAATATGTAAATCAAATTCTTGCAAAAGAATTACCCATCTAATAAGCCTTGGCTTAGCATCTTTCTTTGTCATAAGGTATCTAATTGCAGCATGATCAGTATGAATCGTGACTTTTGAATCAACAATATAGGGTCTAAACTTGTCACAAGCAAAGACTACCGCTAACAATTCCTTTTCAGTTGTAGCATAATTTCTTTGAGCAGCATCAAGAGTCTTACTAGCATAATGAATAACATTTAATTTTTTATCTACTCGCTGTCCAAGAACAGCGCCTACAGCAAAATCACTAGCATCACACATAATTTCAAAAGGCAAATTCCAATCAGGAGGTTCGACTACAGGAGTTGTTAAGGCTTTCTTTAGAGTTTCAAAAGCTTCCTTACAATCATCATCAAAAACAAAAGGTACATCTTTTTGAAGAAGATTAGTAAGAGGCTTTGAAATTTTAGAGAAATCTTTAATAAATCTCCTATAAAACCCAGCATGACCAAGAACACTACGAATACCTTTAACATCCCTCGGATAGGGCATCTTCTCAATTGCTTCAACTTTAGCTCTATCAACTTCAATACCTCTCTCGGAAATTTTATGTCCCAAAACAATTCCTTCATTAACCATAAAGTGGCATTTCTCCCAATTAAGAACAAGGTTAGTTTCTTCACATCTCTGCAAAACTTTATCGAGGTTTCGCAAGCAATTATCAAAAGAATTCCCATAGACAGAAAAATCATCCATGAACACCTCTACAATACTTTCGCAAAAACCATGAAAAATAGCAGACATGCATCTTTGAAAAGTAGCAGGAGCATTACATAAACCAAAAGGCATACGCCTATAAGCATAAGTTCCATAAGGACAAGTAAACGTGGTTTTCTCTTGATCTTTAGCTTTAACAGCAATTTGTGAAAACCCAGAATAACCATCAAGAAAGCAAAAATGAGTATTTTTAGATAACCTTTCTAGCATTTGATCAATAAAGGGTAAAGGGTAATGATCTTTCTTAGTAACTTTATTAACTTTTCGAAAATCAATGCACATTCTATACCCTACAACTACTCTTTGAGGAATAAGCTCATCATTATCATTAGGCACAACAATCATTCCTCCTTTCTTAGGAACACAATGCACAGGACTAACCCATCTACTATCAGCAATAGGATATATAATACTAGCTTCAAGAAGTTTTAATACCTCGTTCCTTACCACCTCTTTCATCTTCGGAATTAGACGACGCTGATGTTCAACAACAGGCTTTGCATCATCTTCCATATTAATAGCATGTTGGCAAATAGAAGGAGAAATCCCTTTCAAATCATCAAGAGTATAGCCAATAGCTCCTCGGTGTTTCTTCAATATTTCCAATAACCTTTCTTCCTCAATCTCTGAAAGCTTAGAACTAATAATAACAGGATATATTTTCTTATCATCAATATGAGCATATTTAAGATTATTAGGTAAAGGCTTTAAATCGAAAACAGGATCTTCCTTTGGTGGCGGTGTTGTACCCAAATCTTCCACCGGTAAATCATGCTTGAGAATAGGTTGGCGAAGAAAAATTTCCTCAAGCTCATCTCTTTCTTTCCTAAAAGCTTCACTTTCACTATTCTCCAAATGTTGCTGCAAAGGATTATTAGGAACAAGAACAATAGATGCACACTGCTCCATTTTAAAATCATTACTAGGCAATTCAGCTTTATAAGGAGTTTTGGTAAATTTAGAAAAGTTAAATTCATAAGGTTCACCAGCAAATCTAGTCAAAATTTTCTCTTTCTTACAATCTATAATAGCTCCACAATTATTTAGAAAAGGTCTACAAAAAATGATAGGACAATGATCACTAGCAGCAGAACCAAGTACCAAAAAGTCAGCAGGATATTTAATCTTACCACATAGAACTTCCACATCTCGAACAATACCAATTGGAGAAATAGTTTCTCTATTAGCCAGCTGAATAACCACATCAATATCTTCAAGTTCACAAGAATCAATTTCGTGCATAATCTCCGTATAAAGCTCATAAGGAATAGCACTAATGCTTGCACCAATATCACATAAACCATAATAGCAATGATCACCAATTCTAACAGATAGCATAGGAACACTAACTTGTTTGGGTTTATTAGGATGTGAAACAATATTAGAAGCATCTTCACAGAAAATAATATGACCATCCTCCACATTTTCAGTCACAAGATCTTTAACTATTGCAACAGCAGGTTCAATTTTAATTTGTTCTTCAGGTTCTATGGGTTTCTTTTCACTTTTATGAACCGCACTAGATATGACAGAGTGCTCCTTCATTTTAGCAGGGAAAGGAGTTTTTTCAATATAAGCTTCAGGAATAACATGATCAACAGTTTCAATCACTACACATTTGTTTACAGATGAATCAACTTTATCTTTATACGGTTCATGATACTTATCAAAATTCTTCTTAGGCAATTCATAATGAGAGGCAAAAGCTTTATAAAGATTTGCAACAACTTGGGAATCAAGACCATATGTAGCACTCATATTACGAAATTTATCAGTATCCATAAAAGCTTCAATGCATTTATAATCATAAATTATACCTGACTCTCTATCCTTGCCGTTCTCCCATCCTTCAGTATTTTCTTGGATCCGATCAAGAATGTCCCTTTTAAACTCTTCTTTGTTGCGTGTAAATGATCCAGAACAAGAAGTATCCAGCAAGGTCTTGTCTTGAAAAGAAAGTCTTGCATAGAAATTATCAATAATAACATTACCAGGAAGCTCATGAATGGGGCATTTGAGCATTAAAGACTTCAATCTCCCCAAGCTTGGGCAATACTCTCTCCATCATGAGGCCAGAAATTATATATGCGGTTCCGATCCTTGTGAATTTCACTTGGAGGATAAAATTTAGAATAAAATAAAGGCACAATGTCCTCCCAATCAATAGAATCACCATTCTTCAGCAATTTATACCAATGCGCCGCTTTACCAGACAGCGATATAGTGAATAGTTTCTTTCTAACTTCATTCATAGCAATACCTGCACATTTGAATAACCCGCATAATTCATGCAAAAACAGTAAATGATCACCAGGATGGACAGTTCCATCCCCTTCATAGTGATTATCCATAACACGTTCAATAATTTTCATAGGTATTTTATATGGTACTACTTCCTCACCTGGCGCCTCATCCACTACCGTTGCAGTAGTAGTAGATTTCCCAAATAGAAATTGAAGAGAAGATCTCTCCATAATGACTTATAGCAGCAGGCAGAATTAAAATCAGCACAAACAGTAAAGGTTTTCCTTACCAATTCCACTTACCAATAGCGCTTCACTCCCCGGCAACGGCGCCAAAATAGTCTTGATGACCCACAAGTATAGGTGTATCGTAGTATCTTCGATAAGTAAGAATGTCGATCCCAACGAGGAGCAGAAGGTGTTGACAAGTAGTTTCGATGAAGGATTCACTGTAAATGCTCACAGACAAGTATTCAAGGGGTTTTGATGTAATAGATGAATAAAGTACGAGTAAGTAAAATGCGAGAGAAATAATTGCAGCGAGTGGCCCAATCCTTTTTAGCACAAAGGACAAGCCGGTTTGTTTACTTATAATGACCAAACGTTCTTGAGGACACACGGGATTTTAGTCTAGTGCTTTCGCTTCATGTGGCTAAATAATCTTCATTGTTTTGATAAGTGTTGTGTGGGTGAACCTATGCTAATGCACCACCCTTCCTAGGACTAATACATACTTGTGATTATACCCCTTGCAAGCATCCGCAACTACAAGAAAGTAATTAAGATAAATCTAACCACAGCCTTAAACTCTGAGATCCTGCGATCCCTCTTGCATCGATATACTCACGGGGGCTCAGGTTTCTGTCACTCCGGCAACCCCGCAATTAGCAACCGAATACAAGATGCACTCCCCTAGGCCCATAAATGGTGAAGTATCGTGTAGTCGACGTTCACACGACACCACTAGAAGAATGACACCACAACTTAAATATCATAACATTGAATATTACTCAACCATAATTCACTACTAGCATTTAGACTTCACCCATGTCCTCAAGAACTAAACGAACTACTCACGAGACATCATATGGAATACAATCAGAGGTGATATGATGATGAATAACAATCTGAACATAAACCTTGGTTCTATGGTTTCACTCAATAGCATCAATAACAAGTAGAAAGTAACGCCGGGAGAGTTTCCCCTATCAAACAATCAAGATCCAACCCAAATCGTTACAGCGGTGACGAGGTGCAGCGGTGGTGATGGCGGTGTAGATGGTGGAGATGATGATGATGATGATGGAGATGATGTCCAGCTCGATGACGATGGCGATGGCGTCGATTTCCCCCTCCGGAGGGAATTTTCCGGCGGATTCTGCCCGCCGGAGAGCTCTTTTCTCTCGGTGTTCTCCGCCCCGCAGAGGCGGCTGTAACTCTTCGTGAGGTACCCTCCGTGGCTTAGGTTTTCGGGACGAAGGAGTACGCGAAGAAAAGGAGGCGAAAGGGGCTGGGGCCCCACACCACAAGGTGGCGCGGCCAGGCCATGGGCCGCGCCGGCCCGTGGTCTGGCCCCACCTTGAGCCCTCTCTGCTCCCCTTCCGGCCTTCGTCATCTGGAAAAATAGGAATTTACGTGTAATTTCCTTCCACAGTTGATCTTCCGAAATATTCTGACGGTGCTTTTTCCAGCAGAATCCTGGCTCCGGTGCTTGATCCTCCAATAATGATGAAACATGCAAAATAGATGAAATAACATAAGTAATGTCTCCAAATATGAAATATATCAATGAATGACAGCAAATTATGATATAAAATAGTGATGCAAATTGGACGTATCATAGACGTCCTGCTGTCCATCTGCCTCGTACTGCTGCTCCTCTTCATAGTCTGGCCATTTGAATAGCCAGGGACAAAGCCATGAGTACTTTAAAGTACTCGCAAACTAATACTAGTGTAAGCGCTATCAATTTTAGTAAGGGGATGCTAAGCTCTAGGTTTATTTGCATAAAGCCAAGTTTAGTTCACAAACATTTAGTAAAGATGCTTGAATCGCTAAACTAACTCAAGTGGGAACCTTAGTGTCATTCCCACAACTTTGTTGTGATTCAACTCAAATTCACCTTTCACCTTTCACGTTCAAGTCACAAGTCATATGTCACATTTTTTAAAATGGTCTGATGACGGAACAGTATGGCCTTTCCAATCGTCCGTAACCGTGGACACGGCTATTCGAATAGTTCTACACTCTGCAGAGGTCGTACACTTGTGCCACAACATTTGCAATAATCCGTCAGGGTTAACTGGCCCTGATTTATCACACTCCGTGCACGGACTACCAACCATAACCTTTCACCTACATACCCCTAGTATAGGCACCTCTCCCCATGAGCTTGGCCTCCCAGTGAAGACAAACCATCAGCCTGGGAACTGCACAGGGCTTGGGCCGGACAATTCACCTCATTCACGTCATTTCATAATCAATTCACCTTTTGACGGAGGCAGCCTCGGCATAACCCCTATGACGCTTGTTTAGAGGGAACCCATACTAAGGCACATAACTTTCTAGTTAAGCCCTTACCCATATTCAGGTATTGTGGGGGTACTTGCAAAATTGGAATGGTATCGCATCCGAACCCAACCATCAGTTTTTCATAAATTTCACCAAGTCATTCATTAATCACAATCATCTTCAAACTTTTTCAATGGAATGCTTCATCATTCCAAGGTTTCTCAAATTCATTTCATTTCACACTTGTTCCCATCTAGAGTAGTCAATTTTACTTGTTTAGCCATAGCAACTAATCATGAGGGGTGCTATCTAGCTTTCTGTGCTTAGACTAATTCTGATGCCTTTGTTCTAATTCTAGACCCAGTGAATCATGAATCAAAAAGTAATCTTTGAAAAGTCCTAAGTAAAATCATCGTAAGGCAAAAACATGGGATAGGATCTTTAAACATAAAGTATTGATGCCTTGCTTTTTTTAAAGAGCTTTGCATTAAGGTGGCTTGCAAGAATATCATCTTGCAACAATATATCTTATATTAGTCTTACTTGCATGAGTAAAAGCTTGTACTAATATAACTAGCATTAGTATAGCCTGCAACAGTTTAGCTTGCCTTGATTGGTGAGGTGATCAAAGTTCTCTTCTTCTCCTTCTGAGTAGAAGAACTCCTCCTCTTGATAGTCTCCGGTACTAGCGTCTATAAACGAACACGAGGATACAATCACCAAACAATACTTAAGTGCTAGACTAATCACACAAGTGGTTCGCACAATTTATTCTAGCATCACCACATTATTCACTTGTTAGTTGACTTGGTTTCCCTTTAAAGAAAAATAATTTCCTCTCATTACAAATATTAATTTAGTGTCCCATTTAGTTCTTTGAGAAATAATTTCCTCTCATTGAAATATTTATTAGGGTTTCTATTTATTTATTAATTTCCCTTTATTGAACTTTGTTAAGATTGAATCTCCTCAATTGACAAGGTATGATCACATGTTGACTAAGGTCAACACTTCACACTTATCCTTTGAGAAATATGACTTAAATGAGGAAAATACACCTCATGCAATTTAATATTATCTCATTAAGAAGTTAGTATCAGTAATTCATACAACATGAGGTTTATTATATCAAGATCATTTCCTTAGGTTGAGTTTACTTGAGACAAAGATTTAAATGAGACCCATACATCTCATATGATTTAATAAGGGGTTGGAAATACTTTAATTACTATTATACAAATGATTTTAATACCTTCAAATCTAACATATGGGTCATGAAGACTAATGTCCTCACCCCATGCATCTTAAATGTCACTTTAGTTTAAGATCCTTAAGTGGGCAAAATATGAGATTATGAAACAAGGGTTATCACATTACTTTTTATAACACTTGGAAAATTAATTTAGGTGCTATAGCTCATACAATTTAATATTAATCATGGTAATGATTTAATATCCTCAAACCAAACATATGAGAACCTGAATTACCAGAGTCTCTACCTTAATTGGGAATTGTTTGTGACAAGATTTAAATGAGAGAAACACTCCCATATGATTTATTAATAGTTTTGGACAATATCTTTGACTATAAATAGCCATATAGTTCTTTAATTAAACTAGGCCATGATCATTCAAAGTAAGCATGGCATATTTTTGCAGAAACAATTAATACCAGTGTAATGTGATTTATAGGAGTTGGAATTAACTAAAAAGCATTTGTGGTTGATTTTTAATAATTATTCTAAAGCAGAAAAGTCCTTGTCTTGTTTATTTTCCTTCTTTAAGTCTACAATGGATCTAGGGTTCAATCCAGTGGCATGTTGTAGATAAAATTCTAAGCTTTCCAAATATATAAAATTTGTAAAATTTGGCCTAGTGAATTTGTAGTTATTAATTTTCTAGCCAAGCATCTGAGAGACATTTGAATGAATTGATTTAAATTGAATTTGAACAGTTGGGCCAGCGCGGGAAACGAATTGGGCCAAAACATTTAAAACGCAGCAGGCCAGCCCAGTAACGCCAGCGCGCCACGGGCCAACCGATTGGGTGGGTCCCGCTGGTTAGTGACTATTTTTACCGAAATGGTATGGGCTAACCTGGGTCGTGCGATCAGAGGAAGATCCAACGGCAGAGGTGCGTCGTCGTCATCAACGAGATGCAGACGCGGGCACGGCGGAGGTAGGGGGTCGACGGCGAGCTGGGACTCCGGCGAGGGGCGGCGCTGGAGCTAGGCGGCGTTGTCGAGGAGTCGCCTGGTACCAGTTGCAACTCCAATGGTGGCCGAATTCGTCGTGTTGATCTGCGGCGGACTCCGGCGATCGACGGAGCAATTGGAGCTATCTGTGGCCTAATCGAAGGGGAGCTGGTGTTGAGGAGGTCCAGGAGAGGGAGTGGAGCAAGTTTGGTGTGGGAAGGGAAGGCTGAGGGGGTCGCTATTTATAGGGCGAAGTGGTGGCCGTGGCGGAGCGGCAGGTCGTCGATGGCGCCGGCGATCCAGGACGCGAAGGGGCAAGGGCATGGGCGCAGGAGGTAGGCGACGCCTAGGGGATGCTCAACGTGTAGCTAGCTCAGAGAGAGAGGGATGGGGTAGCTCCCGTTCATTGCTCGACGGGTACGGTACTGGCGGCAATGGCGTTGATCATGGCGACTGATACTTCCAAAACGTATCTACTTTCCCGAACACTTTTGCTATTGTTTTGCCTCTAATTTGTGTATTTTGGGTACAACTAACACGGACTAACGCTGTTTTCAGCAGAACTGCCTGTGTCTCGTTTTTGTGCAAATCCAACTTTCAGAAAATCCTCGGAATTTATGCAAGGCCCTATTTTACTGAATATTGACAGAGCCGAAGGGCAAGAGAGGAGGCCCGAGGGCCCCACACCATAGGCGGCGCCCGGGGGGCCCGCGGCCATGTGGTGTGGTCCCTCGGCTGGTCTCCGACGCCCCCTTCGGACTACTTATCGGGTTCGACCTAAAAACGCACGGGAGAAGTCGAAGTCACCGAAACCCTCCAGAGCCGCCACATCGCGAAACTCCGTCGCGGGAGCCAGAAGTCTCCGTTCGGCACTCCGCCGGACGGGAATTGGAGGAGATCTTCACCGCCATCACCGCCAACGCCTCTCCATCGACCAGCCATGTTTCCCCCATCCATGTGTGAGTAATTCCCCCGCTGTAGGCTGAAGGGGATGGTAGGGATTGGATGAGATTGGTCATGTAATAGTCATAAGATTGTTAGGGCATAGTGCCTAGTATCCGTAGATGTCACTTTTATGATATTGTTGCAACTTGTTATGCTTAATGCTTGTCACTAGGGCCCGAGTGCCATGATCTCAGATCTGAACATGTTATTGATTCATGAAGATATTCGTTGTTTATGATCTTATCTGCAAGTTGTATACACATGTCGCTGTCCGGAACCAATGGCCCCGAAGTGACAATCGGGACAACCGGAGGGAATGGTAGCGATGTGAGGATCACATGTGTTCACGGAGTGTTAATGCTTTGCTCCGGTACTCTATTAAAAGGAGTACCTTAATATCCAGTAGTTTCCCTAGAGGCCCGGCTGCCACCGGCTGGTAGGACAAGATGTTGTGCAAGTTTCTCATTGCGAGCATGTACGACTATATATGGAACACATGCCTATTGATTGATTAGTACTTGGATACCGTTTTATTATTATCCGCAAATGCCCCTGCTTTGATTGTTACATGAGTTTCTCTCATCCATGCAACGCCCGTTAATCCGTCCCCGTGCCTACAGTATTTTTAATCCTGCTGTTTACTATAATCACTACTGCTGTCTTTATTTCACCGCTGCTGTTATTTCACTATTTCCACTGCCATAAAACTCACTACTGATAAACTCTTGCGAGCAAGTCTGTTTCCAGGTGCAGCTGAATTGACAACTCCGCTGTTAAGGCTTACAAGTATTCTTTGTCTCCCCTTGTGTCGAATCAATAAATTGGGTAATACTTCCCTCGAAGACTGTTGCGATCCCCTATACTTGTGGGTCATCAAGACTATTTTCTGGCGCCGTTGCGGGGAGCATAGCTTTATTTGGAAGTTCACTTGGATTGATATTGTTCGCTGCAAATTCTCCATCATGGGTAAACCTCGCGATACTAAGATCGCCATATTACCATCCACTACAAGAAAAGGTACAACTCTTAGTACCTCTGCTGCTCTTGATTCACCATCTGTGATAAGTAAACTTGTTTCACCACCACAAGCTTCAAATGCTGGTACTTCTGCTGAATCTGAAAATTCCTCTCATAATTGTGATGATGCTTCTGCTGTGCTTGATAATGATGGTTTGTTAGGATCTTTTCTAGATGCTACAATTGCTAAGTCTAGACAAATTGAAATATGAAACTCCTAATGAAAATGCTGCTACACCTGTTAATTCACCTGAGTCTGTTGAATATTCTAGTGATGATCTTAATGAAGATTATGTAGAGCTTGATGATGATTTTATTGAAAAATGCAATGCTACTACTGATGCAAGAAAAATTAAAAAGTTGCTTGCAGAACATGTTGTTAGATATAAATTATCTCCTGATCCTAAATTTGCCACATCTCCTATAAACATTAGGGATAAAGATTATGATTTTTCTCTTGATTTATCTCATATAGCTATTGTTGAGAAAACACCCTTTTGTGGTACTGAAAAAGAAAGTGCTGTTGAACACATGACTGAGTTATCTACTCTTAGTGGCTTGTTTTCTGATGATATTAAGATGCGTACTTATTTTGTCGCTAAAATTTTTCCTTTCTCATTAAAGGATGATGCTAAAACTTGGTATAATAATTTGCCTCCTGGTTCTATTAAAAGTCCAAAAGAATTGCTTGATGTTTTCTTCCGCAAATACTTTCCTGCTAGTGCTCAACATGCTGCTTTGCAGAGAATTTATAATTTTGACCAGGAAGATGGAGAGAAATTGCCCGAGGCTTGGGCGAGATTTTGCTCTCTTATTAGAGCTCAGCCTGACCATGATTTGGAAAAGCATGATTTACTTGATATATTTTATAGTGGACTAACTATTGAGTCTAGGGCATACCTGGATAGTTGTGCTGGTTGTGTTTTCAGGAAAAGAACTCCAGACGACGCTGAAGAATTATTGGCTAAAATAGGCCGGAATCATGATGATTGGTCTACACCTGAACCAACCCCGACACCGATAGTGAAGAAGAGGGGTATGATTAAATTAAATGATGAAGATATGAGGGAAGCCAAGAAGTCTCTTAAAGAGAAGGGTATTAAACCTGAAGATGTGAAGAATTTACCTCCTATAGAAGATTTATGTGAGATAACTCCCCTTCATCCATGATTGAGGTACACTCTCTTCAACGCTTTACTAGGGAAGATATTCCATATTCAAAACCTCCTGCTCAATGCTTAGATGAGTTTGATAATTATATTGTTAAGCAACAAAACTTTAATATGAGAGTAGAGAATCATTTAATGGAAAATTCTCGAGCTATTAGTGAATTGCATGGTATTGTGGAGAGAACCTCCAATGATGTTAAGATACTTGTTAAACATTTTGAAATGGTTCAAACTCAAATTGATCAACTTACTAAAGTGCAAAATGACTTGTTGGGAAATAATTCTAAAGAAAACATGCTTATGAAGTAACAACTAGAGGTGGTGTTTCTACCCAGGATCCTCTATATCCTGAAGGGCATCCCAAAAGAGTTGAACAAGATTCTCAACTAACTAAAACTAGTGCTCCATCTAAGAAAAAAAAAAAGAAACATAAGAATGTTGTAGAATCCTCTGAACCTGTTAATGATCCTAATAGTATTTCTATTTCTGATGCTGAAACTGAAAGTGGTAATGAACATGAGGAAGATAATGATAAGAATGATACTCCTGATAAAGAAGAAATTGAAAAAGAACCTGAAAAGCATGCTAAAAATAAAAAGTACACTAAAGAAGATTTTATTACTGAGAAACATGGTAATGAAAGAGAACCTTGGGTTCAAAAGCAAATGCCTTTTCCTGCTAAGAAACTAAAATCAAAGGAGGAGGAACATTATAATAAATTTTGTGATTGGATGAAACCTTTATTTTTGCAAATTCCTTTGACCGATGCTATTAAATTGCCTCCTTATTCAAAGTATATGAAAGATATTGTTACTAACAAAAGGAAAATCCCCAATGAGGAAATTTCTACTATGCTCGCTAATTACTCCTTCAATGGTAAGATTCCAAAGAAGTTGGGCGACCCAGGTATACCTACTATTCCTTGTTCCATCAAGAATAATTATGTTAGAACTGCTCTATGTGATTTGGGAGCGGGAGTTAGTGTAATGCCCTTTTCTCTTTATAAGAGACTTGATTTAGATAAGTTAATACCAACTGATATATCTTTGCAAATGGCTGATAAATCTACTGCTATTCCTGTTGGTTTATGTGAAAATGTTCCTGTTCAAGTTACTCAGCATTGCTTGATATTAACTGATTTTGTTGTGTTGGAAATGCCTCAAGATGATAATATGTCCATTATTCTTGGAAGACCCTTTCTTAATACTGCAGGGGCTGTTATTGATTGCAATAAAGGCATGGTTACTTTCAATGTTGATGATAAGGAACACACTGTCTATTTTCCCAAGAGGATTGATAAAGTATGTGGAGTCAATACAATTTTTAATGTGAAAACTATCAAAGTGGGATCCATTGATTGTCCTATATATGAGCCTAAAGAAGAATATCAAACTCTTGTGATTGGATCCATATCAATTCAATATAAGGTAACATGATTGATTTGAGGTTTATTTCTTCTTATGTCATATAAAATTTATTTGGTAGCAAGACTTGATCAACCTTGTTAACAAGTATATTTTATTGCATAAAAGAGCTAAACAACATTTCTTTCTTTCTTTCTTTCTCCCTCCACTTATTTTACTTGCTGTAGCACTTTTGTTTTGCAATATGCTTTAGTTGTTTAAGATTTTGGAAATCATTTTTCTGCGCAGTAATCATTAATTTAATACCCAGAAATGTGCATTTTTTGAAGTTCTCTAAAAATTACAAAAATTACACCGTTGGTCCTATTTTTTGACGAGGCACCTGGGAGCACCAGAGGATGACCTGTGGGGCACCAGGAGGTGCCACACCACAGGCCGGCGCGGCCAAGGAGGTGGGCGCGCCACCCTGTGGTGTGGGCCCCTCCTTGCCCCACTACATCATCATCTTCTCTCTCCCAAAAACTCGTACCAAGTCCTCTCACTCGTGTTTCTGCTCAAGAACTCGCGATTTTTCGATCTCCTTGCTCAGCCCAGATTTCTGTCTGAAATTTGGCACATTTACTCCTTGGTATGTGACTCCTTTGATTGCCCAATTAGAATTTTGTTTGGTTGAGTATATCTTGAATATTTTGCTGCTGTAGATAACATGTTTAGTGAGCTTGCATGCTTGTTCTAAGTGGTAGAAATTAATTTTGATGCATGTTTAGTACTCTAGCAAGTTCCTATAGTAGTTCCCTTCAATTACATACCTTGAAATCAAATTTTATAATGATTGTTGAAAAATTTCAGAAAATGGAAGGGAGTATGCACCAACTTAACCAAGAAGAGTTGGAGGTACAGCAAGTCATGAGAGTTCATCGTGAAGAGGGAGTATACCCCTCTTATTACCCATGCACGGATTTTATGCGGAATGCAGGAATCCTGCAAGACGTTCAAACACTAATTTCCAATGCAGGATTGGAAGGTTTTACTGTTGGTGAACCTCACCAATATGCTAAACTAACGGTGTCGGTTGTAGGATTTCGAATTTCACCGGTCTCAAACTAACCCCATGGTCCGGTACAAGATTTATAACAAAACTATCGACTTGCCTTTCAGTGATTTTTGTACAGCAATTAGAGTGCCGCGGTGGGGATCCTGCGAGAAGATCAGGGGAACACCGCGGGAGCTCTCAAATCTTTTTACAAGGATTTGTAATGGGAGGAGCTTCTCCAATGATAGTGGTAAGATTAGTAGCATTCAACAGCCAGCCATCCGCTACTTTGCCTATTTCATTACAAAGTGCGTTCTTGCGAGAAGGACTGGAGGTAAATTATCTGTCCAAGATTTGGCTTTTTAGCTGCTGCTTTGCAACAGGATAGGACTTATAATTTGGGTGCTTTAATAGCTTGTAGACTTGCTACTAACCGTGAGAAAGGAGGAATTTGTGGAGGTCTTATCACCTCTCGCTTATTAGCTATGCATGGTGTAGGACCCCACCATTTAGATATTCCGCTTTCTATAGAGAAGCTTGATGTTGTTTCCATGATTAAACATGAATTTATTTCAGATGCATCTAATTTGAACAACCTGCATTATAGGATAACTTTGTATAAGAAAAATTGGAGTATAACCAAGAAAATTGAAAAACTAGTACGCTTGCCTGCACCTGCTTTGTTTAACCTTGATGCCAGGAACGGGTGGTCGATCACAGAA
Organism: Lolium multiflorum; assembly: GCA_030979885.1. Lineage (NCBI taxonomy): Eukaryota > Viridiplantae > Streptophyta > Magnoliopsida > Poales > Poaceae > Lolium > Lolium multiflorum. Next base: position 155,826,606 of record CM061748.1, on the reverse strand, counting down.
AATGAGCTAAACGCATACATAGAAAGGGAAAGCCGTCGTGCAAGGGAAGATGTGGAGGAGGCCGAGGAGCACCCCGACTCTTCATCCGATGCAGCGAGCTCCTCATATCAACATCATGGGCATGTGGAACCTCCACGATATTCTTCTGCACAGGGGCCCTATTACCACTCCATGTATGATCCACCGGCGTGGAACTCCGACCCTCGTTGGGAATGAACTCCACTTAGGCCAAAAGCCTAAGCTTGGGGGAGGTATACCGGCATCACTCATTCTTTGCATATTATGGTTGCTGGATACTTGTACATACTTGTTTAGTCTCTTAGAGTGGTTTTCTAATGAGAGGGAGATGATATTTGGGGAAGTGCTGTCCAAAAACAGATTCTGGGCTGTTACCAAAAAAATCGTACGCACAGCCAGAACGTTATTTTGAGTTGCCAATTTTTGAGCATGTTCCCCAGGTTGTTATCTAACTTTCATTAGTTGAACACTTTTTGGTCTGAGCAACGGAAGATTTTTGTTAATTTCGATTTCTGTACTGCTGTCAGGATTTGGCAGATTTCTGTCATCCTGCTTTTCTGTGTTTCTGTTAGTTTGCATTCTTTTGTTTTTGCTTTGTTTCTTTCCTAAAACACAAAAAGACCAAAAATATTTCTGTTGTTTCTCTTCACCATTTGTTTATTTGGTTCCTTGCTCTTAGTTTGCTTTATTTGCTATCATTGGTTTGCTACAAGAAAACCCAAAAAGATTTTGCTTTGTTTGCTTGTTTTCTTTTGTTCTTGTTTCTAATTCGAAAACACCAAAAATATTTACTGTTCTTCTTTGGTTTGTAAAGTTCATCATGAGTTCAATGGTCTTCGGTGGCTGGAGCGTGGTTTTCATTTCATATTATCCAAGCTACACAAGTGAAAAGGCAATAATGATGATCTACGACAATCTGATTGTGGTGAGAGGCTGGTATGAACTCTATTTGCTTTCATTTTTGTACATATACTCATCCATATGAGCATGCTTAGTTGGTTCATGTGAGGTATATGTTATTTGAGAAAGTCTAGTAGTTCATGATCCCTCATGTTTAGTTCCAATTTATTAATATGAGTAGCATGTCATGGATGTTTGCTTGCATTGTTTTATTCATAAGTAAGTACTAGGAAACTTGCCCGTGCGTTGCAACGGGGCGGGACATGAAAAAAATTCAATTTTACTTTTCAATTACTATCTCTGTTTGGAAATATAAGATGTTATAGGCTTTTTAGATTCAACCACTTTAGCTTGTATATCTAGTCTACTTCAAAAATATCTAAAACATCCTATATTTCCAAATGGAGGGAGTACTAAATAGCTAGATGAAAATAAAAATGATAGAACGAAGTAGGATGAGAGCTATACCTGTAGTAGACGATCTGATTCTCCTATATGCCATCCTTGCTCAAGAACCCTCAGATGGCAGTTGCTCTACGCGCCATGTATTTTCCGGCTTAGTGGTTTTGCAAGTCCCGGCATGGAACACTCGTGAACGGTTCCTAGCTGATCGGTGATCTTGACAAAAGGAAACGTGAGCAGAGCAACAAAGAGCGTAAGCTAGCTGGCCTGAGTGATTGATCCACTGATTTATCTAGTGCTCCTGTACTAAGCTAGTAGATGAGCTAATTAATTTGGTGTGTAAGTTTACCCAAAGCAATATCGATCAGCCGAACTTGTTGGATTAAGCAAAAGGGACACGTTACAGAAAGCATGTGCTGGCCTGTTTGATTCTAAGTCGATCTGGTACTCGTGCACGAAGCTAGGAAGATGCACTATTTACTCTGTGGTGCAATAGCAACATCGATCAGCTTGGCGTGCCCACCCAGCCGGGAAACGCCGCGGCGGCGACGCAGCGCGTGGCTGGGAGACAGGTCAAGGGCATGGTATTGCTGGCGACATCACGGGAGCATCCAGTCAAACAACATTGACGCATCGTCAAGGGACGGTGCGCTCTATATCTCCCCGCTATGGACTCTCCTCTGTCCGCCTTATCTGCGCGGGGCTGCTGCTGTAGTCGGCGGCGTTGCCGGTCCCGGCACAAACATGGTAAACCTGGTGATGATGTCCAGCAGGATGACCGCCCGAAGTTGCGCACGTCCTGCTCCTGCCCTCCCGCCGCAGGCTGTTCGTCTGCCAGCCCCCGCACACCGACGGCCCTGACCTCGAGGCAGCGTTCTCTGTGTTCGGACACCTCTCTGACTGTCATGTGATCGCCGACCGTGTCTCTGGGCTCTGCAAGGGACCGGTCGCTCCGCTGCCCACCGAGATTGTCGGTTCGCCACCGTCTACAAGTCCTCAAAGTCGGTGCACGCATCCACTCGCACGAACCAACCCCTCCCGTCTCTTCTCAGTCGGCGTCTCGGCGCTGCCGCTGATCCTCCTGGGGGAGGCCCTCTGCTCCGATTCATCAGCTGCTGGTCCCGTCTTTGCTCTCTGGTTTTTTCATGGTGGAGCTGCTTTTCTTCGTATTTCTCACGTGAGCACCCGTCGCTGCCGCCTTGTCGTTCGCTGCTGGTGCTTGCAGGCTCGACCATAACGCAGCTGCGTGTTAATCTTCCGGGCGATGGCCAGGACAATATATACAGTACAGGACAATCCGGACACCTCTCCGATTGTCACGTGATCGCCGACCGTGTCTCTGGGCTCCGGTCGCTTCGCTGCCCGCCGAGATCGTCGGTTCGCCACCGTCGACAAGTCCTCAAAGTCGGCGCACGCATCCACTCGCAAGAACCGACCCCTCCCGTCTCTTCTCAGTCGGCGGCTCGGCGCTGCCGCTGATCCTCCTGGGGGAGGCCCTCTGCTCCGATTCATCATATGCTGGTCTCGTCTTTGCTCTCTGGTTTTTTCATTGTGGTGCTGCTTTTTCCCACGTGAGCACCCGTCGCTGCCGCCTTGTCGTTCGCTGCTGGTGCTTGCGGGCTCGACCGGAACGCGGCCGCGTGTTAATCTTCCGGGCGACGGCCGGGCCAGTATGTATAGCACAAGACAATCCGTAGTTATCTAGGATCCGGGCTGTACTTTCTATGGAGCTGACTCGTGAGGCAGGAGGAAATCAAATATGCAATACGCCAGTACAGGACAATCCGTAGCTATCTAGGATCTGGATTGTACTTTCCACGGAGCTGACTCGTGCGGCAGGAGGAAATCAAATATGCAATAGGCGATGTACCAGACCAAACCAATCGCAACGAACGATGGACGAACCAAGAAACTATACTGACGAAACGGCGGAAACACTTCTCCCTTTATTATTAGGTATAGATAACATTGTGGTATCCTCCTCTGAATAATTCATTTATATCAACTTGGCACATGCTCACGCATGCATATGACTGAACAAAAATTCAATTAAGCCTCGATGATTTATATTGCTTCAGAGTTCTTGTATCACTTTTATGCCTCCGTTAATTTATTTTGCCGCAAGCATGATTATGACAGTTACTGCTCTCTTGATTTGTCGCTCCCTAGTCTTTTGCTAGCCTTCACTTGTACTGAGCGGGAACGCCGCTCTTCCAAACACCTGAAAACCAAGTTGTTCCAAAGTGTCCACCATAAATACCTATGCATGGCATTTCAAACCATTCCAAGTAAATTCTCATGCGCTACCTTTAAAACTTTCAAAATGCTTCTCAATTTGTGTTAATGTTTCATAGCTCATGAGGAAGTATGTGGTGTTTAGCTTTCAACCTTGTCATTTACTTTTGACAGACTCTCATATGGACTAGTGGCACATCCGCTTATCCAATAATTTTGCAAAAGAGCTGGCAATGGGATTCCCAGTCCCGAATTAATTAACTTAAATAGACACTCCTCCATGGTTTGTGATTGTTGGACGGCACCCGAAGGATTCGGTTAGCCATGGCTTGTGTGAGCAAAGGTTGGGGGGAGTGTCATCATCATAATAAAACTTAAATAAAAAGGCACTCCTTCATGGTATGTGATTGTTGGCAGGCACCCGAGGATTCGGTTAGCCATGGTTTGTGAAAGAAAGGTTGGAAGGAGTGCCAACAAAAAATAAATAAAATGGGAGCCGCTCTTGTGAGTCCGGTTGATGAGGTAGTTAGTGTACCCATTACCATTCGTTGACAACAACAAACACCTCTCAAAATAATTTTACTTCTGCTTTACAAATAAAAAGCTCTAGCGCATGTTAATCCCTGCTTCCCTCTGCGAAGGGTCAATCTTTTACTTTTATGTTGTGTCTTCATTCTTTCTTTGAGCACTATCTTGAGAGCACAACTTTCATTCTTAGTATAATATGCTTGTCTCAAAATATGATTGATTGTGGTATAACTTTGATGCTTTTATCTTTGACAATCACTACTTCTAGTCTTTCTATGAACTCCAGAGGTGCCTCGGCATTTATGTTTTGCCGATCAAATACGGGCAAGCGAGATACCACTTTATCATATTCTCTTATGAACATTGCAATCCTGCTTATATACATGATTCATGGTGCTTATTATTAATTGTTGGTACTTCCCATGATTGACATAGCTGTTGGATGATCTTATTTGCATGTATCTCATTATGAACTGCTTGAGTATTAGCCATAGCATGAGAATATATATACATCATATGAGCAAATGTGTTCGTGAAAGTTCTTTTATCGCTCAGTTGTTAACTGAATTGCTTGAGGACAAGCAATAAGCTAAGCTTGGGGGAGTTGATACGTCCAAAACGTATCTACTTTCCCGAACACTTTTGCTATTGTTTTGCCTCTAATTTGTGTATTTTGGGTACAACTAACACGGACTAACGCTGTTTTCAGCGTAACTGCTGGTGTCTCGTTTTTGTGCAGAAATTCAACTTTCGGAAAATCCTCGGAATTTATGCGAAGGCCCTATTTTACCAGAATATTGACGGAGCCAGAAGGGCAAGAGAGGTGGAGGCCCGAGGGCCCCACACCATAGGCGGCGCGGCCTGTGGGGCCCGCGCGCCATGTGGTGTGGGCCGGCCGCCTCCGACGCCCCCTTCGGACTACTTATCGGGTTCGACCTAAAACGCACGGGGAGAAGTCGAAGTCACCAGAAACCCTCCGAGAGCCGCCACATCGCGAAACTCCGTCGCGGGAGCCGAAGTCTCCGTTCGGCACTCGCCGGACGGGAATTGGAGGAGATCTTCACCGCCATCACCGCCAACGCCTCTCCATCGACCAGCCATGTTTCCCCCATCCATGTGTGAGTAATTCCCCCTGTAGGCTGAAGGGGATGGTAGGGATTGGATGAGATTGGTCATGTAATAGTCATAAGATTGTTAGGGCATAGTGCCTAGTATCCGTAGATGTCACTTTTATGATATTGTTGCAACTTGTTATGCTTAATGCTTGTCACTAGGGCCCGAGTGTCATGATCTCAGATCTGAACATGTTATTGATTCATGAAGATATTCGTTGTTTATGATCTTACCTGCAAGTTGTATACACATGTCGCTGTCCGGAACCAATGGCCCCGAAGTGACAGAAATCGGGACAACCGGAGGGAATGGTAGCGATGTGAGGATCACATGTGTTCACGGAGTGTTAATGCTTTGCTCCGGTACTCTATTAAAAGGAGTACCTTAATATCCAGTAGTTTCCCTAGAGGCCCGGCTGCCACCGGCTGGTAGGACAGAAGATGTTGTGCAAGTTTCTCATTGCGAGCACGTACGACTATATATGGAACACATGCCTATTGATTGATTAGTACTTGGATACCGTTTTATTATTATCTGCAAATGCCCCTGCTTTGATTGTTACATGAGTTTCTCTCATCCATGCAACTCCCGTTAATCCGTCCCTGTGCCTACAGTATTTTTAATCCTGCTGTTTACTATAATCACTACTGCTGTCTTTATTTCACCGCTGCTGTTATTTCACTATTTCCACTGCCATAAAACTGTTACTACTGATAAACTCTTGCGAGCAAGTCTGTTTCCAGGTGCAGCTGAATTGACAACTCCGCTGTTAAGGCTTACAAGTATTCTTTGTCTCCCCTTGTGTCGAATCAATAAATTGGGTAATACTTCCCTCGAAGACTGTTGCGATCCCCTATACTTGTGGGTCATCAGCGACGGCGATAGGTCATCCGCGAGCTAGAGCTCGTGTCTACGGGTTAGAGGTGATCATGGCGAATCTGGGTGCAAAGGTATGGCTGCAGGGATGGGCTGAGGCGACGGTACACGCGCGGGCTCTGGCGCGTCCAGGATAGTGTCTATGCGCGCTCTGGCGCGCCATGACCGGCATGGGCGCGTCCGGGCGTGCTGTGTTCTGGCCAATGCCGAGCCTTGGTGAGCTCGAGCCATGCACCATCATGATTAGCAAGTGGATGGGAGTGTACTGGACATGATCATCCCAAGAGAGAAGGGCCAGAAAGAAGAGAGAGGTGAGGGTGGCCGGCATGGGCACGACATGGATGCAATGGTGCATTCCTCCATTTTCTTCATGGCTGCAGTACAGGAGAGGGTGCAAGGGAGGTACAGGAACACTCATGATCAATGATCAAGTGGGTTTTGGTCATGGACCAGAGGTTAAAAGGATGTATGGCAATTTGAGATTTATGCCTGCCAGGTGTTTGTAATAATGGCCGCAAGAACATTTTGGTCAAATTTTGGAATTCTTTTTGGTGTATCTCAAACATATAATTAATGTGATATAATGGTGGTGGTGGTGATCATTTTGGTGGTGGTTTGCAAAGATTCCAAAAGTGGGGTGATCTTCTCCCTATTTCAAAGTCCCTTCTTGTCTCCTTTGTTCTGGTCAACCTAGTCAAAGTTAGCATGGGTGGTCAACAGCAAAGTTGTTCACTTTGACAAGGTCTTGGATGACATGGCAAGAGTTGGTCAAGTTTGGTTTAAGAAAAGTCAAAACCAGGGGGTAAAAGTGGGGAAGATTTTATAAATGGGCCATATGACCATTATCATATGTAAGTTGAATTTGAATTCATCTCTGATTTGAATTGGGTTTCTTTGATTCAAATGGGTGTGTTACTGATATATAAGTGTTTTACACATAATGGAACAAGCAATGATAGCCTTGATTGAAGATTTGTAAATTTGGCCTATGTGTATGTGAGTGAAGAAATAGGATTTTCTCACCATTTGATTCCTCTCCATTTGATTTGACTTTTCTTTATTCCAAGTGATTCTTATTAGTTTAGAAACATTTTCCAAGCATTGAAACCATTCACAAAGGTCTTGTTCCAAGAATTGCAAAGATGGCCATAAACACCTAAGAGGTGAGTTTCCATTTGTGCTTATTCTTCTATTTTGTTTCCCTTGCTTTACTTGAGTATGGGTTAGGGTCAAATTAGTGTGAGATTAAGTTTAGGGAAGGTTTCACATTATTTGGTCAAGAGATAAAGGCATAGGGCAAGGATTTGGTATTATGGCTAGGTGTCACATATGTCTTTATGCATAAATTGCACTTGATTGTTAATTTGATTTGTTTGACCCAATTGGTGTCGTTGAGTGTTGAAATGATATAGAGAAGTGATCCAACCATTTACCACATGCCTTAGGGTCAAGATTCTCAAATTCATAACTTTGCATTTTACTCTCATATGCCTCTAGGGCCTTTTTAGTTTCTTTTTATTTTCTTTGGATTCAATTTGGGGTTTGATGTACTAGTCAATAGGTAAGGTGTATGAAGGTTTTCCCATCTTCTACCAAGTAGAAAAGTTTGAGGGTAAAAGGGTTACAGAAATACCATAGGCACATATGCCCTTTCCTTATTTAATTTCAAATCTTTTTATTCATTTTCAATTGGATGGTGAATAAAAAGGATGAGGTTTAGGGTTTAGTGGGATTTAGTAAAGGGTTTACTAGTATTGAGAAAATTAGGATGGGTAGTAGTCAAGATTTGCCTACTAGGCTTTATGCCCACAGATGTCTTTTTATTTTATTTTTGTTTCTTCTTATTTGACTTAATGAGTAGTGGAAGGTTTAGGGTTTAGGGTTTTGGAAATTATGTTTAATGTAATAAACAGCCATCATGGTAATAACCCAGGTATTAACCCAGGTCACTATGTGTCAAACTAAATTTAATAAAAGTTTTTGTTAGTTCCAAAAATTTGGGTAATTGGAAAATTTCATTTTCCTTATTTTTAAATTTTTGGGATGTTACACTTGCTGTGGCTAAAAGCGCTAAGATTGATTGTGTTCCTCGGCAGCCCCTCTCCTGGCCCTTATATAGGGGGCCAGATCCCAAGAGATCTGCACGAGTACGACTAGGTTTACAATAGACCTAGCTCTAAACTTTCCTTGTCGGTTCCTCTCTGACTTGTTCTTCAAGGAATCTTCTTCGGCACCGACCTAGTGGCCCACCTCGCCATTGGCTGTCTTCATGGGCTTCCAGTTGGGTTGTACATGATAGGGCAATAACAGTTACCCGAAGAGTAATGCCCACGTCAGTAGTCCCCGAGTGTCTAGCCGAAGATATTTCTGGTAGAGACTAAAGCATTCCTCCGCTGGATGTTCTTCTCTTGATAGTTCTTGTCCACCTTGTACCGGCGTCATCTACTTCTATCGGGTGCGCGTCCAGCGCTCCCGATGGGAGTAGCCCCTGAGTCTAGATACGGATGCTTGCTATCCGTGTGTAGACTCAAGTTGTGCCACTCAAATATTTTCTTCTGCCGAAGTTTCTTGCAAGTCTGCAGAAACCATCCGATACATGAGTATCGAGGCTTGTATTTTCTCTGTAAGATTTAATGCATAAAGGATATTGAGTAACGTGCCCAGCTTTGCTGGTTAACTGCCATTGGCAAACAACGTTACCCTACACAGAATCAAGTCCCCGGGCATGATCCTGGAGTGCAAAAAAGTTCTATCGGGTGCGCGCTCAGCGCTCCCGATGGGAGTAGCCCCCGAGTCTGGGCACGAGCGCTTGTGACCGGGTGCAGACTCGAGCTAAACATTCCGATCTTTTCTTCAAATACTTCTTCACGCCCTTCTTTATGGAAAAATCTTCGAGTTCACGCTTATCGGGTGCGCGTCCAGCGCTCCCGATGGGAGTAGCCCCGGGTCTAGGTGCGGATGCTTGCAATCCGTGCGTAGACTGAAGTTCACCACCCGACCGCTTTGTTTGTTCCTTCGGATCCCTCAATCAAGCTTTACGACGTCATTGATGACGTAACCACTGCCATGGTTTGATTGACAAGACGTGACCTGACGGGCCCACCCTAGTTCTGCGCGGGCAGTTTTTAGGAAATGACCAGTGCATGCGCATTGACCGAGGTGCCTCCTCGATTTCCGCACATCGTGGGAATAATGGGCCGCCGGTTCCGTTCTCTGTAGAGTGACACGTGTACGACTAGATCTCATCCACCTCCCACGATGGCTTTAAAGTTATGGCCACGATTTTCCAGTGGGCTCATGATATAAATAGAGGGCCTTCGTCATTTTTTACTTTTTACGCCTCCGCACTGCTCATCTTCTTCCCAACCTTTTCTCTTCATCTCTGTTCCTTTCCTCGAAAGCTCCGGACGCCATGGGCAAGAAGAAGAGCGTCAGCACCTCAGGCACGACCAAGGTTAGCCGCGATTGGGGTGCCTCCACCATTTCCAATCACGATGTGAGCAAGCTGCGTGCCCTCGGCTTCATCTCCTCGTCCGACGATGACATTCGTCTTCCAGGTCCATCCTCTCGCCCAAATCCCCCAAAGGGCTTTACTGTTATGTTCGTCGCTTTCCTGTTTCGCGGGCTTTCTCTCCCTGCCCACGAATTCCTTCGTTCCCTTCTCTTTTTCTATGCGATCCAGCTCTGGGAGCTGACCCCAAATTCCATCCTCCACCTTTCTATTTTCATCACTGTCTGTGAAGCTTTCGTCGGCATTGATCCCCACTGGGGTCTTTGGAGGAAAATTTTCTATGCCAAGCGTCATAATGACAACAATGCCCCCCCCCCCTCGTCGTCGGTGGCGTTGGCTTTGTTGTTAGGAAGGAGGTTGATTACCTCAACTTTCCGATGAAAGAATCTGTCCAGGGCTGGCGCCATAAGTGGTTCTACCTGCGAGATACTCCAGTACCTAGACGGCGTTCCAACCTTCCTCCCTTTAAAGATGTCCTGGTGGCTCAGTCGAAAAAGTCTTGGCGAAACACCCTGTCCCCCGAAGAAAGCGCTATAGCCGACAAGTTGTTCGAACAGGTTGTTGACCTAAACAATGTGGGAGGGCTGACGATTTGCGGCACTGAAGTAATTTCAGTGTTCTTAAAACGTCGGGTGCAGCCATTGATGTCTCGTCCCCACCAGTTGTGGTTGTACACTGGGGAGGAGGATAAGTCGAGGGTGAGCTCTGCCAACCTGTCGGATGACGACCTTCATGATGAAGTGCGGCGTCTTACTTGCTACAGCATGAAGGACACCATTGTCCTCACCTCTGCTCGCTCTCCATATGATCTGACACACCTTCCAGCTGAGGTAGTTTTTATTGCATTTGCTTCTTTTACTATTATCGTGTTGTTCTCCAATTTTCCACTGATTCTCTCGTGTCGACAGGCCTCCACTGTGACTCAATGTTATCCTCCCACGCCCGAAAGTGCTGTGGAGCCAGAGGATGACGACCACTCCGAAGAGACCGAGGATGCTCAACATGCCCTTGAGGACAGTGACGTCCAGGAGGAAGAAGCCCCCGAGGACGATGCCCTTACTAGGAGCAGGCAATGCAGGAGGATAAATGATGACCTGATCACGACGGCTGAATCGAGTCCTAGCGGACAAGATAATGATGCCGATGAAACTGCATCGCCTCCTCCTGCCCCGAAAAGTTCGGCAAGCTTTTTTGCTGTCGAAGATGACTTAGACCTGTGAGTAGTTATTTCTCCTTCGTAACTTGCTTCCTTTATTCTGTACGATTAAGTCCTTGCTTTCCAAGCAGCTCTGACGATGATGACGATGTTCCTCTCGCAAAGAGGGTTAAGTTATCTTCTGGGAGACCCGAATCAGATAAGGAGTCAAATCCTTCGCCTGCCAAATGAACGCCGCCCTCACGGACGGTCGTGGAGAAGATTCCAGTGTCGAAGGTTATCCCTTCTGGCAACGTCTCCGTTCCACCAGCTGCCCGCGACCATGTAAGTAATTTATATGACTTGGCTTTCTTCTTTTACGGTGGATTTCTACACTCGACTGAAGTTTCTTGACCTTTGCCCTGCAGCCGATTTATGCCACAGTTGACGCTGTGGCAGATTTTGCTGAGCAGTTTACTCGCTTAGAATCTGAAAATGCTCATCTTCGAAAGACCATCAAGACTTCGGCTGACCAAGTGTTGGAGGCCAAAAGGCTCGCCACTGACGCCCAGAATGAAAATATCTTGCTAAAAGATGAAATGAAGAAGCTGAAGCAGAAAATGAAGGATGAACAAGATGCTAAGCGCAAGGCTGCAATTGCTGCCGATGAAAAGGAGGGCATCCTCCGTGAATCCATTGCGAACTTAATGGGTAAATTTCTCTGCGCATATCTTTTTTCCAGTACTTTCCTCCAAGTTGCTTATCTGTCTTCCTTCAGGCGCTGCTGATCTGAGTATAAACCGAGCCCGCAAGCTTCGAGAGGATTCCATGATTGATGCCTTGTCACTTGCTGGTGAGTCCAACATCCAAGTCATTGGGGTTTTGCAACGGACCAAGGGAGCACTGTCGAGGCTGTTCTCGATGATATTCCTAAAGATGAAGCAGGACAAGACCCTTGGCGAGATGGCAGGCGCTTTTCTCATCGACCTTTGGAACCTGTGGAGGTACTTAAACGTCGCTCCCGTTTGTTTGGGGCGGTACTTACTTTCCAGCTGCTGATGGGTCATGGGCTGGGCTCTGAACTAGAAAAGTTGTCTAAGGCATTGCCTGTAGATGAAAATGATTGCCTAATCAATCTCGAGCCCTTCAAACAATCAGCAGTAACATGTGCCAATCAACTCCTCAAGCTGGTTGACGAGGCGAAGACCAAGACTGCACCCGAGGCTGCCCCTGGCTCATCATCGGCTGCTCCTTGAATGATAACTTGCTTTATCAGTTTGTAATTAAGGCCCGATACAATTTAGCCTAGTCCTGTTTTATTTTTGGCTCTGTTGCCAGTACCAACAGCCTTTTGAATGTAATATATACGCTGCTGCGCTCCCGATGGGAGTTTTTATTAATGTTGTTCTGAACTGCGACTTATGCTGTAGATTCCTTCGTCTTCTTCCCGTGCCGATCCTTCTTTGAATCCTTCGGCTAGCGATGAATCCGATCTGGTTCGTCGTTTACGTGATCAAATATCCCGACTGAATAAGGACATAACCACCCTTCATGCGATGGCAGCGTTGGTAAAAAGAAAGAGTGAAATTGCGACTGCAGTTGAACAACACGCTCTCGATCGTCTCCGTGTTGCTGCTGAGAGCTTGAGCTGTAAGTGTCCATCCGTCCATCGATTTTTATCGAAGCTTAAATGTCCTTTAACTGATCCTTGCCTTTCGACAGTCGCAGCTTCCGATGAATCAGAAGAAAACAGAAGGATCCTTGAGAAGATCGAAGCGATGACTGATGTCGCTCACCCGAAGCATGAATTGTGGTCCCATCGACCAAAGGCCGTTATCATGGCCAAGTTTGAGCATCGGGCAGAGAAGGTGCACTATTACTTCGACAAGTTCCACGATCATCTCTCGATGGTTTGGAGGACCTTGTTTCCTTTAGACCAAGCACCCGAAACTTTGTCTGCTCTATTCACCCGATTCAAGACTCCAGAAAGGATTCGACTGTTGGTGCGGAAGGAACTCCTGGCCGGCGCCGAACTTGCTTTGCTTCAGTTTTAGCATGTCACCCGACCTTAGATTTGGAGGCCATAGCTAATACTAGCAGGAGTTTAGACCAATATTAAGATATTGCTAGAAATCCTGCATATGTCGTCATCTCTCGGATGGAAACAGGCATCGAGAGAGACCTGAAGGCCCGGGAGGACCAAGGAAACCTGCCATAAAATTGTGCATATATATGTATGTAATGACCTTGTACTCACAAGGGGTAATTTCAAATGTATCTTGATGCATGTTTTATGCATCTTCTATTTTTTGGTGAATTTTCTAATTCGATTAATAATTGTTTGTCGAGGGCGGCTGAGTGATCAAGTCAGCCTGCTCACCCGACGACTCCGTTGTATTTGCAAGTTTATTTCGGAGTCGATGCATAAGTTCTGTAAGAGCGACACCCGTCGAGTGATCGAGGGATTTAGGCGCTTGGCTTCGTCGCGCGGTGCACCGGCTTGAGCCTTGTTTTATGATAGTACGTCCATCGTCTGCAGCGCTCGCGTATTTTCTCGAGGCTTAGATGGGTTGTCGTGTGTCATTAATCTTAGCTCCCGATGGGAGTATTTAATTAATGACACTGTGTGAACGTATTTCTGGCCAACGCTCCCGATGGGAATAAGAGCCAATGAGAAGGGCCCCGAACAAATTGTTCGGATAATGAGGCCTGGAACAACAAAGGTAGAAAACCTGATCAAAATTTTTATTCATAATATAAATCAAGCTTAAGAGCTGCCAAATAACAAGAAAAGGATTATATCCTATGTGTAGAACCGTCGCAAATGTGCAACATTCCATGGATTTTCAACGTCTTGACCCGAAGCTGGATTCTTGAGGCGATAGGCTCCCCCTGGTATCACTTTAGTGACGATGAACGGCCCTTCCCATGGGGATTCCAGCTTCAAAGGTCTCTCTTGCTTTAGTCGTAGTACCATATCTCCAACACTGAAGCTTCGGCTGCGTACCCGTCGACTGTGGTAATTCCTTAACGCCTGCTGATACACCGTTGTTCTTGCCAAGGCGATGTCCCGAGCTTCGTCAAGGAGGTCCACAGCATCTTGCAATGCGCTGTTGGAAGTAGCCTCCGTGTACGTAGTCACCCGAGGGGCTTCGAACCGAACATCGGCTGGCAAAACTGTTTCGGCTCCGTAGACCAAAAAGAACGAAGTGCACTGAGTTGACCTATTGGGTGTAGTACACAAACTCCAAAGTACAGATGGTAATTCTTTAGGCCATCTCCTATTAAACCGTTGATCCTTTCGACCTGACCGTTGGTTTGGGGATGTGCCACCGAAGCGAATTTTCGTTTAATACCACCGTCATCGCAAAACTTCCGGAACTTTTTGGAATCAAAATTATTTCCATTGTCTGTGACGATACTGTGAGGCATGCCGAACCGACAGGTTATTCCTCGGAACAACTCAATGGCAGTTTCGGCTTTCTGATTTCGAACAGGTACATCCTCGATCCATTTGGTAAACTTGTCGACTGCAACGAGAAGGTACGTGTGACCTCCAGGCGATGATCTGGGCAATGGTCCGACTTGGTCGAGTCCCCATTGTGTGAAGGGCCATGCGAGGGGTATCATCATTAGATATGTTGCGGGAGCGTGCGGTTTTGGTGCAAAACGCTGACAAGGATCGCACTTCCGAACCAGGTCCCGAGCATCCGACGCTGCTGTTGGCCAGTAAAATCCTGCTCTGAAGGCTTTCGCCACAAGTGCCCTGCTGCTTGCATGGTGTCCACAAGTTCCTTCGTGTATCTCGCGTAACAGAGCTTTTCCATCGTCGATGGCAATGCACCTTTGAAAGATGCCGGAGATACTACGCTTGTATAGTTCTCCGTTTACCACAGTGAAGGCTTTTGAACGTCTCACAATTCGTCTGGCTTCCACTGGGTCCTCTGGTAGCTGTTGTTCTATCAAGTATGCCAGAAAAGGTTTGGTCCATAGGGGTTCAAGGAGGAGGACCTGCTCTGCAGACTGAGGTGGAGTTCCTTCATCAGTTTGCTGCAGACTTGCTTCTGGATCATCAGCCGATGATTTTGGAGATGCCGATGCTTTCTCCTTTATCGATCGTTGCGTGATGACTTCGTAGAATACCCCATCTGGAATAGGAGAGCACATGGATCCAATGTTTGCCAGAGCGTCGGCTTTCTCGTTGCTGGCTCTACCGATGTGCTTAAGTTCGCACCCTTCAAACTTGGCTTCCATATTCTGATATAACTGATGGTAGGAAATCATGTTATCGCTGACTGCGTCGCATAAGTTCATCGACTGCTGTAATACAAGGTTCGAGTCTCCATAAATTTTGCTCCACATGCTTTTGCCATCTTCATTCCGTGCAGCAATGCTTCGTATTCTGCTTCATTATTTGTCGGTAAAGAGAAATTCATACGCAGAATGTATTTCATCTTGTCTCCTTGCGGCGATATCAATATCACCCCTGCTCCTGCGCCTGTACTCCGCTTTGATCCGTCAAAGTACATCGTCCATGAACCAGACATATCGGGTGCTGCTGGCGTCTGCGACTGGATCCAATCTGCCACGAAGTCTGGGAGGATTTGGGATTTTATCGCCGTTCGGTTGACATAGGTTATGTCGTGAGGTGCTATCTCGATGGCCCATTGGGACACTCGACCCGTCGCTTCTGGGTTAGTAAGTATATTTTTCAACGGTGCTTCGCTTACCACGATGATCGGATGCTCCGTGAAATAATGGCGCAACTTACGAGCTGTTCTCCATACCGCATATGCTAGCTTCTGGTGATGAGGGTATCTCTGTTTTGCTGGCGTGAGTACTTCGCTGAGGTAGTAGACCGGTCTTTGCACGCCATGGACTCTTCCTGCCTCTTCCCGTTCGACAACTAGGACGCTGCTGAAGACTTGCACCGTTGCTGCTATGTACATGAGCAGTGTTTCCTTTTCATGCGGTGTCACGAGCACTGGAGATGTCGACAAGATCCTCTTTAGATTGTCGAAAGATTCTTGCGCCTCATCGGTCCACTCGAACTTTTCTGACTTTTTCATCAGGTTGTAGAAGGGCAGAGCTTTCTCTCCTAGCTTGGCAATAAATCTGCTGAGTGCTGCCAATCGTCCTGCCAATTGCTGCACTTGATGCAAATTCTTTGGCGGCTCCATGTCGAGAATATCTTTGATCTTTAAGGGGTTTGCCTCTATCCCTCTGGCTGAGATGAAGTACCCGAGTACTTGTTGATGGCGTTCGTTGCATAGAAAACAAAAAATTTCCTACCGCAAGACGAATAAAAACAACAGATCTAATCTATGGAACACCCAAGATCTAATCTACAAGATCGAAGCAACGAGATGGAGATGAGACAAACCCTCGAAGATTCCAAAGCCTACGAGATTAATCTCGTTGTTGGTGTAGACGATCGTCCCGGTGCTGCAATCCGGCAGCACTTCCGTACTCGGTCGCGCGTACGGTGTCGATGAAGCTCCTTCCTCTCCCATTCCAGCGGTCGTGCGTACGGTGTCGATGAAGCTCCTTCCTCTCCCATTCCGTACTCGGTCGCGCGTACGGTGTCGATGCCAAGTTCCAGAAGCACAACGGCGTGGTGGTGGAGGTGGAGGAAGAAAAGCTGCAGGGCTTCACCTAAGCCGGAGCAGCGTATGGTGGAGGAGAGAGGCTGAGGAGGAGGCAATGATGGGATGTGGTGGCGGCCACCCTCCCCACTTTATATAGGGGCCAGTCGGCTGGGGTGGCCCTCCCTTTCCTATCTAGGGTTAGGGTGGCGGCCAAAGGGGAGAGGGATTTCCTCCCCTAAGTTGATCCCCTAGGGAAACCCTAGGGATTGGCCGGCCTGGCCCGGGCATGCCCCCGGGCCATTAGGCCAGGGAGCATCCCCTCGGCCCATGCTAGGCCTCCTAGGTCGTGGGTCCCATAATGGGCCCCTCCGGAACCTTCTAGAACCTTCCAGTCAACCACCGGAAAAATCCCGAACATTTTCGAAACCCAGAAATCAACTTCCCTTATATGAATCTTATTCTCCGGACTATTCGGACCTCTCGTGACATCCCGGATCACATCCGAGACTCCGAAAACTTCTCTTCATACCATATTCAAATCTACTTATGCGACATCGAACCTGCCACCCTACGGTTCGCGAACTATGCAGACATGGTCGAGACTCCTCTCCGAGCAATAACCACACTGTTCAACCTCGTTACCGACAAGTACTCTTTACTCGTACCGTGGTATGTGATCTCTTATGAACCATTCATATGCTAATCAGATGACATTCCACCGAGAGGGCCCAAAGTATATCTATCCGTCATCAGGATGGACAAATCGCACTATTGATCCATATGCCTCAACTCACACTTTCCGAATAGCTAATCAGATGACATTCTCTTATGAACCATCTTTATAACCACCCATTTACGCAATGGCGTTTGATGTAATCAAAGTACCCTTCTGGTGTAAGTGATTTACACATGATCTCATGGTCGAAGGACTAAGGCAACTATGTATCGAAAGCTTATAGAAAATTGAACTTAATGACTTGATCTTATGCTACGCTCATTTTGGTGTGTGTCCATTATATCATTCAACTAATGACATAACCTTGTTATTAATAACATCCAATGTTCATGATCACGAAACCATGATCATCTATTAATCAACAAGCTAGTTATACAAGAGGCTTACTAGGGACTCTTGTTGTTTACATAACACACATGTATCAATGTTTCGGTTAATACAATTATAGCATGGTATGCAAAAATTTATCATAAACACAAAGATATTATAATAACCACTTTATTATTGCCTCTTGGGCATATCTCCAACAGTCTCCCACTTGCACTAGAGTCAATAATCTAGATTACATTGTAAGGTACCTAACACCCATGGCATTCTGGTGTTGGTCATGCTTTGCCCTAGGGAGAGCTTTAGTCAACGGATCTGCAACATTCAGATCTGTGTGTACTTTGCAAATCTCTACTTCACCATCTTCGATGTACTCGCGAATCGAATGAAAACACAGCTTGATATGCTTTAGCTTCTTGTGTGACCTTGGTTCCTTTGCATTGGTGATGGCACCCGTGTTGTCACAATAAATGACTAGCGGGTCCAATGCACTAGGAACCACACCAAGCTCAACAATGAACCTCCGATGAAGCCTCTGAAGCTGCTATGTATTCAGATTCTGTTGAAGATTTCGCCACCGTGCGCTTGGAACTGCTCCAGCTTTCCACTCACCATTCAATATAAACACGTACCAAACCGAGACTTAGAGTCATCAGATCAGTGTTCCAACTTGCATCGGTGTAACTGGTTACAACGAGCTCTTGGTCACCGCTAACAAAGAAACATATCCTTAGTCCTTTTCAAGTACTTTAGGATATTCTTGACCGCTGTCCTGTTCCATTCCTAGATCACTTTGATATCTGCTGGTCAAACTAACAACATGTGCGATATCCGGTCTAGTACACAGCATGGCGTACATGATAGAGCCTACTGCCGAGGCATAGGGGATCTTGCTCATCCTCTCTTTCATCTGCCGTAGCCGGACCTTGAGTCTTACTCAAGACCTTACCTGCAACATAGGCAAGAACCCTTTCTTGCTTTCATCCATTCTAAACTTCTTTAGAATCTTGTCCAGGTATGTACTCTGTGAAAGGCCTATTAGGCGTCTTGATCTATCTCTATAAATCTTGATGCCTAAAATGTATGTTCACCAAGGTCTTTCATTGAAAAGACTTATTCAAATAACCTTTAACGCTACTTAATAGTTCTATATCATTCCCAATCAATAATATGTCATCTACATATAATATCAGGAACGCTACAGAGCTCCCACTCACTTTCTTGTAAATACAGTCTCACCATGAGTCCTTATAAAACCGAAGTCTTTGATCACTCTATCAAAGCGTAGGTTCCAACTCCGGGATGCTTGCTTCAGTCCATAAATGGAACGCTGAAGTTTGCATACCTTGTCAGCATTTTTAGGATCGACAAAACCTTTGGGTTGTACCATATACAACTCTTCCTCAATATCTCCATTAAGGAACGCCGTTTTGACATCCATCTGCCAAATCTCATAATCGAAAAATGCAGCTATTGCTAACAAAATCCTCAGACTTTAGCTTCGCTACAAGTGAGAAAGTCTCATCGTAGTCAACTCCTTGAATTTGTCGGAACCCCTTCGCGACAAGTCGAGCTTTATAGACAGTAATATTACCATCAACATTTGTTTTTCTCTTGAAGATCCATTTATTCTCGACAGCCTTGCGGCTATCAGGTAAGTCTACCAATGTCCATACTTTGTTATCATACATGGATCCCATTTCGGATTTCATGGCTTCTTGCCATTTGTTGGAATCTGGGCTCATCATCGCTTCTTCATACGTCGCAGGGTCTTCATCATTGTTATCCACAATCATGATATTTAGACAGGATCATACCAATCAGAGTGGTACGTTCCTCGCCGATCTGCGAGGTTCAGTAGCTTCCTCGTTCGAAGCTTCATGATCATCATCATTTGCTTACTCTCCTATCGGCGCAGGCTGTGTAGGAACATCTTCCGGCACTGCGCTACTCTGATCTATGAGAGAAGGTTCATCAACCTCATCGAGTTCTACTTTCCTTCCAGTCACTTCTTTAGTGAGAAACTCTTTCTCAAGAAAGGATCCGTTCTTGGCAACAAAGATTTTGCCTTCGGATCTGTGATATAAAGTATACCCAATAGTTTCGTTAGGGTATCCTATGAAGACGCATTTCTCCGCTTTGGGTTCTAGCTTGTCAGGCTGTAACTTCTTTACATAGCTTCGAGCCCCAAACTTTAAGGAACCAGCTTAGGTTTCTTCCCAAACCATAATTCATACGGTGTCATTTCAACGGATTTAGATGGTGCCCTATTTAAAGTGAATGCGGCTATCTAATGCATAACCCCAAAATGATAACGGCAAATCGGTAAGAGACATCATAGACCGAACCATATCTAAGAGAGTTCGATTACGACGTTCGGACACACCATTGCGTTGTGGTGTTCCGGCGGGTCAACTGTGAAAGTATTCCGCATTTCTTTAAATGCATGCCAAACTCATAACTCAGATATTCACCTCCGCGATCAAACGCAGAAACTTAATCTTCTTGTTACGTTGATTTTCTACTTCACTTGGAATTCCTTGAACTTCTCAAAAGTCTCGGACTTGTGTTTCATAAAGTAAATATATCCATATCTACTCAGATCATCCGCGAAGGTTAGAACATAACGGTAACCACCGCGTGATGCTACACTCATTGGTCCGCACACATCGGTATGTATGATTTCCAATAAGTCTATAGCTTGCTCCATTGTACCAGAAAATGGAGTCTTAGTCATTTTTCCCATTAGACATGCCTCGCATCTGTCAAGTGACTCAAGAAGTCCATCGGAATGGAGTTTCTTCATGTGCTTCACTCCAATATGACCAAGACGACATTGCCACATATAAGTAGAATTATCATTCAATTTAATTCGCTTAGCATCAATGTTATGAACATGTGTATCACTACTATCGAGATTTAACAATAATAAACCATTCATCTCAGGTGCATGGCCATAAAAGACATTACTCATATAAATCGAACAACCATTATTCTCAGACTTAAACGAATAATCGTCTTGCATTAAACAAGATCCAGATATAATGTTCATGCTCAACGCAGGTACCAAATAACAATTATTAAGGTTTAAAACTAATCCCAAAGGTAGATGTAGAGGGAGCGTGCCGACGGCGATCACATCGACTTTGGATCTATTTCCAACGCGCATCATCACCTCGTCCCTCGCCAGGCTTCGTTTATTCCAAGTTCCTCGAGTTACAAATGTGAGCAACCGAACCAATATCAAATACCCAGGCACTACTACGAGAACCAGTAAGATAGACATCTATAACATGTATATCAAATATACCTTTCTTCTTGACGTGGCCGCTCTTCAGATCAGCCAAGTATTTGGAGCAATTACGCTTCCAGTGTCCCTTCCCCTGGCAGTAGTAGCACACAGTCTCAGGTTTAGGACCAGCCTTAGGCTTCTCAGGATGCGCGAACTTTCTTGCCGCCCTTCTTGAAGTTACCCTTGTTAGGCTTGCCTTGCTTTTTGAAACTGGTGGTCTTGTTGACCATCAACACTTGATTCTCCTTCTTTATCTCTACTTCAGCAGATTTCAGCATGGAAAAGAGTTTAGGTAAATCTTTATTCATGTTCTGCATGTTGTAGTTCATCACGAAGTTCTTATAACTTGGTGGCAGTGATTGAAGGACACGATGAATACCCAGCTGGTTAGGGATCATCATCCCCATGTCATGAGCTTCTTCGCATGTCCGGACATGGCGAACATGTGCTCACTAACGGAGCTGCCCTCTTCCATCATGCAGCTAAAGAACTGTTTCGAGGCCTCAGCTCTCCACGCCGCATGAGTTTCAAAGATAAGTTTGAGCTCACGCATCATATCACAAGGGTCGTGGTGCTCAAAACTCTTTTGGAGCTCTGCCTCTAAGCTGCATAGGATGGCACACTGTCAACACCCGGATTTTTAAGTCCAGATGCCTATTATGTCATACATCGCAACCCCAGGAATATTGTTGTTGCGAGACATAACAGTTGAATACCATAGAGTCATCATTTAATACAACACATAATGTCTTACATCATATATCACATTATTCAATATTACACAAATAGTTGATCTAAACGATCAACGAACACAAATAAGTAGCGGAAGCGTCGTAGTAGGTGGAACTATCTATCCACAGGCCAACGCTTGACGTTAGAAGCATCCTAGTTCTGGTAGACGTCTTGTTGACCGTCATCCTCATAGTGTTGCTCCTCTTCATAGTCTGGCATTGGAATAGCCAGACACAGCCATGAGTACTTAAGTACTCGCAAACTAACACTAATGTAAGTAATTCTCAATATTAAGGGTTGCTAAGCTCTAGGTTTATTTGCATAAAGCCAAGTTTAGTTCATAAACATTGAGTAAAGATGCTTGAATCTCTAGACTAACTCAAGTGGGAACATTAGTGTCATTCCCACAACATCAGTTGTGTTTTCAAAATTCAAGTCACCATTCAAGTTCACCAATCCTTTTTAAGACAAATTCTGACAACGGAACAGTATGGCCTTTCCAATCGTCCGTATCCGTGGACACGGCTATTCGAATAGGTTTAACACTCTGCAGAGGTTGTACTCTTGTGCCACAACTTTTGATTACATCCGTCGGGATAACCCCGAATCATGGTAACTCAGTACGCGGATCATCAACCATAACCTTTCACTTAGATAACCTAGTATAGGAACCTCCCCCCATGAGCTTGGCCTCCCGGTGAAGACAAACCGTCAACCCGGGAACTGCACAAGGCTTGGGTCGTATATTCACCTCATATTCACATCATTTCACTTTCAACGGAGGCAGCCTTGGCATAACCCCTATGATGCTTGTTTAGAGGGAACCCATACTAAACTACATAAGCTTCTAGTTAAGCCCTACCCATAATCAGGTATTGTGGGGGTACTTGTATAATTGGAAGGGTATCGCATCCGAACCCAATCATCAGTTTTCACAAACTTTCACCAATTCATTCAATTCTCTTTCACTTTCAAATTCTTTCAAAGTCATTTCATTTCACCTTGTTCCCATCTAGAGTAGTCAATTTTATTTATTTAGCAATAGCATCTAGTCATGAGGGGGTGCTATCTAGCTTTATTTGATTATGCTAACCTTGACACTCTTGTCCTATTCTCAACCAAGTGAATCATGAATCAAAATAACTTTGAAAGTCAATACTTGAAAATAATAATCAAGTAAAACATGGGATAGGATCCTTAAACATAAAGTAATATGCAGGTGCCTTGCTCATGAAGAGCTTTGCCTTAAGGTGGCTTGCAAGAGTATTAGCTTGCCTTGGTTGGGATAGGAGTCAAAGTTTTCCTCCTCCTCCTGGTTGTAGTCTTCCTCCTCCTGGTATTCCTCGAGGCTAGGATCTATATACGAATGCAAGGTATAACGATCACTACACAAACTTAAGTGCTAATCTAAACACACCAAATATTCACACAAGCCTAAGTTATCATCACATATTTATTCAACTTGGTGATTTCCTTCATTTAGGTTATAGAAAAATAATTTCCTCTCATTATAATTATTTATTAATATAGCTATTTAATGTTTTGGAGAAGATAATTTCCTCTCATTGAATCTTATTAAGATTTAATCTCTTCAAATAATAATAAGGTATGAGTATTAGTTGACCAAGTTCAACACTTCATATCTATTATTTGATAGTGGAATTTAAATGAGGTGCTACACCTCATGCATTTTAATATTATCATGCTAATGATTTAATATCTCTAAGTAATCAAGCATGAGGTTTATTAGACCAAAGTCAGTACCTCTATTTGAATTACTTAAGATCACAATTTAAATGAGAGAATAGCTCTCATACTATTTAAAAAAATTATTTGTATGAGTTAAATGGACTACAAATGGCTCCATAGCCATTATTTAGTTCTAGTCCATGATCATGCAAAACAACTATACTATATTTTTGCATAAACAATTAGAGGGTATCAAAAGTGATTTATGAGAGTTGGAATCAACTTGAAATCATTTATAGATAATTTTTAATATTTATTTGAAGTTGGAAAAAGCTCTGCCTTGTTATTTTTATCATTCAAATTCTATAAATAATTTGCAAGTGAGGCCAATGGCATTGTTTAGATAATTTCATGGGATTTCCAATTATATAAAATTTACTAAATTTGGTTCAGTGGATTTTGTTGTATTTAAATTTGAAAAAGCATCTGCAAGGGTATTTGATTTAAACAGAAAAACAGAATTTGAATACTTGGGCTTGGCGGGAAGGCAACGTGGGCTAAACGGGCGAAAAAGACTTGGGCCGGCCCAGTTGTGTGACTCGCACACGCTGTAACATCCCAAGTTTTAACAATAATGAAATCAAGGAGAGATCAAGTACTCAAAATTTGCAACAAACAAAAACTTTTTATATGCATAGTGTGTCACATACAAGTTAATGCATAGGAGTGATTTTCTTGGGTGCACTTGCCATGATGAGTGTTGATATGGTTATCACATGCTACTACACCCTAATATATGATCATAACACCCCTCTTTGAGAAAAATAAAAGAAATGCTAAGAGTGATCCAAAACCCTCACATACACATAGGTCAAAAATGCAAACCATCACCAAAGGCCATCATGGCTTGATCTTTTGTTTCTAAAATGATTATACAACTCAAACAAACCTAAATGCATCAAAGAAATCAAAATTGAATCAAATTTGAACTCACAACCATCTCACATATGATGATGGTCACTTATGCAATTTATAACATGATCCCCTCTTTACCCCTCTGGTTAAATCATTTCTTACACTAAACTTGATTAACCAAAGCAATGTCATCCAAGACCATGTCAAGATGATGAACTTTCATGTTGACCACCCTGGCTAGAGTTGACTAGGTTGACCAGAATAAGGGTGACAAGTGAGGACTTTATATCAATGTGAAGATCATACTCATTTTGAATTTTTGCAAACTAACTTCATTTTGACCACCACCACCACCATTCTACTGCAAACAATATAGGATTCAAACCCACCAAAATTCACTGCAAAATTCCAAAGTAAAGTTCTTGCGGCCATTTGGTCGAGCACCTTGTGTGCATGAACCTGCCAACTCCATGCATGGTAAAATCCAGTGGTTCCTTGCATAAACCATCAAGCCTAGGTCATCCATGGTACCCCTCTGTCCTCACCAAGCATTGCCAAGCAGAGAAGACAAGGTTTGGTTGCAGGCAATCATCAAATTCTTGAGAAATGTCACCATGCCGGGGCATGGCATGAGCTCATCATGCCATCTCTACCCCTGGCCCTCTCCAATGTGCCAAACCATGTCTAGCGTGTGCTCCACACTCCACTGCGTCGAATGGACACCAGCCTCGGTCGAATCGTGCACCACACACTCCAGAACACACGCGCCCAGACACGCCCAGAACGTGCACGCGCACGACAGAGCGTGCACTGGCACGCTCCAGAGCGCGCCGGCCACGTCGTCGCACCACTCGCTCCGTTGACCCCTGCCTCTTCTCTCTGCCCCACCAGCTCCGCTTCATCACCAGCAGTCGCCCAGACAACCCCACTAGCCCGCGGGAACGCTGTAGCCGACGCCCATGTCGCCGACGTCCGCCACGGTACCGGCTGCTCCCGTCATGCGCACGAGCTCGTCTCGCCCTCGTTTTCACCGCAATCAGGCCCAGCGTGACCGCACTGACGTCGCCCACACACGAGCGTCATCGCCAGTGCCTCTGCACCGCTGTAGCACCGTCGTCGACGGTGAGATCACCCATGCGCCCCGGCCACCTCCAGACCCTATAAAAGGAGGCATCCCCGCACCTAGCACTCCACACCAAACTTGCTCTCCTCCCTCTTCTCAAGCTCCTCGTCCCCTCGCCCTGCTCGATTAGCCACCGCCGCCGTCCAATTTCACCGTCGGAGCCCGTGGAGGTGACGAGAAGCTCGCCGCCGTTGCAGTGCACCTCCGGCGACGCCACTGCTACCATCGGCTTCCCCTTCCTCGACAACGTCTTCTCCGCGCCTCGCCGACCCTCGCCGCGCCGCCGGTGAGCCGTCGACCCCCTAGCCTCGCCGCGCCAGTGGCCTGTTCTCGTCGGAGACGACGACGCTGTCGTTCGTCCGATCTGTCTAATCCAACCGCCCAGATTCACTCATACCGATTCGCTGTGTTAAACTCACTGACGCGTGGACCCCACGTTGTCAGGCGGCCCGTGGCGTTGGACGTGCTACTGGGCCGGCCCAGCTTCTTTTCCTCAGTGCAGCCCATTTCTCTTTCCCGCCTAAGCCCACGT
This sequence comes from Lolium multiflorum, assembly GCA_030979885.1. Taxonomy (NCBI): domain Eukaryota; kingdom Viridiplantae; phylum Streptophyta; class Magnoliopsida; order Poales; family Poaceae; genus Lolium; species Lolium multiflorum. The sequence goes on along the minus strand of CM061748.1, from coordinate 155,800,954 downwards.
ATTCAAATTGAGATTTTCGAATTTAATTAATTAGCCTCTGATGCTGTTTTCAAAAATTAATAGAATAAAATCTACCCAACCAAATTTGACAAATTTTATATATTTGGAAACCTTGTGAAAATGTCTACAAAACTACACTGGTCCCAACCCTAGATTGTTTGTCGAATTAATCTGAGAAAATAAACAAGGCAGGGCCTTTTTCCACTTCAATTAATTATTAAAAATTGAATAAAAATGCTATTAAGTTAAAACCAACTCTCAAAAATCATATTTCAATATATCTATCAGAATATGTAAAAATATTGCATCATTGTTTGCATGATCATGTCCTTGTTTAAAAATTGGCCCTAAGGCTATTTAAAGTACTTTTTAAATGAGCCTATCCCTTATTAATGTGTATGAGAGCATCTCTCTCATTTAAATCTTGTCCCCACTAAGTTAATATGAAGAAGACACTATGGTTATGTTAAACTCATATTAATTTAGTTGGTAATATGAAACATTAATCAAGAATTATTAAAAGGCATGAGGTGATGTACCTCATTTAAATCTTTTTCCCAAATGATGATTATGAAGAGGTTGACCTTGGTCCACCTAGGTCATATGATATTAATTGAGGAAATTAAATCTTAATCAAACTTAATGAGAGGGAATTATTTTCTCTCAAGAAGTAAATAGCAACCCAAATTAATATTTATAATGAGAGGAAATTATTTTCTTAAGAATAAGAATTAAATCAACTCACATAATAAGCATGTGTTATGATAGCTTAGTAAGAGTGATTCATATGTGTGCTTAGCTTAGTATTTGAGCTGGGTGGTGATTGGGTGTATTATACTCGTATTTAGACGCTAGTACCGAGGAGTACGCCGAGGAGGAGGAGGTCTACACTCAAGGAGAGGAAGACCACTTTGACCAGTACAACAATCAAGGCAAGCTAATACCCTTGCAAGTGCAAAGCTCCCAAGAGCAAAGCACCCTACCATTTTGTTTTATCTTTACTAAGCCTATCCCAGTTTTGAATACAAGTTTTGCTTTCAAGTTTATTACTTTATCAAAGTACTTTTTGATTCATGATTCACTGGATTTAGAGTAGTACAATATCATTAAAGTTAGTTGATGGCACACAAGCTATGTTAGCACCCCTCATGACTAGTGGCTAGTGCTAAATTACTAAAATTGACTACTCTAGATGGGAACATTGTGATATGAGATGATGATGGTGAAGTTATGAAAAAGATTTTGAAGGTGAATAAGACCAAGAGAAGATAGTGATTTTTGATTAAAATCTAATGTTGGTTTGGATGCGATACCTTTCCAATATTGAGTACCCCCACAATACCTGATTATGGGTAAGGCTTAACTAGAAGTTTATGTATCTTAGTATGGGTTCCCTCTGAACACACATCATAGGGGTTATGCCGAGGCTGCCTCCGTTGTTGAGAAATGATGTGAATTAAGGTGAATTGTACGGCCAAGCCCCGTGCAGTTCCCAGGTTGACAGTTGGTCTTCACTGGGAGGCCAAGCTCATGGGGAGAGGTGCTCATACTAGGGTTAGTAAATGAAAGGTTATGGTTGATGATCCGCGTGCTGTGATACGATGATTCGAGGAAATCCCGACGGATGGAATCAAATGTTGTGGCACAAGTGTGCAACCTCTTCAGAGTGTAAACCTATTCGAATAGCCGTGTCCACGGTTACGGACGGTTGGAAAGGCCATCTAGTTTCTAGTATTAGAATCTGAAAATATGAATAATGAATGATGAGTAATGGTGAATCACAACTGAGTTGTGGGAATGACACTAATGTTCCCACTTGAGTTAGTTACTTTATAAATGGTCTATATGAAGTGATTTTGAACTAAAATTAGCTTTATGCAAATAAAACTAGAGCTTAGTACCCTTTCATTTAAATAGATAGTGATTAATTTAGTATTAGTTTGCGAGTACTTTAAAGTACTCACGGCTGTGTCCCTGGCTATTCAAATGGCCAGAATATGAAGAAGAGCAACAGTATGAGGATGACGGTCAGCAGGACGTCTACAACAACTAGGAGTCGCCTGACGTCAAGCGTTGGCCTGTGAACTAGATAGCCCCCTCTTATTACGCTTCCGCTACTATGTTGTTTGTTGATCAATAGATCAACTATTTGTGTAATATTGGATCATGTGATCCCCTTTTGTAAGACAATGATGGTTTGTAATGAATGATGACTTATGATATCAACTGTTATGTCTCGCAACAACAATATTCCTGGGATTGCGATGAATGACATAATAGGCATCCGGACTTAAAAATCCGGGTGTTGACAAGTTGGTATCAGAGCCATTTTTTGACCTTAGGAGACCCTAGTTTAGAATGGACGTTCTGAAAAATTTAGTTTATAAAACCAAGGAAAGGAATATCTGTGAAAAACTTACTCATGTTCTCTTCTACAGGATCTTTTCAAATATGATGAGTCATGCCCCTTCTTTTAAATCCATCTAAAATGTTGCCACACTTAGTCACATCTCTAACTTACTCATCCATTTCCCTTTCAGATGGAGCCCTACGTCCAGACGGAGACCTACGATCTGGAAAACGGAGGAAGTCTGGTGTTTGAGCGCGACTTGTACCTGGTGTCCGAGAAGCTCGAACGCCCACCTCCCCAGTTCCATGGAGTCCGGATCCACGACACCCCCACCGGGGAACAGCAGTGGATGATCACCGCTGACTTGAAGGGAAGTTCGGAGCCTCCCATCTCGGAGAGGATCCTTTTCTCCTTCAAGGCATGCAACTGGGCGGACGGTCTTGCTCACGCCCTTCAGGAGGGACTTGCTCGGGTGTGCGGACAGAACATCGCCGCACTCCGGGGAAGCCGCTTCGCCTACTTCGCGAGGCACGACACCATGGGAGAACCCATGGCACTCTCCTCGCACCCGGTGCTCAAGATCCATGTGCAGCATTTGGACTTTATGCTCCATGAGACCCGGAAGGACCTGGAGCGGACGCGCGTTCACGCCCACCGTGCCCAGATGGCTTTGGCTCACCATGCCGAAGCTATCAGATGCTCGCCAAGGACCGCAAGTCACTCCGCCTGCAGCGCGCCAAGAAGGATGCCACTATCAGCCGTCTTCGCGAGAAGATCCGCACCTTGGAGGTGACTGTTCGGACCCAGCAGGACCAGATCCAGGAGATGGAGGAGGATGGAGAAGACATCCAGGGAGGCGATGACTTCCTGAGTGACGACAACGACTTTGAGGATGATGAGTTCACCGATGAGGAGGACTACGCGTTTCTGGAGTCCGAGGAGGATGGGATCATTCCCATTGATGTGGATGAAGATGATGAGTAGTAGCTGCACTAGCTTCACTTACGTAGGTGTGAGTTGTATCCCGCACCATGTATCGTAGATTGTGGAAGAAGGGTTCTTAAAACCCTTAGTATGGTAACTTGTAATGTGTGATGTTGTGTGAATAAATAAAATGTGTGTTATGTGCATCATGAAAATATTTCAAGTTTTAAGTTTGAACTTAACTCAAAATAAGCCATAGAAATTCCCTCTCATCTCATGATCTATCTACCTGTTCAGATGGCCCCTCCGAACCGCAATATGGATGCAATGCTACAACTACTGCAAACTCTGTTGGCTGACCGAGAAGATGAAAGGGCTGAAAGACAAGCCAACATAGCAGCACTGCAGCAGATCGCCAATCAGGGTCATTGAAACCATGATCATCCCGGATCTAAACTTAAGAGTTTCCAAAACACCAATCCACCTGACTTCAGTAAGACGGAGGAACCCTTAGATGCAGATGACTGGCTGCAAACCATGGAAAACAACTTGGAGGTAGCCGGAGTGGATGAAAACGAGAAAATGTTGTTTGCTACGCACTACCTAGCCGGACCAGCAAGAGCTTGGTGGACAAGTGCCCGTGCATTAAATGCCGGACAGATGATGACTTGGGCTGATTTCAAGCTCAAGTTTAGCAAGTATCATGTGCCCGGTTTGATCAAGAAAATGAGGGATGAATTCAGGAGCAAGCAAGGAAGGATGTCGGTGGTGGAATACCGCGACAGGTTCCTCACCCTGTCAAGGTACGCCCCGATGAAACCGACACCAGAGAAAAGAAAGGAGAGATTCCTCAACGGTCGCACGATGAGATGCGACAGTTTTAGTCAACATCCTTCGCTGACCTAGAAGCCCTCGTGGACTCGCCATCCGATGGAAGGCAACCGCACCAGCAAATGAAAACCGCAAACGCCGCATGATGAATCAAAGTGGGCCCAGCAATACCCCCGGTTTCAGCTCAAGCGGTGGTTTCAACCCCCGCAACACCAAGCCCCAAAACCAGATGTCGCGCCCCGGTTTTCAGAACCGGAGCGGAGGAAACCCAAGGCCAGGAGGCCCCCACCACAACAATAACTATGTACACCACAACAGCAACCGCGCTCCGCCGCGCACCCCCAACCACAACCATAACAACAACAACACCAACACTGCACCCAGGACAGGAAGCAATGCCATTCCTGTTGCAACCAAGGACAAGTCCACAATCACCTGCTATGAATGTGGAGTTGTGGGACACTTCTCCAATGAGTGCCCCAAAAGGCTGGCCAAGCTCGCCGGCAACACCTCTGCACGCTCAGAGAGCGCCGTGTCTCCACCGGCAAGCGCCCCCAACACCCAACAACCGCGAGGTCGCCCTACCACATGAATGCCGAGGAAGCCCAGGAAGCACCAGATGTGGTGCCGGTATGTTCTCTGTTAACTCAATACCAGCAAGAGTGTTGTTTGATTCGGAGCAACGCATTCATTGGTCGAAGATTTGTGAGCACTCAGTAAGATTCAACCCATCACCAAACATCATGATAGTTCAAATACCTGGATCAACCACTAAAGCTAGAAAATTTTGCAAAGAAGTACCCATAAGAATTCAAGAAATAGTGTTTTTCGCAAACTTAATTGTTCTGGGAACAAAAGGATTGGAAGTAGTACTGGGTATGGATTGGATGGCGAAACATCATGGATTGATAGATTGCGCCAAGAAGGCCATCACCATGACTAGTAGCACCGGAATAACCATAGAACATGTGTCTGAAAAACTACCAGAAATTTCACCTGCAACCAAAGTGTAGCCAAACCAACTCTGGATCAGATCAGGTCGATGTCATACGCTTGATGTGTTTCCGATGATCTACGGCATGCCCCGACATCGGGATATCGAGTTTATCATCGATTTAATCCTGGAAACCTATAGCCCGAGAGCTTATAGCATGAACCCAGCAGAAGTTAGTAGAGCTGAAGAAGCAATTGGATGATATGTATTCAAGGGTCTGATTCGACCAAGTGCGCCCTTGGAGATCACAGTGTTATTTGTGGATAAGAAGGATGGTGCCAATCGGTTATGACGGATTATCAAACTTAACGATGTCACCATCAAAAACAAATACCCCTTGCCAAAGATAGAAGACCTGTTTGACCAGTTGACCGGTGCCACGGTGTTCTCTAAGATTGATCTTAGGACTGGTTACCATCAGCTGAAGATCCGTGCATCGGATATCCCCAAGACTGCCTTTACCACCAGATATGGGTTGTATGAATACAACGTCATGTCATTTGGGTTAACCAATGCCCCTGCCTATTTCATGAACCTCATGAATAAGATTTTCATGAACTTCCTGGATAAGTTTGTCGTTGTCTTCATCGACGACATCCTTATCTACTCCAAAACCGAAGAGGAACACGAGCAACATTTGGAGGTGATCCTAGAAACCCTTAGGCAGCACAAGTTGTACGCGCCAAGTTCAGCAAGTGCGAAGTTTTGGCTGAAAGAGGTTGGATTCCTGGGACACATCTGTCACAGGAGGAATTGCGGTAGACCCAGCCAAAATCAAAACCGTTGAAGAATGGAAAACCCCAACCACCCAGACCGAGGTCCGTGCATTTCTTGGATTAGCCGGATATTACCGCAGATTTGTTGAAGGATTCTCGAGCATTGCGAGGCCAATGACACAATTGTTGAAGAAAGATAAGAAGTTTGAATGGACTGACAAATGTGAAGCCAGCTTCCAGCAACTTAAAACAAGACTAACCACAGCCCCCATCCTAATCATGCCGGACATCACCAAGCCCTTTGACGTCTATTGTGACGCATCTAAGATTGGTCTTGGATGTGTGTTGATGCAAGAAGGAAAGGTGATATCTTATCTATCCCGGCAGCTGAAACAGCATGAGCAAAACTACCCAACCCATGACCTCGAGCTTGCATCCGTAGTGTTAGCATTGAAAGTTTGGCGTCATTACCTCATGGGTAATCGATGCGAGATCTATTCAGATCACAAGAGCCTGAAGTATATCTTCACACAGAAAGAGTTGAATATGAGGCAAAGAAGATGGTTAAACTGATAAAGGACTATGATATGGAAATCCACTACACCCGGCAAGGCCAATGTTGTAGCAGATGCTGTAGATAGCCGCAGTCACAACTCCCATGATCGCAGCAGAACAACCCAGTTCGATGAAGAGTTTGAACAGTTTAGGTTGGGGTTAGTGAAGGATACCTAGCCAGCATAGAGCTGCAACCTACTTTGATTGGTCAAATCAAGGAAGCCCAGAAGGGAATGCAAGCATTGCCGGAATCAAGAGTCAAATGGCAGTAGGCACCGGGATTCACGGAAGATGAGGAAGGAGCACTTGGTACAACGGTCGCCTATGTGTGCCGTCAAACTCAGAATTGAAACAAGTCATATCAAGGAGGCCCACGACACTTTATATTCTATCCACCCCGAGGTACCAAGATGTACCAAGATTTGAAGGAACAATTTTGGTGGCATGGAATGAAGCGAGAAATAGGGAGCTACATAGCTAAGTGTGATATCTGTCAGAGAGTTAAGGCAGAACATCAAACCCGCCGGATCGTTGCAACCTTACAGATTCCGGACGGAAGTGGGACTCAGTCGGAATGGACTTTATCACCGGATCGCCCAAATCCACAGAGGAAATGATTCTATTTGGGTAGTGGTAGATGATTAACCAAAGTAGCCCATTTTATCCCCGTCAAAACCACTTATCAGGGCCCAAAGCTAGCAGAGTTGTATATCTCCAGAATAGTCGCTCTGCACGGGACACCGAAGTCAATAGTGTCAGATAGAGGATCGCAGTTCACCCGTTCGCAGAAAGTACATGAAGGACTTGGAACCCGCTGAATTTCAGCACCGCTTATCACCCCCAGATCGACAGATCGAGAGAGAGTCAACCAGATACTCGAGGACATGCTCAGAGCCTGTTACTCTGAATATGGATCAAGTGGGAAGACTGTTTGCCTTACGCAGAATTTCAGACAACAAGTTATCAAGCAGCCAGATGGCCCCTTTGAAGCCCTGTACGGAAGGAAGTGCCGCACCCCTCTGAATTGGTCGGAAGTCGGAGAAAGCCAAGTCTTTGTACCGGATGTTCTTAGAGAAGCCGAAGAGAAGGTGCACAAGATTCGCGAGTACCTCAAGACTGCGCAATCAAGACAGAAGAGCTACGCCGACAAGAGACGCCGAGAGATGACATTCGAGATTGGAGATTTCGTTTATCTCAAGGTGTCACCCCTCAAAGGAATGCAGAGATTCCAAGTGAAAGGAAGCTCGCGCCCCGATATGTCGGACCCTTCAAAGTTCTGAGTCGCCGCGGAGAAGTATCTTATCAACTGGAACTACCGGAAGAAATGGCGGCTGTGCACAATGTGTTCCACATCTCACTGCTCCGGAAGTGCCTTGAAGTACCGGAGAAGACTGAAGTGTTCAAGAATATTGATCACAGATCGGTGGACATCAACTCAGACTTGACGTATCGAGAAGTGCCCATTCGTATCCTGGAAGAAGCATATAGAACCACCCGCACCAGGAGTATCAAGTTCCTGAAGATTCAGTGGAGCAATCACACTGAAGACGAAGCCACCTGGGAGCGAGAGGAAGACATGAAGAAGGAATACCCAGATCTCTTTAGCACCTAGTTTTCTTTAAGATCTCGGGACGAGATCTTTTGTAAGGGGGAAGGGTTTGTAACATCCCAAGTTTTAACAATAATGAAATCAAGGAGAGATCAAGTACTCAAAATTTGCAACAAACAAAAACTTTTATATGCATAGTGTGTCACATACAAGTTAATGCATAGGAGTGATTTTCTTGGGTGCACTTGCCATGATGAGTGTTGATATGGTTATCACATGCTACTACACCCTAATATATGATCATAACACCCCTCTTTGAGAAAAATAAAAGAAATGCTAAGAGTGATCCAAAACCCTCACATACACATAGGTCAAAAATGCAAACCATCACCAAAGGCCATCATGGCTTGATCTTTTGTTTCTAAAATGATTATACAACTCAAACAAACCTAAATGCATCAAAGAAATCAAAATTGAATCAAATTTGAACTCACAACCATCTCACATATGATGATGGTCACTTATGCAATTTATAACATGATCCCCTCTTTACCCCTCTGGTTAAATCATTTCTTACACTAAACTTGATTAACCAAAGCAATGTCATCCAAGACCATGTCAAGATGATGAACTTTCATGTTGACCACCCTGGCTAGAGTTGACTAGGTTGACCAGAATAAGGGTGACAAGTGAGGACTTTATATCAATGTGAAGATCATACTCATTTTGAATTTTTGCAAACTAACTTCATTTTGACCACCACCACCACCATTCTACTGCAAACAATATAGGATTCAAACCCACCAAAATTCACTGGAAAATTCCAAAGTAAAGTTCTTGCGGCCATTTGGTCGAGCACCTTGTGTGCATGAACCTGCCAACTCCATGCATGGTAAAATCCAGTGGTTCCTTGCATAAACCATCAAGCCTAGGTCATCCATGGTACCCCTCTGTCCTCACCAAGCATTGCCAAGCAGAGAAGACAAGGTTTGGTTGCAGGCAATCATCAAATTCTTGAGAAATGTCACCATGCCGGGGCATGGCATGAGCTCATCATGCCATCTCTACCCCTGGCCCTCTCCAACGTGCCAAACCATGTCCAGCATGTGCTCCACACTCCCCTGCGTCGACTGGACATCAGCCCCGATCAAATCGTGCACCACACGCACCGACCACGCGCCCAGACATGCCCAGGACGTGCACGCGCACGACAGAGCGTGCACTGGCACGCTCCAGAACGCGCCGGCCACGTCGTCGCGCCACTCGCTCCGTTGACCCCTGCCTCTTCTCTCTGCGCCACCAGCTCCGCTTCATCACCAGCAGTCGCCCAGACAACCCCACTAGCCCGCGGGAACGCTGTAGCCGACGCCCATGTCGCCGACGTCCGCCACGGTACCGGCTGCTCCCGTCATGCGCACGAGCTCGTCTCGCCCTCGTTTTCACCGCAATCAGGCCCAGCGTGACCACACTGACGTCGCCCACACACGAGCGTCATCGCCGTGCCCCTGCACCGCTGTAGCACCGTCGTCGACGGTGAGATCACCCATGCGCCCGGCCACCTCCGACCCTATAAAAGGAGGCATCCCCGCACCTAGCACTCCACACCAAACTTGCTCTCCTCCCTCTTCTCTCGCCCTGCTCGTTAGCCACCGCCGCCATCCAATTTCACCGTCGGAGCCCGTGGAGGTGACGAGAAGCTCGCTGCCGTTGCAGTGCACCTCCGGCGACGCCACTGCTACCATCGGCTTCCCCTTCCTCGACAACCTCTTCTCCGCGCCTCGCCGACCCTCGCCGTGCCGCCGGTAAGCCGTCGACCCCCTAGCCTCGCCGCGCCAGTAGCCGCTTCTCGTCGGAGATGACGACGCTCATCGTTCGTCCGATCTGTGTCTAATCCAACCGCCCAGATTCATTCATACCGATTCGCTGTGTTAAACTCACTGACGCGTGGACCCCACGCTGTCAGGCGGCCCGTGGCGTTGGACGCGCTACTGGGCCGGCCCAACTTCTTTTCCTCAGTGCAGCCCATTTCTCTTTCCCGCCTAAGCCCACGTATTCAAATTGAGATTTTCGAATTTAATTAATTAGCCTCTGATGCTGTTTTCAAAAATTAATAGAATAAAATCTACTCAACCAAATTTGACAAATTTTATATATTTGGAAACCTTGTGAAAATGTCTACAAAACTACACTGGTCCCAACCCTAGATTGTTTGTCGAATTAATCTGAGAAAATAAACAAGGCAGGGCCTTTTTTCCACTTCAATTAATTATTAAAAATTGAATAAAAATGCTATTAAGTTAAAACCAACTCTCAAAAATCATATTTCAATATATCTATCAGAATATGTAAAAATATTGCATCATTGTTTGCATGATCATGTCCTTGTTTAAAAATTGGCCCTAAGGCTATTTAAAGTACTTTTTTAAATGAGCCTATCCCTTATTAATGTGTATGAGAGCATCTCTCTCATTTAAATCTTGTCCCCACTAAGTTAATATGAAGAAGACACTATGGTTATGTTAAACTCATATTAATTTAGTTGATAATATTAAACATTAATCAAGGATTATTAAAAGGCATGAGGTGATGTACCTCATTTAAATCTTTTTCCCAAATGATGATTATGAAGAGGTTGACCTTGGTCCACCTAGGTCATATGATATTAATTGAGGAAATTAAATCTTAATCAAACTTAATGAGAGGGAATTATTTTCTCTCAAGAAGTAAATAGCAACCCAAATTAATATTTATAATGAGAGGAAATTATTTTTCTTAAGAATAAGAATTAAATCAACTCACATAATAAGCATGTGTTATGATAGCTTAGTAAGAGTGATTCATATGTGTGCTTAGCTTAGTATTTGAGTGGTGTGGTGATTGGGTGTATTATACTCGTATTTAGACGCTAGTACCGAGGAGTACGCCGAGGAGGAGGAGGTCTACACTCAAGGAGAGGAAGACCACTTTGACCAGTACAACAATCAAGGCAAGCTAATACACTTGCAAGTGCAAAGCTCCCAAGAGCAAAGCACCCCACCATTTTGTTTTATCTTTACTAAGCCTATCCCAGTTTTATTACAAGTTTTGCTTTCAAGTACTTTACTTTATCAAAGTACTTTTTGATTCATGATTCACTTGATCTAGAGTAGTACAATATCATTAAAGTTAGTTGATGGCAAACAAGCTAAGTTAGCACCCCTCATTACTAGTGGCTAGTGCTAAATTACTAAAATTGACTACTCTAGATGGGAACATTGTGATATGAGATGATGATGGTGAAGTTATGAAAAAGATTTTGAAGGTGAATAAGACCAAGAGAAGATAGTGATTTTTGATTAAAATCTAATGTTGGTTTGGATGCGATACCTTTCCAATATTGAGTACCCCCATACCTGATTATGGGTAAGGCTTAACTAGAAGTTTATGTATCTTAGTATGGGTTCCCTCTGAACACACATCATAGGGGTTATGCCTAGGCTGCCTCCGTTGTTGAGAAATGATGTGAATTAAGGTGAACTGTCCGGCCAAGCCCTGTGCAGTTCCCCAGTTGGTCTTCACTGGGAGGCCAAGCTCATGGGGAGAGGTGCTCATACTAGGGTTAGTAAATGAAAGGTTATGGTTGATGATCCGCGTGCTGTGATACGATGATTCGAGGAAATCCCGACGGATGGAATCAAATGTTGTGGCACAAGTGTGCAACCTCAGAGTGTAAACCTATTCGAATAGCCGTGTCCACGGTTACGGACGGTTGGAAAGGCCATCTAGTTTCTAGTATTAGAATCTGAAAATATGAATAATGAATGATGAGTAATGGTGAATCACAACTGAGTTGTGGGAATGACACTAATGTTCCCACTTGAGTTAGTTACTTTATGAATGGTCTATATGAAGTGATTTTGAATAAAATTAGCTTTTATGCAAATAAAACTAGAGTTTAGTACCCTTACTTCATTTAAATAGATAGTGATTAATTTAGTATTAGTTTGCGGTACCTAAAGTACTCACGGCTGTGTCCCTCGGCTATTCAAATGTACAGAATATGAAGAAGAGCAAATTGTATGGGAGGATGACGGTCAGCAGACGCCACAACAACTAGGAGTCGCCCGACGTCAAGCGTTTGGCCTGTGAACTAGATAGCCCTCTTATTACGCTCCGCTACTATGTTGTTCGTTGATCAATAGATCAACTATTTGTGTAATATTGATCATGTGATTCTCCTTTTGTAAGACAATGATGGCTTGTAATGAATGATGACTTATGATATCAGCTGTTAGATGTCTCGCAACAACAATATTCCTCGGATTGCGATGATGATATAATAGGCATCCGGACTTAAAATCCGGTGTCGACACACGCGGCCGCCCGACAGAAAGTGGGACCACCGTCGGGCCTCTACCTTAAACCCGAAACAAGATGGCGAACCTGAGCGCCGATCGATGGGCGATCGACGCAGCCACGACGATCGTCTTCTCCTGCTGAAGGCCGCAGCTCGGCGGCAGCCTAGGGGCCTGGAGAGGGCGTGACCGGCGCTCCCCCGGCCCTGCTGCGAGGCGACGTTGTCGACGGTGAGGGAGCCGCCCTGGTAGCAAGCACGAGGCTCGGGGCGGCTTAACGGCGACGACCGCGTGACCGGCGCAGCTTCGCGCTTCACCCGAGCTGCCCGGCGATGATTGGAGGTGGGGTTTGGTCGAGGTGAACCAGTGGAGTGAGGCGATCTGGGGGTGTGAAGGAGAAGGCCGCGGGAGGTCTCTATTTATAGAGGGGGAGGGGAGTGCTGTGGGTGCCGTGGGAGGTCGTCGATGGCGTGGCTGCTCCGGCGTGCGAAAGGGCAAGCGAGGTACAGCACTCGATTGGCGTCGGCATGGCGATGCTTTTGGTATAGCTGACGCGTCCAGGGGTCGATGGGAGAGCTCAGGGGCTTGGTGATCATGTCGCGGTACCCGTGGCATGGTTCCGACGATGGCGACGGCGACAGGGCCTCCGGCGATGCTCGAGTGCGTCTAGATGGTAGGGTTATGGGGGGCGATGCTTGGCGCAGGGAATGGGCGAGGGGCATGGACGATGGCGATGGTACCGTGCCATGCTCTGGCGCGTCCAGTGCGCGCTCACCGCGTGCACTAGCATGCCATGGCATGTATTGGGCGCGCATGGGCACGCTTGGTGCGGCCAATGCCGTGGCTGGGCGAGCTTCGGCCGTGCTGGATCATGATCGTCGTGTACTGGGCTAGCTCCAAGACATGGTGTGGGTGAAAGAAACGAACCAGAGAGAGGAATGGCATGATGGCCGGCATGGGTTCGACATGGGGTGGATTAGGGTTCCTCCACTCCTCCACTTGCACAAGCAGGTACTTGCAATGATGTAGGAGTACTCCAGGTGCAATGATCATCAAGATTCACCAAGGGTTCAGCTTATAAACTGTTGGATATTTCAAAGTTTGCTCAAATTGAGTTCATGCCTGCCAGGTGTTCGACAGTATGGCCGCAAGAACATTTTGGTGGAATTTTGGAAATCTTTTTGGTGGGTCTCAAACATATAATTAGTGTGAGAGAATGGTGGTGGTGGTGTTCATTTTAATTAGGTTTTGCAACATTTCCAAATGGGGGTCATCTACACTATGTTTCAAAGTCTCAACTTGTCAAAACTATACTGGTCAACCTGGTCAACTTCAGCAATGGTGGTCAACAGGAAAAGTGTTCACCTTGACTTGGTCTTGGATGAGGTGTCAATGTTTGACCAAGTTTGGTTTAAGAAAATTTAAATACAGGGGTGCAAAGAGGGGAAGATTTTATAAATGGGTCATATGACCATTATCATATGTATGTTAAATTTGAATTTTCCTTTGATTTGAATCTTTCCTTCTATGCATTTATGTTTGTTTTTGTTATATAAGGGTTTTACAAGCATTAGATCAAGCCTTGGTGGCCTTTGGTGAGGATTTGAAATATGGGCTTAATGTGTATGTGAAGGTTTATGGCTATCTTTGCATTTCTTGTTTTTCTCTCACATTGAGATGGTAAGATCATGGTTTAGGGTTTAAGTACAAGTGATCAACACTACTACACTCATCATGGCAATTGCACACAAAAAGCACATACTATGCATGAGACTATATGTAGCACTATATGAGTAGTTTTTGTTTGTTGAAAATTGAGATGTCCCTCTTCTTCATTTATTATTGTTGAAACTTGGGATGTTACAAACCCTTTCCCCTTACAAAGATCTCGTCCCGAGATCTTAAAGAAAACTAGGTACTAAAGAGATTTGGGTACTCTTTCTTCATAGTCTTCCTCTCCCAAACTTCTTCTTCAGTGTGATTACTCCATTGGACCTTCAGAAATTGATACTCCTGGTGCGAGTGGTTCTGAAGGCTTCCTCTAGATGCGAATCGGCACGCGATAGGAGCAGTTGATGTCCACAGATCTGTGATCAAGGTTCTTGAAAACCTCGGTCTTTTCTGGTACTTCCAAGCATTTGCGGTAGGGAGATGTGAAACACGTTGTGTACCGCTGCCATTTCTTCCGGTAATTCCAGCTGATAAGACACTTCTCCTCGGCGACTCAAGACTTTGAAGGGTCCAACATGAGGTGCAAGCTTTCCTCTAAGCTGAAATCTCTGCATTCCTTTAAGAGGGGACACCTTGAGATACACAAAGATCTCGAAGGTCAGCTCTCGGCGTCTTTTGTCAGCGTAGCTCTTCTGCCTGACTGGGCTATCTTGAGGTACTCCCGGATCTTGTGTACCTTCTCTTCGGCTTCTGAGAATATCTGGTCCAAACACTTGGCTCTCCCACTTCCGACCAATTCAGAGGGGTACGACACTTCCTTCCGTACAAGAAAGGGGGCCATCCGCAGCTGGCCCATAGTCATTGTGTTGTCAAAATTGCATAGGGGCAAGCCTTCCCACTTGGATCCATACTCAACACATGCTCTCAACATATCTTCAAGGATTTGATTGACTCGTCAGTCCATCCGTCTGCGGGTGGTATGCGGTGCTAAAATTCAGGCGGGTGCCTAGCCCTTCATGTACCTTCCAGAATCTCGAGGTGAATTGAGATCCTCTATCGGACACTATTGACTTCGGAGTTCCGTGTAGGGTGACTATGCGGGAGATGTACAACTCTGCTAGCTTCGGTCCTTGGTAGGTGGTCTTGACGGGAATGAAATGGGCGACTTTGGTCAATCTGTCGACCACTACCCAGATAGAATCATTCCCTTTACTCGACTTGGGCAGTCCGGTGATGAAATCCATTCCTATCTCCCACTTCCATTCGGGAATCTGCAAGGGCTGTAGCAGTCCCGCTCGTTGATGCTACCTTGACTCTTTGACAAATGTCACACTTGGCGATGTAGCTCCCGATTTCTCGCTTCATTCCATGCCACCAAAACTGTTCCTTCAAGTCCTGATACATCTTGGTACCTCCGGGGTGAATGGAATAAAGAGTGTCATGGGCTTCTTTCAGGATAACTTGCTTTAGCTCAGAGTCTGACGGCACGCATAAGCGTCCGTTGTACCAAATTACTCCTTCTTCATCTACAGTGAATCCCAGTGCCTTTCCTGCAGCTATTTGGTTCTTGATTCCGTCAATTCTAGCATTCCCCTTCTGTGCTTCCTTGATTTGACTAACCAAGGTAGGTTGTAGCTCTATGCTGGCGAGGTAACCTTCGCTAACTAGCTCTAGTCTAAACTGTTCAAACTCTTGATACAAGCTAGGTTGCTCTTCCGCGATCATGGAGTTTAGCTGACACGGCTATCGGCTCAAAGCACCGGCTACCACATTGGCCTTTCCGGGGTGATAGTGGATCTCTAGGTCGTAATCCTTGATCAGCTCGATCCATCTTCTTTGCCTCATGTTTAGTTCTTTCTGGGTGAAGATATACTTCAAACTCTTGTGATCTGAGTAAATCTCGCATCGATTACCCATGAGGTAATGACGCCAAACCTTCAAGGCTAACACAACTGCTGCGAGTTCTAAGTCGTGAGTTGGGTAATTCTGCTCATGCTGCTTCAGTTGCCTTGACAGATATGATATCACCTTCCCTCCTTGCATCAACACACATCCAAGACCAATCTTGGAGGCGTCACAAGACACGTCAAAAGGCTTGGTGATGTCCCAGATGATTAGGTATTGGGGTTGTCGTCAGTCTTGCCTTTGAGCTTCGGAAGCTCCTTCACATTTGTCGATCCAATCAAACTTCTTGTCCTTCTTCAGCAGCAGTCATTGGCCTTGCTATGCTCGAGAATCCTTCAACGATCGGCGGTAGTATCCCGCCGACCCAAGAAAAGGACTTGTCCGAGTGGTTGGGACATTCCCGCAACGGTCTTGATCTTTGCGGGGTCCACGACAATTCCTCCCCAGACAAGATGTGTCCCAGGAACTGACTTCTTTCAACCAAAACTCGCACTTTGTTGAACTTGGCGCCAACTTGTGCCACCTAAGGGTCTCTAGTATGATCTCCAAAAGTTGCCATGTTCCTCCTCGGACTTGGAGTAGATTAGGATGTCGTCGATGAAAACAACGACAAACTTGTCCAAGAAGTTCATGAAGATCTTGTTCATGAGGTTCATGAAGTACGCCGGGGCATTGGTCAGACCAAATGACATGACGTTGTACTCATACAACCCATATCGGTGGTGAATGCTTTGGGATATCCGTTGCACGGATCTTCACTGATGGTAACCTGTCCTAAGATCAATCTTAGAGAACACGGTGGCACTGGTCAACTGGTCAAACAGGTCCTCTATCTTCGGCAAAGGGTACTTGTTCTTGATGGTGACATCGTTGTTACGATAGTCCGTACATAAACGACGCACCGTCCTTCTTATCCACAAACAAAACTGGGACCTCCATGACGACTTGGTCGGATCAGACCTTGGCTAAAAGTTCATCCAGCCTGCTTCTTCGCTCCACTAACTCGCTTGTTCATGCTATAAGCTCGGGCTATGGGTCCTGTCCGGTATTAACTCAATGATAAACTCGATATCCCGGGGGCATACCGGTAGATCATCGGGAAACACATCGGGTATCGGAACGACCTGATCTGATCCAAGGTGGGTTTGGCTAGACTCTGGTTACAAGTGAATTTTCCGCAATCTTTCGATAGTGTGCTCCACCAAAGACTTTGGTAATGGTAATAGCCTTCTTGGCACAATCAATCAGTCCATGATGCTTGGACATCCAATCCATACCCAGTACTACTTCCAAACCCTTTGTTCCAGAACAATCAAATTTGCATAAAAATCTATTTCATGTATGATGATGGGCACATCTTTGCAAATTTTTCTAGCTTTTGTAGTTGAACCGGCATTTGAACTATCATGACATGCTTCAAACGATGGGTTGAATCCTACTAGTGCATGCAAAATCTTCGGTGACAAATGAATGCGATGCTCCAGAATCAAACAACACTCTTGCCAGTCTGAGTTAACAGAGAACATACCCAGCACGATCTGGCGCTTCCTGGGCTTCTTCCGCACTCATGTGAAAGAGGCGGTCTGCGGTTGTTGGGGTAACTAGGTGAACTTCTGGAGGAGGCGTTGTTGCTGTGCAGGTGCAGCGTTGTTGGCGGCAATCTTGGCGAGTCTCTTGGGACACTCATTGGAATAGTGTCCCACTACACCACACTCGTAGAAAGTAATGGTGGCATTGTCCTTGGTTGCAACAGGAACAGTGTTGCTCCCGGTCCTTGGTGCGGTATTGGTGTTGTTGTTGTTGGCGGGGCTCTCGAGCGCGGCGGAAGTTGTTGTGGTGACGTAGTTGCTGTTGATGTGGTTGTTGTGGTGGTGGCCTCCGGCTGGGTTTCCTCCACTCCGGTGTTGAAAACCGGGGCGTGACATCGGGGTTGGTGGCTTGTTGCTTCTGGGGGCGAATCCTCCGCTTGAGCTGGGGCGATACTGTTACCACCCGATTTTGGCCAAATCAGGAGATGGGCCGTAAGTGAAGATGGGCTTGAAGGACGTACACGTGGAGCATCTTCGAAGCGGCCTTGTGCTAAGAGTTTGGGCTAAGTTGCCCGTGTAGTAATATAGTAGATCGCATTGTAATTTAGATTAAAGAGATAGAGTCTGGCCCGCAGGTTAGGTGCACGCCTCAATTAGAAAGTCCCTTGGACTATAAATATGTATCTAGGGTTATCGAAAAGGAGGACAATCATCGTTCAACCAACACAAATCAGGCGCATCGCCACCCCTTTCTTCGAGGGTTTCTCCCGGTAAGCACATGCTGCCTAGATCGCATCTAGCGATCTAGGGCAATATACGTTATTCGTCTACCTTGTACTGCTCGTGCTGAAGCCTTGTTGATGGCGAGCAGTACTATTTATCCTTAGGTGTCTAGGGCTTGCATTGATGCTTTACAAGTATATCTGCGTGGCAATGCCGGTCCCTCGACACCAGCTGCCCTTACACCTATCCGGGGTGTAAGGGGCAGATCTTGCTTGTTCTATTACTTAGTAGATCCGATCCGTTATAGTTGCTCCTTGCTCAAAGATTAGTTTAATATCTGCAAGGTTAGGGCCTTATGCTGGGCCTGACGATCCTGTAGTGCGTTAGATGTCGTTTACCGTCCGTGGGATGTTCCGGAATCAACGTTATGTTGGTTTTTAGGCCTCTCGTAGGGGTAGTTTGCATCATCTTCCGTAGTTGCTAGGCCCGATCACACGTAGGACGTTCCGGTTATGCGGTGAAAACCCAAACTGTCGTGGATCGCTTTAGCTTTGTTTGATCAAGCAGGATCCCATGCCATTGTAAATCCAACTGAAACATGGGGATCGGCTCCTTGAGCCAATCCACAGGGCAACCGAGATCCGATAGGGCTCGTATTTAATGTTTACGTGTCTACCACGCAGGAACAATCGAAGCACTCTAACACCTTCCGATCGGGTCTAGTCGGTGGCACGCCCTTGCAACCGGACGTGGCCGAGATTTGCGGGACGACGCGAGGTGCCGGGTCCACTAAGCGCCTTGGGAGCTTCCCGGCTCTTCGTGTTCCTTAGCCATTGCCCGTTGGCGGGTTTTGGAGGGTAACACATTCTGGCACGCCCGGGACATCTTCCGCAACATCCACGTCAACACCGACATCAGGATGGCGGAGGCATCCATAGGATCTCCCTCCCGATCATAAGAAGAAGTACGATGAGTCGGGTTGTCATCGTTGAAGCTTCTAACTCATCTAGCCTCCTTTGAGAAGACCCAGCCGCATCGCATCAGGTTCAAAGGGCTCACGCCACAAGGTGTCCTCGATGGGCTGATTTATCCCTCCCCTTCTCGATGAACGTACTGTGAGCCCCATGACAGAAATCAACTACACGTGGTGTCATTCTACCGCATCGCACTCCGAGAGCCGCACTTCTTTGAGCGCGCGTGCTCCGGTGGTCCAAGAGATCATGGAGCGTCGGTACTCCCCTCCACTGTTCTAGGGACTCACCAAGGAGAAGTGCAACTCCACACCAGGCCACCATTGCCGTGCGCGATGGCAGCTCCACAACCAAGGTTCACAGCATACGTCGCTCTACAAGGATGGAGGTGATCCGGGCGACTACGTTTTATATGAGCCGCCCAAGGAGATCCACACGGATACGTTGTGCGGACAGTCCGGTGCAGGTGCCCAACAAGGGGCCTTTGGAGCGCCATCCCGAGGCTCCAAGCGGGAGAGCGGAAGCTGAGACGTTAGCCAATTATACCACGCAAGCAGGAAGGGGCGAGGATCTCCTCCGATCAGAAGTACGATGAGGGAAGGCCATCGTTGAGCGAACTCATCGGCTCCGAACGCATCAGGTTCAAAGGGTTCACGCACAATCGATGCCCCGGATGAACGAGAGCCCTGGAAGAAATCAACTACGTGGTGGCCCATTCCCGCATCGGCATTCTGAGAGCCTGGTCAATTCTTTGGAGCGCGTTGCGTTCGGGTGGTCCGATCATGGAGCGTCGGTACTCCCCTTCGGGACTGACTCACCGAGAAGAACTACCGGGCCACCATTGTACGCGATGGCAGCTCCAACGGCAACAAGGTTCACCGGCCGTTGTCTACAAGGTTGGAGGTGATCGGGGCGACTACCATTCTTATAGAGCCGCAGGAGAGCGGATACGTGTGCCGTTGTGCCGGACCAAGCTGGGCGATCCGGCTCAGGAGGGGTTCGGAAGGCCATTGTTGGCGGGAGGAGCAGCTGGCGCGGGGTTGGGAGCGGAAGCGAGAAACGAGCGTGGCTAGCCAAGTATACTTGCACCGGTCCAGCTGCTTTTGATGGTCAGTGCGATCGAGAGATCGGTTCGGCTGAAGATATATTCCAGCCGTCAATGAGTTCTGATCCTCTAGTATGGAACCAGGACTTCAGCAAATTTGGGTGGAGGGATCTACACACTCCATCGAGCACGTGGCCATTCGGTGGGCATGGCTTGACATCGGATCAGCTACGGGTGAGGTGCTTCGATCCCTCACCGGTCCAGCTGGATGGTACACCTCATTGCCACCAGATTCGGCGATCATTGAACAATTTCACAATATCATTGAAGCTAGAGGTTGCCGCAGCGGAGGCGGGCGAGAGACGGTGTGCGAGTACATTCAGCGATTGAAGCGTCGAGAACCGATGCTGTTCGGTTCATTTAACTGAGAAAGAAGCAGTCGAGCTGGCTGTGGCAGGCCTTGCAGCGTCATTCAAAGATCTGACGTTCCAAGTGGAGTACAACTCGTTGACGCACCTGGTCAATAGACTGACCTTATATGAACAGCGCCATCCAGAACTGTACCAGACAAGTTCAAGCGCGCGATAACCCTGGTCAATGCTGATGAGGATGAAGATTCTGCGGAAGATCGGGAAGTCGCGATGGCAGAGTGGACTCGGGCGCCGATGCTGTGTCTGCAAATGGGTGAACCCACGGGGCCTCCAAGAGGGATGGACTTTGATGTGAGCAAAGCTGAACGGATCTTCGATGCGCTGCGAAAGAAGCAGTTGAAGCTCCCTGAAGGCCACAAGATCCCTACGGCACAAGAGATGAACAAAAGGCCATACGCAAATGGCATCATACGTTCACGCACGCCACCAACGACTGCAAAGTATGCGCGCACAAATTCAGATGGCGATAGAATCAGGCCGATTAACTTTCGGACAGTTTGCCATGAAGGTAGACATGCGTCCGTTTCGGACGTCAACATGGTGGACCTAAGCCACTCCATAAGGGAGCCAGGGTTCTCTTTTGATGTCAATATGGCAGGGTTTGTGATCAGCCATGGCAAAGATAAAGCAGAGAGCAGCCACTCTCGTGGCAAAGATAAAGAGGAGGCCGGTCGCGTGCAAGATGATGATAGACGGTACCTAACCGAGGAGGAGGTGAGAAGCATACGGTATCAGCGCCCACTCTCCGTGCATCTCCTCAACAAATATGAGCAGCGGTACGACCGACGTCGGCGCTACGACGAAGACGATGAAAGATATCGTCGGTCCAGATGCGGAAAACAGAAGGTATCGTCGGCATATGAGGAACGACGACGGTACGAACGTCGCGCTAGAGGAGGTCAAGGGAGCAAGACAACGTGGATAAGCCCTTGGAACTGTCCCTTCTTCAAACATTCTTGGGACTGGAATGAGCGATTGCCAACAATCGAGAACTGCCCGAGTGCAAAAAGCAAAGGAGAAGGACAAACGAAGTTTCGGTGTTCGAACGTCTAGGACCTCTCCCACCTATCAACAAGCGAGCTGAGTCTCTCGAAGAAGACTTCGAGGAGTCGGATGGAGAAGAAGATAGGTATCACCGACCAAGGTGGTGCCCGATGGACTCACCATTCTCGAGCGTAGGGTGCAGCGGCTGCAAACCTGGAAGAAGCCGAGGCACAGCACGTACACGTTGAGAAGAGCGCGGCCCGACCTGGCCGCGAAAATTCAGCACATTGGAGACGAAGGCGCGCCCGCCAAAGAAAGTATGGCGCCCAAAACAGGGAGCCGATGCACAGCATGGCTGATGCCGATGCGAACATCGGTGATACAAACATGATATCCGTGGCCTAACAGAGTAGCGGGTCCAAGGCATTGGACATACGTGGCAAGGATCCCGAGATCGGCCCTCAAAAAATGAAAAGCAAGGATCTTATCTCCATGCCACGTAGCTACAATGCAAATCCAAGAAGTTGCAAACCATCGTCAAGCGGTGGAAAAGGAGGCCGATTCCCGCAATCGGCCAAAATTATCCTCAATATCCCTTTGTCTGTGTTCAGCATTGATCCAACAGATGCCTGAAGAGCCGATACCATCAATTACTTGACGGAATCGGCTCGGGGGGCACATAGATGGAGGAAACACGAGGATACGAAGCTTGGAGTGGATATCAAATGCCCGGCAGAACAGCTCAAATATGGGGGCCGATACGTAAACAAATCGGCTGTAAAAAATCGAAAATACTGAATTTTTTGGCCATAGCCGATGCGTAGACATCGACTTAAGAATTCAAAGCCGATGCACGGCCATCGACTCAAGGGATACAACTGTTACAAGCGGAAGCCTAATGGAGCAGTCACCGAGTCACGGGCGAGGCTCTACTGGAGGAACCCCTCATTGGGATTGCTTGGTGACTCGGGCCCTCTCTTCAAGGCCCCCAACTCCTTTTGCAGGATTTCAGGCTCGGCAGTACCAGCAGAGGCGTCAGTTCGGGCGTCCAAGACGGCCCTTTTCCTCAAGTTACTTTGTTGATATTTGCCGGCAAGTTTGAGGATCGCAGCCCCGGCCAACAAGAAATCAGTATGACGTGCGATCGGGCGGGATCATGAGAACAGCGACGATCGTTCGGTTGGACTGCGCATTCTCACAGATTGTTTCATTGGGACTGAAGAAGCTCGGGGGCAGCTCACCTTGGAGGTTCTGCTTTTGAAAGCCGATTTGGGTAGAATCGGCTAATGCTGCACTTGGGGAAGCCGATAGTGGCCCAATGCGGCTGGTACACTTTCATTCTCGCCTTGAACTGAGGCTCGGGGGCAGCTAAGATTCTTCGCTCTAAAAGCCGATGGTGTTGAAATCGGCTGTCTCTGCATCATAACCATGTTGAAGGGTGGAGGACTCTTGCAGAGGAGAATTACCAGGTTGGCAGGAGGAGTTTGAAGCGAGCCATCATAATTGATAGGCTTTGGGCCAGTTTGTTGCTGCAAAGAGACAAAGCATCGCGGCGAAAGTTGTAGGCTATCAAGATGTTCAGCAATGGTCCTACAGTTCTCTGAAGGCATCAATTTGGAGTCGTGCCGATTAAAGCTGACATTAAGCTCGGGGGACTCGGATTTCCAAGATTTAAGGTGTGCGCGATTCCGGTTTGGTCCTGTTCGACTGAAATTTGAGGATCTGAACTGATCTATCTCGAAATTTATCATAAGAAACCGGTGCGTGGCCATCGGTTCATCGAGCATTGATCAGGCCAACAATCGGCAAAATCAATACAAGGGAAAATCGGCTAAATCAATTTGCAAGGAATCGACAGAGCCAAATTGGGGAATTTCTTCAATCAATAATCGGATTCCTTACATGAAAAGAGCTGATTGCTCTCAAAAGGAAGGCCGGGGGGAATACATTGCCCTTCCTACTACTACTGATCCTATGCTAGGGATCCTATCTAGGGGCTATTGTTGCCCTCATCATCGCCGTCGCCGCCGCTATAGGTGCTTCCGGCGGGCTCGTCATCGCTGCTGTAGCGGCCGCCGGCAGGACCCTCGTCGTCATCATCCTCCTCGTCAGCATCATCGTCTTCGCTGTCGAAGTCGCTGAGGTTCCGGGCCAGGCAATGGCGTTTGCCGGCGGCTCGTCGGAAGAGGTTGTCGTCCTCCTCCTCCTCCTTCAACTCCTAATAACCGTCCCGGAAAAGCGGTCGTCGTCGCTTACCTCCACCGCTTCCTCATTGGCGAGGAAGCGGAGGTCACCCCGTCGGTTGAGGACTTGTCATCCTCGGACCACACGGAGAAGTCATGGTCCTCCTTGTCCCACGCTGTTGGGGCAAGGATATCGTACGCCGCCTGCGTACCCCACTCTGGTGTTGATTCCCGGATGGGAGAGGACATGTAGGAGAGACCCGACGAAGTGGAAGAAGAAGAAGAAGAAGAAGACATGGCGGTGGAGAAGGGTTTTTGGAAGTGCTAGTGCGAGAAGGATGAAGAAGGGAACTACAGGAAGTGGCCAAATAAAAAGGGGATATAACGATTTAAATGTCTAAGCAGTTCCCGAGGACGTGGTGCCAGAACCGTCAAATCGTGCAGAGAAGTTGGGAAGGCAAGACGTCATCATGAAGAATACTGCGACAGTTCTGCGCGACATGACCCTTCGAAGGAGGTGGTGGTTTTGCAATTATCATTATCAAAACCAGGGGGCATGTGTTACCACCCGATTTTGGCCAAATCAGGAGATGGGCCGTAAGTGAAGATGGGCTTGAAGGACGTACACGTGGAGCATCTTCGAAGCGGCCTTGCGCTAAGAGTTTGGGCTAAGTTGCCCGTGTATCTGTAATATAGTAGATCGCATTGTAATTTAGATTAAAGAGATAGAGTCTGGCCCGTGCACGGTTAGGTGCACGCCTCAATTAGAAAGTCCCTTGGACTATAAATATGTATCTAGGGTTATCGGAAAAGGAGGACAATCATCGTTCAACCAACACAAATCGGGCGCATCGCCACCCCTTTCTTCAAGGGTTTCTCCCGGGTAAGCACCATGCTGCTAGATCGCATCTAGCGATCTAGGCGATATCTTTATTCGTTATCTTGTACTGCTCGTGCTGAAGCCTTGTTGATGGCGAGCGGTACTATTTATCCTTAGGTGTCTAGGGGCTTGCATTGATGCTTTCGCGTGCATATCTGCGTGGCAATGCCGTCCCTCGACACTAGCTTACACCTATACGGGTGTAAGGGCAGCATCTTGCTTGTTCATTACTTAGTAGATCCGATCCGTTATAGTTGCTCCTTGCTCCGCAGGAGGATTAGTTTAATATCTGCATAGTTAGGCCTTATGTGAGGTCGGACGATCCGGTAGTGCGTTAGATGTCGTTCTGAGTCACGCAAGGGATGTTAGGAATCAACGTTATGTTGGTTTTAGGCCTCTCATAGGGGTAGTTTGCATCATCTTTCGTAGCTGCTAGGCCCGATCACACGTAGGACGTTCCGGTTATGCGGTGAAAACCCTAAACGTCGTGGATCGCTTTAGCTTTGTTTTGATCAAGCGGGATCCCCATGCCATTGTAAATCCAACGTGAAACATGGGGCGATCGGCTCCTGAGACGGGAAACCTGAGAGCCGATAGGGCTCGTATTTAATGTTTACGTGTCTACCATGCAGGAACAATCGAAGCACTCTAACACCTTCCTGATCGGGTCTAGGTCGGGTGGCACGCCTAGCAACCGCCGGGACGTGGCGGAAGATTTGCGGGACGACGCGCGGTGCCAGGGTCCACTAAGCGGCCTTGGGAGCCTCCCGGCTCTTCGTGTTGCTTAGCCATTGCCCGTCGGTGGGTTTTGGAGGGTAACAGATACCTTGGGGTATTGCTGGGCCCACTCTGGTGCATCATCCTGCGCTTGCGGTTCTCGTTGGCCTGGTTCAGCTTGCCCTCCATCTGGATGGCGGAGTCGACAAGGGATTCAAGGTCAGCAAATGGAATGTTGACCAGCACGGTCTGCATCTCATCGTGCAGTCCGTTCAGGAACCTCTCCTTCCTCTTGTCGGTGGTGTCCGTCTCATCAGGCGCGTAGCTTGACAGGGTGAGGAACTTGTCCACTCCACCACGGTCATCCCCTGCTTGAGTTCGCGGAACTCGTCCCGCATCTTCTTGATCAGGCCCGGGGGCACATGGTACTTGCTGAACTTGAGCTTGAAGTCGGCCCAAGTCATCATTTGCCCCGCATTCAATGCGCGGGCACTCGTCCACCAGCGCGTGCGGGTCTGCCGGATAGTGTGTGGCGAGAACCTTGTCATTGGCCTCCTCCGGCCACTTCAGTTGTTCTCCATTGTCGGAGCCAATCGTGCATCGAGGGTTCCTCCGTCTTGCTAAACACCGGCGGGTTGGTGTTCTGGAAGTTCTTCAACCTTGAGCCCGGATGCTCATGGTTTCCGTGGCCCTGGTTATTCTGAACAAGCTGCTGCAGTGCAGTGATGTTGGCTTGGCGTTCAGCACGTTCAGCCTCTCGGTCTTCCATCATGATTTGCAGCATCTGCATCAATGCATCTTGATTGGTGCTTCGAGTGGGAGGGGCCATATGAACAGAGAGATAGATCAGGAGACGAGAGGGAAATTTCTATGGCTTATTTTGGGATAACGTTTAAA
Organism: Lolium multiflorum; assembly: GCA_030979885.1. NCBI lineage: Eukaryota > Viridiplantae > Streptophyta > Magnoliopsida > Poales > Poaceae > Lolium > Lolium multiflorum. The sequence continues at coordinate 155,774,765 of CM061748.1, read as the reverse complement.
ACTTGAGTTCTTTGATATATTGGAACTAAACACACTTTTATTTTATTCATGATGCAAACATTACAAGGCTACACATAAGAGGGTTTGAAGAACCCTTTCAACAAACTACGATATAGTGGGACCGATACAACTCACACCTACGCAAGGTGCACAAGTGAAACTCTCTTCATTCAACATTGACGGGGAAGGTGTCATCCATCCCTGCTGTCAGGTGCTCATGACCATCCTCATCAGGATAGAAGGCCAGGTCATCGTCATCCTCCTCGTAGTCGTTGTCGTTGCTCACATAGGAGTAGCCATCCCCTTGGATGTCTTCCCCTCTCCTTCTCCCTCGAGGGCCGCGAGCTGGTCCTCCTGGGTCTTGATGGTCTCTTTGAGGGTGGCGATCTGTTCGCGGAGGCGAGAGATGGAGTAGTCCTTCTTCGCGTTCTCACGGCGAAGGGTCTTGCGCTCTGCGGCGATGATCTTGGTGATCTCGTCCTTCTGAGCCATCTGGTGGTAGGAGAAGTTGGCGAGGCGCGAGCGTTGTCGAGCTGGACGTAGGTCTCGCACAGCATGTAGTCGGTGTGGTCCACGTGGTACTTCAACTCGGGATGGGGCGAGAGGTCCATCGGTGACCCCATGGAGTCGTGCCTTGCCATGTGGAAGTAGCGGGTTCCCCGGATTCGGGGCAGCTCCAGCCCGCACAGACGGGCTAGTGCTTCCTTCATGGCCCGAGCAAGGCCGTCCACCCAGATGTTCTCCCGGAAGGAGAACTGGATCCTGCTCGTCGGGGGCGACTCGAGCTTTCCGCGGAGGTCAGCGCAGATGATCCACTGCATCTGTCCTCCGAGCTGGTCGGTGACCTATCCCCCTAAGAACTCCGGGAAGGGGCGCCCGAGGAACAGGGAGAGCTCAGTCAGGTCTTGCTCGAAAACTAGGCCGCCAGCATTGCCTAGCCGGTAAAACTCCATCTGGGCGAATTGCTCCATCTGTAGACACATGGATGAGTAAGTTAGAGAAGTGTAAGTGTTCAAATTTTTTATTTCATTGTAAGAAAGAAACATGAACTTGTTATTTTGCAAAGGATCTCAAAGGTAAGAGTGTGAATATGTTTTTATAACTATTTTTTTTATTTTGCATCTAAGTGTTTTTCAAACGTCCATTCTAAACTAGGGGCTTCTAAGGTCAAACAATGGCTCTGATACCAACTTGTCAACACCCGGATTTTTAAGTCCAGATGCCTATTATGTCATACATCGCAATCCCGGGAATATTGTTGTTAGAGACATAGTTGAATACCATAGAGTTATTATTTAATACAACACATAATGTCTTACACCATAGCTCACATTATTCAATATTACACAAATAGTTGATCTAAACGATCAACGAACACAAATAAGTAGCGGAAGCATCGTAGTAGGTGGAACTATCTATCCACAGGCCAACGCTTGACGTTAGAAGCATCCTAGTTCTGGTAGACGTCTTGTTGACCGTCATCCTCATAGTGTTGCTCCTCTTCATAGTCTGGCATTAGAATAGCCAGGGACACAGCCATGAGTACTCAAGTACTCGCAAACTAACACTAATGTAAGTAATTCTCAATATTAAGATTTGCTAAGCTCTAGGTTTATTTGCATAAAGCCAAGTTTAGTTCATAAACATTGAGTAAAGATGCTTGAATCTCTAGACTAACTCAAGTGGGAACATTAGTGTCATTCCCACAACATCAGTTGTGTTTTCAAAATTCAAGTCACCATTCAAGTTCACCAATCCTTTTTAAGACAAATTCTGACAACGGAACAGTATGGCCTTTCCAATCGTCGTAAGTGGACACGGCTATTCGAATAGGTTTAACACTCTGCGGAGGTTGTACTCTTGTGCCACAACTTTTGATTACATCCGTAGGGATAACCCTCATCGTAACTCAGTACGCGGATCATCAACCATAACCTTTCACTTAGATAACCTAGTATAGGCACCTCCCCCATGAGCTTGGCCTCCCGAAGACAAGCAGTCAACCCGGGAACTGCACAGGGCTTGGGTCGTACATTCACCTCATATTCACATCATTTCACTTTCAAGGAGGCAGCCTTGGCATAACCCCTATGATGCTTGTTTAGAGGGAACCCATACTAAACTACATAAGCTTCTAGTTAAGCCCTACCCATAATCAGGTATTGTGGGGGTACTTGTATAATTGGAAGGGTATCGCATCCGAACCCAATCATCAGTTTTCACAAACTTTCACCAATTCATTTAATTCTCTTTTACTTTCAAATTCTTTCAAAGTCATTTCATTTCACCTTGTTCCCATCTAGAGTAGTCAATTTTATTTATTTAGCAATAGCATCTAGTCATGAGGGGGTGCTATCTAGCTTTATTTGATTATGCTAACCTTGACACTCTTGTCCTATTCTCAACCAAGTGAATCATGAATCAAAATAACTTTGAAAGACAATACTTGAAAATAATAATCAAGTAAAACATGGGATAGGATCCTTAAACATAAAGTAATATGTACAGGTGCCTTGCTCATGAAGAGCTTTGCCTTAAGGTGGCTTGCAAGAGTATTAGCTTGCATTGGTTGGGATAGGAGTCAAAGTTTTCCTCCTCCTCCTGGTTGTAGTCTTCCTCCTCCTGGTATTCCTCGAGGCTAGCGTCTATATACGAATGCAAGGTATAACGATCACTACACAAACTTAAATGCTAAGCTAAACACACCAAAGATTCACACAAGCCTAAGTTATCATCACATATTTATTCAACTTGGTGATTTCCTTCATTTAGGTTATAGAAAAATAATTTCCTCTCATTATAATTATTTATTAATATAGCTCTTTAATGTTTTGGAGAAGATAATTTCCTTTCATTGAATCTTATTAAGATTTAATCTCTTCAAATAATAATAAGGTATGAGTATTAGTTGACCAAGGTCAACACTTCATATCTATTATTTGAGAGTGGAATTTAAATGAGGTGCTACACCTCATGCATTTTAATATTATCATTCTAATGATTTAATATCTCTAAGTAATCAAGCATGAGGTTTATTAGACCAAAGTCAATACCTCTATTTGAATTACTTAAGATCACAATTTAAATGAGAGAATAGCTCTCATACTATTTAAACAATTTATTTGTATGAGTTAAATTGACTAGAAATGGCTCCATAGCCATTATTTAGTTCTAGTCCATGATCATGCAAAACAACTATACTATATTTTTGCATAAACAATTAGAGGGTATCAAAAGTGATTTATGAGAGTTGGAATCAACTTGAAATCATTTATAGATAATTTTTAATATTTATTTGAAGTTGGAAAAAGCTCTTCCTTGTTATTTTTATCATTCAAATTCTATAAATAATTTGCAAGTGAGGCCAATGGCATTGTTTAGATAATTTCATGGGCTTTCCAATTATATAAAATTTACTAAATTTGGTTCAGTGGATTTTTTTGTATTTAAATTTGAAAAAGCATCTGCAAGGGTATTTGATTTAAACAGAAAAACAGAATTTGAATACTTGGGCTTGGCGGGAAGGCAACGTGGGCTAAACGAGCGAAAAAGACTTGGGCCGGCCCAGCGGTGTGCACACGCGGGCGCCTGACAGTGGGCTCCACTCGTCGTCTCACTTAAAACCGAAACGGTATGGCGAACGTGGAGCGTCAGATCAGATGGGCGATCGACGGCTCACGACGATCGTCTTCTCCGGCGAAGCCGATCTGGCGGTGAGCCTAGGGGGTCGGAGGGCGTACCGGCGTTCCCGCGGGGTTCTGCTGGGTGCGAGGCGACGTTGTCGACGGTGAGGGAGCGTCTGGTAGCAGTGGCGAGGCTCGGGGCGGCTTGAATCGGCGACGATGATCTGCGGACTCCGGCGAGCTTCGGCTTCAAATTCGAGCTGCTCCGGCGATGATTGGAGGTGGGGTTTGGTCGAGGTGAACCAGTGGAGTGAGGCGATCGTGGTGGTGTGAAGGAGAAGGCCGCGGGAGGTCTCTATTTATAGAGGGGAGGGAGTGCTGTGGGTGCCGTGGGAGGTCGTCGACGGCGTGGCTGCTCCGGCGTGCGAAAGGGCAAGCGAGGTGCAACACTCGATTGGCGACGGCATGGCGATGCTTTTGGTATAGCTGACGCGTCCAGGGGTCGATGGGAGAGCTCAGGGGTTTGGTGATCATGCCGCGGTACCCGCGGCATGGCTCCGACGATGGCGACGGCGACAGGGCCTCCGGCGATGCTTGAGTGCGTCTAGCTGGTAGGGGTACTGGGGGGCGATGCTTGGCTCAGGGAATGGGCGAGGGGCATGGACGATGGCGATGGTACCGTGCCATGCTCTGGCGTATCCAGTGCGCGCTCACCGCGTGCACTGGCATGCCATGGCATGTACTGGGCGCGCATGGGCACGCTTGGTGCGGCCAATGCCGTGGCTGGGCGAGCTTCGGCCGTGCTGGATCATGATCGTCGTGTATTGGGCTAGCTCCAAGACATGGTGTGGGTGAAGGAAACGAACCAGAGAGAGGAATGGCATGGTGGCCGGCATGGGTTCGACATGGGGTGGATTAGGGTTCCTCCACTCCTCCACTTGCACAAGCAGGTACTTGCAATGATGTAGGAGTACTCCAGGTGCAATGATCATCAAGATTCACCAAGGGTTCAGCTTATAATCTGTTGGATATTTCAAAGTTTGCTCAAATTGAGTTCATGCCTGCCAGGTGTTCGACAGTATGGCCGCAAGAACATTTTGTGGAATTTTGGAAATCTTTTTGGTGGGTCTCAAACATATAATTAGTGTGAGAGAATGGTGGTGGTGGTGTTCATTTTAATTAGGTTTTGCAACATTTCCAAATGGGGATCATCTACACTATGTTTCAAAGTCTCAACTTGTCAAAACTATACTGGTCAACCTGGTCAACTTCAGCAATGGTGGTCAATAGGAAAAGTGTTCACCTTGACTTGGTCTTGGATGAGGTGTTAATGTTTGACCAAGTTTGGTTTAAGAAAATTTAAATACATGGGTGCAAAGAGGGGAAGATTTTATAAATGGGTCATATGACCATTATCTTATGTATGTTAAATTTGAATTTTCCTTTGATTTGAATCTGTTTCCTTCTATGCATTTATGTTTGTTTTTGTTATATAAGGGTTTTACAAGCATTAGATCAAGCCTTGGTGGCCTTTGGTGAGGATTTGAAATATGGGCTTAATGTGTATGTGAAGGTTTATGGCTATCTTTGCATTTCTTGTTTTTCTCTCACATTGAGATGGTAAGATCATGGTTTAGGGTTTAAGTACAAGTGATCAACACTACTACACTCATCATTGCAATTGCACACAAAAAGCACATACTATGCATGAAACTATATGTAGCACTATATGAGTAATAAAAGTTTTTGTTTGTTGCAAAAATTGAGCATTTTTTCCTCTCTTTATTTATTGTTGGAAACTTGGGATGTTACACACACTGAACTTCGGAGTATCGAGTTACCCGAGTCTCATAAACATTCTTTATGTCCTCGGATACTGCAGGAGGTGGTGGGGGACCTAGTGGTGCATCGAGCACATATTGCAGGCTTCCTCCAGTGAGGAAAATCCTCACGTGACGGAACCAGTCAGTGAAGTTGCTACCATTTCCCTTAAGCTTTTCTTTCTCTAGGAACTGGTTAAAATTGATGGACGGGGGCACCATGATCTACAACATATTTGCAAAGTGTTTAGACTAAGTTTATTATAAAATGAGTTCAATTTTAATTCTTAAATTAACTAGGTGAACTCCCACTCAAAACAACATCCCTCGCATTGTCTTAGTGATTACACGAACCAAATCCACTACACCAAGTCCGATCTTCACGAGAAAAGATGTAGCTTCAAAGGAGAACACTCAAAGTGTTCATCATATCATTCATATGAATCATGCTCTACCTTTCGGTATCCCGTGTTCCGAGACCATGTGTACATGCTAGGCTCGTCAAGGAAACCTTAGTATCCGCGTGTGCAAATCTGGCTTGCACCCGTTGTATGCACATGTAGAGTCTATCACACCCGATCATCACGAGATGCTTCAAAACGACAAGTCTTAGCAACGGTGCATACTAAGGATGAACACTTTATTATCTTGATATTTAGTGAGAGGGATCATCTTATAATGCTACCGTCGTGATCTAAGCAAAATAAGATGCATAAAAGGATTAACATCACATGCAATTCATAATGTGTGATATGATATGGCCTTTCTTCTTGTGCTTTTGATCTCCATCTCCAAAGCACGGACATGATCTCCATCATCACCAGCATGGTGTCAAGGTCAGTGGCGCCGCTTCATGGTTGTCCATCACTTATAACTACTATAACAACTACTTGAAATAAAGCTATTACATGATGAATAGACACGCAGGTCTTTAACAAAAATTAAAGACAACCATTAGGCTCCTGCCGGTTGCCATAATACAATAATGAACATCTCATACATCAAATATAATCATCATCACATCATGGCCATACACATCACCAAACCCTGCAAAAACAAGTTAGACGCCTCTAATTTGGTTTGCATATTTTACGTGGTTTAGGGTTTTCGAGTAAGATCCAATCTACCTACGAACATGAACCACAACGGTGATACTAGTGTTGACAATAGAAAGTGCAAATGGTAATCTTCACTATGGTGGGAGAGAGAGAGACACCCGCAAAGCCACTTATGCAATACAAGTTGCATGTCAAGCGTGGAGCAAGTCTCATGAGACGCGGTCATGTAAAGTTAGCCCGGGCCGCTTCATCCCACCATCCCGCAAGATGCAAAGTACACAAATTAAAGAAACAAAAGCATCACCGCCCACAAAACCATTGTGTTCTACTCGCAACAGAATCTATGCATGTGTACCACTGATGGAGTTCGTTGCATACAAAACAAAAAATTCCTACCGCAAGACGAATAAAACCAACAGATCTAATCTATGGAACACCCAAGATCTAATCTACAAGATCGAAGCAACGAGATGGAGATGAGACTAACCCTCGAAGATTCCAAAGCCTACGAGATTAATCTTGTTGTTGGTGTAGACAATCGTCCCCGGTGCTGCAATCCGGCAGCAATTCCGTACTCGGTCGCGCGTACGGTGTCGATGAAGCTCCTTCCTCTCCCATTCCAGCGGGCAGCGGAGGTGTGGTAGATCTCCTCCAAGTTCCAGCAGCACGACGGCGTGGTGGTGGAGGTGGAGGAAGAAAAGCGGGCTTCGCCTAAGCCGAAGCAGCGTATGGTGGAGGAGAGAGGCGGCCATTGGAGGGGGAAATGATGGGATGTGGTTGCTGGCCACCCCCTCCCCTCTTTATATAGGGGGCCAGTCGGCTGGGGTGGCCCCCCTTTCCCATCTAGGGTTAGGGGGGGCGGCGGCCAAAGGGGGAGAGGGATTTCCCCTCCCCCAAGTTGATCCCCCTAGGGAAACCCTAGGGGTTGGCCGGCCTGGGCCTTGGGGGGCATGTGCCCCCGGCTCATTAGGCCAGGGAGCATCCCCTCGGCCCATGCTAGGCCTCCTAGGTCATGGGCATGATACGTCTCCAACGTATCTATAATGTCTTATGTTCCATGCTACTTTTATGACAACTAGCAAAGTGGCCCGCGCAATTGCGCAGGCAACCACTTTTTGATTTACTTATTATTATATTTACACTTTTGATATAGTAATAATCATGTTTGAGATACCTTAATCATTATTATTAATATTTGATCAATGGTTCTAATAAGTGAAACTGTACTCACAATTGGTAATTGTATTTAGGATAGTCACATCACAAAATGGTATGAATAAAAATCATGTTACTTGGATTTATCTCCTACTCTGAAATATGTCGAATTGTAGGTCTTTAGGTCCGAAAATGTTGATATGAATTTATGTAGTGCTTAAATAGAAAAATAATGTTAGTGGAATTGAAATTACCAAGTCATTTATCTTGCACACGTGTTGCATGCAATCAACATATATAATTCCCCTAGATAACCATCTGGAACTCATGAATTCGTCATGAGTTCATACACATACAAAAAAAACATATTTTTGGTAGAGCTACATGCCGGCTATTAAAAAAATCATTGAGGAAATCAGCATTAGTACCAGAGTATATGAACTTAGCGTTATATTTTTTTTACTTAACAATTTTGTGGTGTATAGGAACTGGGAAAATTTGAGACCATATTTAACACAAAGTTGACAATGATTGAAAAATATTTGTTTTCTCATTTCTAATATCTCAATAACTTGTGACGCAGTGCTCATTTTAATTGGAAGGCATTTTATTGACAATACCATATCTTTTGTTTCCTATTTATAACTGTAACAATGAGAATCTACAAATAATAACAGTGTTCCAATTTTCATTCATCTTTTGCTGTACATAATATTCAACCCAACATTATAGAACAATGACCATCATATAATAGTATATGTTATTTGCTGCAAGTTGAACAGTCGTTACACATATGTTGAGCTGGATGAAAGGGAAACGCCTGATACGCCATTACATAAGAAAGGGAGATCTTACACAGATGTATGAGAAAAAAATTTCCCTAAGCTGCCGAAAATAACCTGTGTCGCGAGATCTCCCCGGCAGCCTCCTTTTCTTCACCGCGTCGCCTTGCCGTTGCCGGCACATCGTCAAGCGAACCCTGCAGTACACACACATCTCCTCTCCAAATCATGCCCTCCTCAGCTACCGCATTCCATATTTCTCACTCGATTTGAGCTAAAAGAGGAACAATCCAATATAATCTAGCACGTACACTGTTTTTTTTTCAAAGGAAAACCTAATCTGCAGTAAAATAAGAGAGATTATATGTTATCTCGTGATTACAATATAGTATCCAGCATCAGTAAAATCTTAACATAAATATGGTGTGATGCTTACAAATCCTCTTTATTTTTCTGCTTGCTCTCTTTGTCTAACGGGCCTATAAACCTCACCATTGGAAGCATTATTTTAGGCCATATGTATTGATACTTGGTACCACCATTTATTCTCCCTCGTGAAGCTCCTGATTTCGTATCAATTATGATACAAAAAAAAGTGTGTAATAGTTAATTTATCTGGATGAATCAGTGGTGGAGTATTATCTGGAAACGTCTAAAGGAAGTTACTCAAAATATTTGTTAACATTTTTTAATTATATTGAACTTCCGAAATAAGAAATACGAAAATACATCTGTGGTTGAAATAAGGGCGATCATAACTTTACTTCTAGTCAGTACAGTAGCCAGCAATAGTCCACCTCTTAGAATATATATATTGTAGAAAGAAAGCAAGGATGCCAATGACTCTATTTTATATCTCTGTCTGCTCGGTATTATGTCGATCAGATTACATGTACAAGCCTTACCACTCCGGTGCGATTCAGGCCATATGTGCTGATATCACAATGTATCTGCTAGAGAGGCCCCTGATTTCATATCAACCAAGTGTAATTTGCAGTAGTACTTCTTTCAATGCAAACAATGTACAGTACTTAATCGATTGATGAATACGCCAACTCCAATCCATGAGGAATGTAGTGGTCGAGAACTATTCAGGGAATACGAAAAAAAATCAATTTAGGCCATATGCCTCGATACTTACACTATTGTTTAGCCTCGCTCCTGGAGTTTTGGATTTCATATCTACCATGACCTGGTTAGTTTGCAATCGTTGATATAATCTAGCTAGATGATGCCAATTGAGGAATGCCTATAAATATAATCCATGGAGTAGTGTTGAGCAGTACCTAAAGAACATGTGAAGGAAGTTGATCTAAACATTTATTTACAACTGTCATTGATGTAGAACCTTAGAAATAATAAACAGTAAAACTAAGTGCATGAAGTTGAAAATAAGGGTAAATATAATTTGAACTTTCGTTAGTATATTAGCCAGCACAATTCAGCTCCTAGCATATATAAAGCTAGCAGAAAGGAAACGGGGATGCTTACAGTCCGTGTTTAGATATCTATTTGCCCAAGGTATTTTGTCTGCTTGCATGTAAAAAGCCTCACCAGTCCAATTAAGATTCAGGCCTCATGTTTGATACTCTGGTCATTTGTCTCGCTCAAGCAGCCCCTGGTCTCATATCAACGAAGTATAATTTATAATAGTACATTTTGGACATAAAACAATTTGTAATAGTACTTGGTATGTCTGCAGCAGACTTGTTAGTATTGTAGTAACACAGAATAATCAGATCTTCTCTACTAATGGCACGTCCAGGAAAATAAAACATAGACAATATGTTAGGCAAGCAACAATTGCATCCTTGCGGAGACAATCTTTGTTACTACGTCTGATTACGTACCAACGACGATCCAACTGCTAGTCCATCAACAGGAAACATATCAACAACTGAGTGGATGACCGAATATATACATAGAGGGAGAGAAAAGAAATTTGTATTGATGTGATCATAGGAATCAGCGCAAATCTTTAGGTCCTGAAATAAAAAAGAAATTCTAGTTTGTTACCTACAGAACATATATCAATCTAAAACGGGAGGTATCTCCACTCGATGACCAACCTTTATCTGTGTTCGTTGTGTGGACCTCGACGATAGACACCCACGATCCGGATGAAGAAGAAAACAACAGAGCTGGTGCTTGCCGCCATGTACGAAGCGGAGATAGAACCGAGAATTTGCAGGCTGATCCTAGAAAGGTTCAAACAAAGATGGCTCCAACTTCTATAGTTTGTCTAAATCCGAGCGGGCCTGCGCTGACAGGAAATGGAAAAAAGGATGCTAGTTGGAGGAAACTGCACAAATAATATGAATCGCTGCCCAGAATCGTTTTGGTGTCATGGCTGCCCCGCCTGATCTCATCCTGGTCTTTGACGCCTACCCATTATTTTCTTAGACACACCCGTACCTGTGGAACAGATCACCAGACTTTGAGATCAGGCAAAGGCTCTAGAAAAAGTATGATCGTTTTGATATCATCGCCGCCGGTAGGGCTGCCTGATCTGATCTATCTATCCTTTGATGCCTACCCTTTGTTCCCTTAGACACGTACCTGATGAAGAGATGGTAAAGCTTTTAGATCGGGCAAGGCCCACTGTGAAACACAGGCGGATGCATGCTTGCCTACTTTATATTGTATCACTGCAAAGATCAAAGCATCAGGACGTAGGCTCCTAGCTTCAACTGTGGCATCAAGGAAGTCAGCCGCCATGCATGTGCGAAAGAATTGTTCCTTTTTCTTGCCGTCATCTCATGGATCAAAGCATCTAGCTTCTTCCATTGTGGCATCAAGGAAGTCAGCCGCCATATGGAGAAGAAAAACGAAATTAGGTTTTCTTTAGGGAAAGAAAATTAGGTAATTAATCACAAAGGGGTACGTTATTCCATTGTAATGGCACTGTGGGTAATTTTTTAGTTAACTCTAATCTAATGGTTGTAGATTTTCAGTCTATCAAATAAACGGTCCGATGTTTCTAATTATTGTGGTAATTTCTAGCGGATTTCTCTAATTTCTGGTTAGCCCGTAATTTACTTTTAATATATAATAGAATAGATAATAGATTTCTGGTTAGCCCGTAATTTACTTTTAATATATAATAGATACTCACATGTTTTATACATACTTTACATCATTATTATGCATTTTCCGGCACTAACCTATTAACAAGATGCCGAAGCGCCAGTTGTTGTTTTCTGTTGTTTTTGGTTTTAGAAATCCTACAAAGGAAATATTCTCGGAATTGGACAGAAATCAAGCCCAGGGTATTATTTTTCGAAGCTTCCAGAAGACCGGAGGGGATACGAAGTGGGGCGACGAGGCGCCCACACCGGGCCCCGCGCCGCCCTATGGTGTGGGGCCCTCGTGCCGCCCCCTACGTTGCCCTTCCGCCTACTTAAAGCCTTGATGACCCACAAGTATAGGGGATCGCAACAGTCTTCGAGGTAAGTATTACCCAATTTATTGATTCGACACAAGGGGAGACAAAGAATACTTGTAAGCCTTAACAACGGAGTTGTCAATTCAACTGCACCTGGAAACAGACTTGCTCGCAAGAGTTTATCAGTAGTAACAGTTTTATGGCGGTGGAAATAGTGAAATAACAGCAGCGGTGAAATAAAGACAGCAGTAGTGATTATAGTAAACAGCAGGATTAAAATACTGTAGGCATAGGGACGGATTTAACGGGCGTTGCATGGATGAGAGAAACTCATGTAACAATCAAAGCAGGGCATTTGCAGATAATAATAAAGCGGTATCCAAGTACTAATCAATCAATAGGCATGTGTTCCATATTTAGTCGTACGTGCTCGCAAGAAACTTGCACAACATCTTGTCCTACCAGCCGGTGGCAGCCGGCCTCTAGGGAAACTACTGGATATTAAGGTACTCCTTTTAATAGAATACCGGAGCAAAGCATTAACACTCCGTGAACACATGTGATCCTCACATCACTACCATCCCCTCCGGTTATCCCGATTTCTGTCACTTCGGGGCCATTGGTTCCGGACAGCGACATGTGTATACAACTTGCAGGTAAGATCATAAACAACATATCTTCATGAATCAATAACATGTTCAGATCTAAGATCATGGCACTCGGGCCCTAGTGACAAGCATTAAGCATAACAAGTTGCAACAATATCATAAAAGTGACATCTACGGATACTAGGCACTATGCCCTAACAATCTTATGACTATTACATGACCAATCTCATCCAATCCCTACCATCCCCTTCAGCCTACAGCGGGGGAATTACTCACACATGGATGGGGAAACATGGTTGGTCGATGGAGGCGTTGGCGGTGATGGCGGTGATGATCTCCTCCAATTCCCCGTCCGGAGTGCCGGAACGGAGACGGCTCCCGCGACGGAGTTTCGCGATGTGGCGGCTCTGGAGGGTTTCTGGCGACTTCGACTTCTCCCGTGCGTTTTTAGGTCGAACCCGATAAGTAGTCCGAAGGGGGCGTCGGAGCCAGCCGAGGGGCCACACCATAGGCCGCGCGGGCCCCTAGGCGCGCCGCCTTATGGTGTGGGGCCCTCGGGCCTCCACCTCTCTTGCCCTTAGCTCCGTCAGTATTCGGTAAAATAGGGCCTTCGCATAAATTAGGATTTTCCAAGTTGGATTTCTGCACAAAAGCGAGACAGAGCGGTTCTGCTGAAAACAGCGTTAGTCCGTGTTAGTTGTATCCAAAATACACAAATTAGAGGCAAAACAATAGCAAAAGTGTTCGGAAAGTAGATACGTTTTGGACGTATCAACTCCCCCCAAGCTTAGCTTATTGCTTGTCCTCAAGCAATTCAGTTAACAACTGAGCGATAAAAGAACTTTCACGAACACATTTGCTCATATGATGTATATATTCTCATGCTATGGCTAATACTTAAGCAGTTCATAATGAGATACATGCAAATAAGATCATCCAACAGCTATGTCAATCATGGAGAGGTACCAACAATTAATAATAAGCATCATGAATCATGTATATAAGCAGGATTGCAATGTTCATAAGAGGGTATGACAAAGTGGTATCTTACTTGCCCGTATTTGATCGGCAAAACATAAATGCCGAGGCACCTCTGAGTTCATAGAAAGACTAGAAGTAGTGATTGTCAAAGATAAAAGCATCAAAGTTATACCACAATCAATCATATTTTGAGACAAGCATATTATACTAAGAATGACAGTTGTGCTCTCAAGATAGTGCTCAAAGAAAGAATGGAGACACAACATAAAAGTAAAAGATTGACCCTTCGCAGAGGGAAGCAGGGATTAACATGCGCTAGAGCTTTTTATTTGTAAAGCAGGAGTAAAATTATTTTGAGAGGTGTTTGTTGTTGTCAACGAATGGTAATGGGTACACTAACTACCTCATCAACCGGACTCCAAGAGCGGCTCCCATTTTATTTATTTTTGGGTGGCACTCCTTCAACCTTTCTTTCACAAACCATGGCTAACCGAATCCTCGGGTGCCTGCCAACAATCACATACCATGAAGGAGTGCCTTTTTATTTAAGTTTTATTATGATGATGACACTCCCCCAACCTTTGCTTACACAAGCCATGGCTAACCGAATCCTTCGGGTGCTGTCCAACAATCACAAACCATGGAGGAGTGTCTATTTAAGTTAATTAATTCGGGACTGGGAATCCCATTGCCAGCTCTTTTTGCAAAATTATTGGATAAGCGGATGTGCCACTAGTCCATATGAGAGTCCGTCAAAATTAAATGGCAAGGTTGAAAGCTAAACACCACATACTTCCTCATGAGCTATGGAACATTAACACAAATTGAGAAGCATTTTGAAAGTTTCAAAGGTAGCGCATGAGAATTTACTTGGAATGGTTTGAAATGCCATGCATAGGTATTTATGGTGGACACTTTGGAACAACTTGGTTTTCAGGTGTTTGGAAGCACGAGCGGCGTTCCCACTCAGTACAAGTGAAGGCTAGCAAAAGATTGGGGAGCGACAAATCAAGAGAGCAGTAACTGTCATAATCATGCTTGCGGCAAAATAAGTTAACGGAGGCTTAAAAGTGATGCAAGAACTCTGAAGCAATATAAATCATCGAGGCTTAATTGACTTTTTGTTCAGTCATATGCATGCGTGAGCATGTGCCAAGTCGATATAAATGAATTATTCAGAGGAGGATACCACAATGCCATACTTACTTATGAATAAAACAATGCAAGCGAACATTCATGACATGCTACTCATATTAATAAATTGGAGCTAAACATGAGAGATCATGAACTACTAGACTTTCTCAAATAACATATACCTCACATGAACCAACTAAGCATGCTCATATGGATGAGTATATGTACAAAAATGAAAGCAAATAGTGTTCATACCAGCCTCTCACCACAATCAGATTGTCGTAGATCGTCATTATTGCCTTTTCACTTGTGTAGCTTGGATAATATGAAATGAAAACCACGCTCCAGCCACCGAAGACCATTGAACTCATGATGAACTTTACAAAGCAAAGAAGAACAGCAAATATTTTTGGTGTTTTCGAATTGGAAACAAGAAAGAAAACAAGCAAACAAAGCAAAATCTTTTTGGGTTTTCTCATAGCAAACTAACGATAGCAAATAAAATAAACTAAGAGCAAAGAACCAAATAAACAAATGGTGAAGAGAAACAACAGAAATATTTTTGGTCTTTTTGTGTTTTAGGAAAGAAACAAAGTGAAAACAAAAGAATGCAAACTAACAGAAACACAGAAAAGCAGGATGACAGAAATCTGCCAAATCCTGACAGCAGTACAGAAATCGAAATTAACAAAAATCTTCCATTGCTCAGACCAAAAAGTGTTCAACTAATGAAAGTTAGATAACAACCTGGGGAACATGCTCAAAAATTGGCAGCTCAAAATAACGTTCTGGCTGTGCGTACGAATTTTTTTGGTAACAGCCCAGAATCTGTTTTTGGACAGCACTTCCCCAAATATCATCTCCCTCTCATTAGAAAACCACTCTAAGAGACTAAGCAAGTATGTACAAGTATCCAGCAACCATAATATGAAAAGAATGAGTGATGCCGGTATACCTCCCCCAAGCTTAGGCTTTTGGCCTAAGTGGAGTTCATTCCCACGGTCCCCATGAAGTGGTGTCTCCGTAGTACGACGAAGAACGACCCGGTTCCAGGTATGTGCTGGAGGAAACGTCGGGGTATGTGACGGTGTAGTCGTAGGAGGGCTCGGCGTTCTCGGAGTCATGTTGCTGGTGGAATTCTTGTATCTTCATATGTTCCTCCACCGCCTCCTTAGTGAGCGACCATGATTGCCTGTCAATATTGAACAAACCTGGCTGGGGAAGAGGGATTTCCTTCTCATTCCCATCAGCAAACAACATTCTATAGACCATATTATTTATAGTGGAGTCAGTAGTAACAAAATGATGGCTCTTCATAGCAGCAATATCTAGTCTCCTAGGGGTTAATGGCACATCATTAGAATCAAGAGGAATCTTTAGATGTGTTAAAATGCGCAGTGCAATAGTTCCTCCAAAAATAGGCCCCCTGCTAGACAGGCGGCGAGCAATAAGAGAACCAAGATGATAAGATGTTTCTCCAGTAAGTGCAGCATTCAAGAAAGCAAGATGGTAGCTAGAGATATTGCTAGTATTTTCTCTACCCAAAATGCTAGTAGCAATGTAATATGCAAAATATTTAATAGCGGGGAGTTGAATGTTTCTTATCTTCCCTCGATGGATAGTGCGGCAATCATCCTCGGTGATCCCTCGGTAGAGCTCCAACAGGTCCCGGGGGTTGTCATCAATCCTCCTTGCTGTACCTACAGGGGCAATATCCAATGCACGACAAAATTCTTCCAATTCCATAGTAACAGGAATATCATAGATCTTGAATGCAACTATCGGCTCAAATTGCGCGTTGTGGAACTTGAAGCTCTCAACGAAAATTTTGGTGAGCATGTAGTATTGCTCCCTTTCATCTTCCACGTAGGTGGCTAAGCCTGCCCTGTTGACAAGGGTGAAGAAGTCATCCAATATCCCTGCATTTGTCAGAAAATCATAACATGGGAAGGATGAAGCATTAGGAACCCCATTGTCCTCCTCGGGCGCGAAGCTAGGCGCGATGACATCCTCATTGTAGGATCGCCTAATCTGAGTGGATGCCCTCGAGGGCCTACCGGTGCTGGTTGTTCCCTTCTTGAACAATTCTCCAAATTTGAATTTCTTCATCTTCCTCTTCTGAAATTTTCAACAACCATTATAAAATTTGATTTCAAGGTATGTAATTGAAGGGAACTACTATAGGAACTTGCTAGAGTACTAAACATGCATCAAAACTAGTTTCTTCCACTTAGAACAAGCATGCAAGCTCACTAAACATGTTATCTACAGCAGCAAAATATTCAATATATACTCAACCAAATGAAATTCTAATTGGACAATCAAAGGAGTCACATACCAAGGAGTAAATGTGCCAAATTTCAGAAATCTGGGCTGAGCAAGGAGATCGAAAAATCGCGAGTTCTTGAGCAGAAACACGAGTGAGAGGAACTTGGTACGAGTTTTTCGGGAGAGAGAAGATGCTGGGAGGAAGAGATGATGTAGTGGGGCAAGGAGGGGCCCACCACGGGCGCGCCCACCTCCGGCCGCGCTTGTGGTGTGCCTCCTTCACAGGTCATCCTCAGTACTCCCAGGTGCCTCGTCGAAAAATAGGACCAACGGTATAATTTTTGTAATTTTTAGAGAACTTCGAAAAATGCACATTTCTGGGTATTAAATTAATGATTACTGCGCAGGAAAATGATTTCTAAAATCTTAAATGACTAAAGCATATTGCAAAACAAAAAGTGCTACAGCAAGTAAAATAAGTGGAGGGAGAAAGAAAGAAAGAAATGTTGTTTAGCTCTCTTATGCATTAAAATATACTTGTTAACAAGGTTGATCAAGTCTTGCTACCAAATAAATTTTATATGACATAAGAAGAAATAAACCTCAAATCAATCATGTTACCTTATATTGAATTGATATGGATCCAATCACAAGAGTTTGATATTCTTCTTTAGGCTCATATATAGGACAATCAATGGATCCCACTTTGATAGTTTTCACATTAAAAATTGTATTAACTCCACATACTTTATCAATCCTCTTGGGAAAATAGACAGTGTGTTCTTTATCATCAACATTGAAAGTAACCATGCCTTTATTGCAATCAATAACAGCCCTGCAGTATTAGAAAGGGTCTTCCAAGAATAATGGACATATTATCATCTTCAGGCATTTCCAACACAACAAAATCAGTTAATATCAAGCAATGTTGAGTAACTTGCAGGAACATTTTCACATAAACCAATAGGAATAGCAGTAGATTTATCAGCCATTTGCAAAGATATATCAGTTGGTATCAATTTATCTAAATCAAGTCTCTTATAAAGAGAAAAAGGCATTACACTAACACCTGCTCCCAAATCACATAGAGCAGTTCTAACATAATTATTCTTGATGGAACAAGGAATAGTCGGTATACCTGGGTCTCCAAGCTTCTTTGGAATCTTACCATTAAAGGAGTAATTAGCGAGCATAGTGGAAATTTCCTCATTGGGGATTTTCCTTTTGTTAGTAACAATATATTTCATATACTTTGAATAAGGAGGCAATTTAATAGCATCAGTCAAAGGGATTTGCAAAAATAAAGGTTTCATCCAATCACAAAATTTATTATAATGTTCCTCCTCCTTTGATTTTAGTTTCTTAGCAGGAAAAGGCATTGGCTTTTGAACCCAAGGTTCTCTTTCATTACCATGTTTCTTAGTAATAAAATCTTCTTTAGTGTACTTTTTATTTTTAGCATGCTTTTCAGGTTCTTTTTCAATTTCTTCTTTATCAGGAGTATCATCCTTATCATTATCTTTATCATGTTCATTACCACTTTCAGTTTCAGCATCAGAAATAGAAATACTATTAGGATCATTAACAGGTTCAGAGGATTCTACAACATTCTTATGTTTCTTTTTCTTTTTCTTAGATGGAGCACTAGTTTTAGTTAGTTGAGAATCTTGTTCAACTCTTTTGGGATGCCCTTCAGGATATAGAGGATCCTGGGTAGAAACACCACCTCTAGTTGTTACTTCATAAGCATGTTTTTCTTTAGAATTATTTCCCAACAAGTCATTTTGCACTTTAGTAAGTTGATCAATTTGAGTTTGAACCATTTGAAAATGTTTAACAAGTATCTTAACATCATTGGAGGTTCTCTCCACAATACCATGCAATTCACTAATAGCTCGAGAATTTTCCATTAAATGATTCTCTACTCTCATATTAAAGTTTTCTTGCTTAACAATATAATTATCAAATTCATCTAAGCATTGAGCAGGAGGTTTTGAATACGGAATATCTTCCCTAGTAAAGCGTTGAAGCGAGTGTACCTCAATCATGGATGAAGGGGGAGTTATCTCACATAAATCTTCTATAGGAGGTAAATTCTTCACATCTTTAGGTTTAATACCCTTCTCTTTAAGAGACTTCTTGGCTTCCCTCATATCTTCATCATTTAATTTAATCATACCCCTCTTCTTCACTATCGGTGTCGGGGTTGGTTCAGGTGTAGACCAATCATCATGATTCCGGCCTATTTTAGCCAATAATTCTTCAGCGTCGTCTGGAGTTCTTTTCCTGAAAACACAACCAGCACAACTATCCAGGTATGCCCTAGACTCAATGGTTAGTCCACTATAAAATATATCAAGTAAATCATGTTTTTCCAAATCATGGTCAGGCTGAGCTCTAATAAGAGAGCAAAATCTCGCCCAAGCCTCGGGCAATTTCTCTCCATCTTCCTGGTCAAAATTATAAATTCTCTGCAAAGCAGCATGTTGAGCACTAGCAGGAAAGTATTTCCGGAAGAAAACATCAAGCAATTTTTTTGGACTTTTAATAGAACCAGGAGGCAACTTATTATACCAAGTTTTAGCATCATCCTTTAATGAGAAAGGAAAAATTTTAGCGACAAAATAAGTACGCATCTTAATATCATCAGAAAACAAGCCACTAAGAGTAGATAACTCAGTCATGTGTTCAACAGCACTTTATTTTTCAGTACCACAAAAGGGTGTTTTCTCAACAATAGCTATATGAGATAGATCAAGAGAAAAATCATAATCTTTATCCCTAATGTTTATAGGAGATGTGGCAAATTTAGGATCAGGAGACAGTTTATATCTAACGCATGTTCTGCAAGCAATTGTTTAATTTTTCTTGCATCAGTAGTAGCATTGCATTTTTCAATAAAATCATCATCAAGCTCTACATAATCTTCATCAAGATCATCACTAGAATATTCAACAGACTCAGGTGAATTAACAGGTGTAGCAGCATTTTCATTAGGAGTTTCAGTATTTTCAATTTGTCTAGACTTAGCAATTGTAGCATCTAGAAAAGATCCTAACGAACCATCATTATCAAGCACAGCAGAAGCATCATCACAATTATGAGAGGAATTTTCAGATTCAGCAGAAGTACCAGCATTTGAAGCTTGTGGTGGTGAAACAAGTTTACTTATCACAGATGGTGAATCAAGAGCAGCAGAGTACTAAGAGTTGTACCTTTTCTTGTAGTGGATGGTAATATGGCGATCTTAGTATCGCGAGGTTTACCCATGATGGAGAATTTGCAGCGAACAATATCAATCCAAGTGAACTTCCAAATAAAGCTATGCTCCCCGGCAACGGCGCCAGAAAATAGTCTTGATGACCCACAAGTATAGGGGATCGCAACAGTCTTCGAGGGAAGAATTACCCAATTTATTGATTCGACACAAGGGGAGACAAAGAATACTTGTAAGCCTTAACAGCGGAGTTGTCAATTCAGCTGCACCTGGAAACAGACTTGCTCGCAAGAGTTTATCGGTAGCAGTTTTATGGCGGTGGAAATAGTGAAATAACAGCAGCGGTGAAATAAAGACAGCATAGTGATTATAGTAAACAGCGGGATTAAAATACCGTAGGCATAGGGACGGATTTAACGGGCGTTGCATGGATGAGAGAAACTCATGTAACAATCAAAGCAGGGGCATTTGCAGATAATAATAAAACGGTATCCAAGTACTAATCAATCAATAGGCATGTGTTCCATATTTAGTCGTACGTGCTCGCAATGAGAAACTTGCACAACATCTTCGTCCTACCGGTGGCAGCCGGGCCTCTAGGGAAACTACTGGATATTAAGGTACTCCTTTTAATAGAGTACCGGAGCAAAGCATTAACACTCCGTGAACAGATGTGATCCTCACATCACTACCATCCCCTTCCGGTTGTCCCGATTTCACTTCGGGGCCATTGGTTCCGGACAGTGACATGTGTATACAACTTGGTAAGATCATAAACAACGAATATCTTCATGAATCAATAACATGTTCAGATCTGAGATCATGGCACTCGGGCCCTAGTGACAAGCATTAAGCATAACAAGTTGCAACAATATCATAAAAGTGACATCTACGGATACTAGGCACTATGCCCTAACAATCTTATGACTATTACATGACCAATCTCATCCAATCCCTACCATCCCCTTCAGCCTACAGCGGGGGAATTACTCACACATGGATGGGGGAAACATGGTTGGTCGATGGAGAGGCGTTGGCGGTGATGGCGGTGATGATCTCCTCAATTCCCCGTCCGCGGAGTGCCGAACGGAGACTCCGCGCAGCGTAGTTTCGCGATGTGGCGGCTCTCTGGAGGGTTTCGGCGACCGACTTCTCCCGTGCGTTTTTAGGTCGAACCCGATAAGTAGTCCGAAGGGCGTCGGAGGCCAGCCAGGAGCCACCATAGGGCCGCGCGGGCCCCCCTGGCGCCGCCTTATGGTGTGGGGCCCTCGGGCCTCCACCTCTCTTGCCCTTCGCTCCGTCGATATTCGGTAAAATAGGGCCTTCGCATAAATTAGGATTTTCCCGAAAGTTGGATTTCGCACAAAAACGAGACACGGAGCGGTTCTGAAAACAACGTTAGTCCGTGTTAGTTGTATCCAAAATACACAAATTAGAGGCAAAACAATAGCAAAAGTGTTCGGGAAAGTAGATACGTTTTGGACGTATCAAGCCTCCGTCGCGAAAACCCTATTACCGAGAGCCACGATACGGAAATACTTCCAGAGACGCCACCGCCGCCAATCCCATCACGGGGATTCGGAGATCGCCTCGGCACCTTTCAGAGGAATCATCACCGGAGGGCTCTACATCATCATGCCCGCCTCAGGATTGATGCGTGAGTAGTTCATCCTTGGACTATGGGTCCATAGCAGTAGCTAGTTGGTTGTCTTCTCTTCTTGTGATATCATGTTTAGATCTTGTGAGCTACCTAACATGATCAAGATCATCTATTTGTAATGCTACATGTTGTGTTTGGTGGGATCCGATGAGTATAGAATATTATGTCAAGTTGATTATCAATCTATCATATATGTGTTGTTTATGTTCTTGCCTGCTCTCCGTTGCTAGTAGAGGCTCTGGCCAAGTTGATACTTGTAACTCCAAGAGGGGGTATTTATGCTAGATAGTGGGTTCATGCCTCCATTGAATCTAGGACAGTGACAGAAAGTTCTAAGGTTGTGGATGTGTTGTTGCTACTAGGGATAAAACACCAATGCTTTGTCTAAGGATATTTGTGTTGATTACATTAGGCACCATACTTAATGCAATTGTCTGTTGTTTGCAACTTATATTGGAAGGGTGCGGATGCTAACCTGAAGGTGGACTATTTAGGCATAGATGCGTATTTGGATGGCGGTCTATGTTCTTTGTCGTAATGCCTGATTAAATCTCATAGTGATCATCATGATATGTATTGAATCTTTATTTGTCAATTGCCTACCTATAATTTGTTCACCCAGCATTTTATTTATCTTATTGGAGAGACACCACTAGTGAACTGTGGAACCCGGTCCATTCTTTTACATCTGAATACAATCTACTGCAATCATTGTTCTCTCTTTTCTTTGCAAACAAACATCATCTTCCACACTATACGTTTAATCCTTTGTTTTCAGCAAGCCGGTGAGATTGACAACCTCACTATTACGTTGGGGCAAAGTATCTTGATTGTGTTGTGCAGGTTCCACGTGCGCGCCGGTTTCACTAGTATTGCGCCGCACTACACTCCTCCACCAACAACCTTCACGTGTTCCTTGACTCCTACTGGTTCGATAACCTTGGTTTCTTACTGAGGGAAAACTTGTTGTTGTATGCATCACACCTTCTTCTTGGGGTTCCCAACGGATGTGTGCTTCACGCGTTATCAGGGCCCCATGGTGGACCCCTCCGGAACCTTCTAGAACCTTCCAGTCAACCACCGGAAAAATCCCGAACATTTCTGAAACCCAAAAATCAACTTCCCTTATATGAATCTTATTCTCCGGACTATTCCGGACCTCCTCGTGACATCCTAGATCACATCTGAGAATCTGAACAAACTTCGTCTCCATACCATATTCAAATCTACTTATGCGACATCGAACCTTAAGCGCGTCACCCTACGGTTCGCGAACTATGCAGACATGGTCGAGACTCCTCTCCGAGCAATAACCAATATCGGCATTTGGAGATCCATAATGGCTCCCACATATTCAACAATGACTTAGTGATCGATTGAACCATTTACATATGATGTCGATTCCCTTTGTCTCGCGATATTTAACTTGTCCGAGGTTCGATCATCGGTATCTCCATACCTTGTTCAACCTCGTTACGACAAGTACTCTTTACTCGTACCGTGGTATGTGATCTCTTATGAACCATTCATATGCTTGCAGGCTAATCAGATGACATTCCCAGAGGGCCCAGTATATCTATCCGTCATCAGGATGGACAAATCCCACTATTGATCCATATGCCTCAACTCACACTTTCCGATTACTTAATCCCATCTTTATAACCACCCATTTACGCAATGGCGTTTGATGTAATCAAAGTACCCTTCCGGTGTAAGTGATTTACATGTCTCATGGTCAAGGACTAAGGCAACTATGTATCGAAAGCTTATAGCAAATTGAACTTAATGACTTGATCTTATGCTACGCTCATTTGGGTGTGTGTCCATTATATCATTCAACTAATGACATAACCTTGTTATTAATAACATCCAATGTTCATGATCACGAAACCATGATCATCTATTAATCAACAAGCTAGTTATACAAGAGGCTTACTAGGGACTCCTTGTTGTTTACATAACACACATGTATCAATGTTTCGGTTAATACAATTATAGCATGGTATGCAAACCTTTATCATAAACACAAAGATATTATAATAACCACTTTATTATTGCCTCTTGGGCATATCTCCTACACTTGTCCTCCTGGCACCCTGAAGAAACATTTCTTCGGATTCAGCTTGATTTTATACCTGTCGAGATTGTCGAAGGTTTCCCGCAAGTCGTCGATGAGTGTGGCGGCGTGCTTTGTCTTCACCACGATATCATCAATGTAGACCTCGATATTCCTTCCAATCTGCTCTCCAAGGCAGGCTTGCATACATCGATGATAAGTTGCTCCTGCATATTTTAACCCGAAAGTCATGACGGTGTAACAAAAAATGCCGTGTGGGGTGATGAATGCGGTCAGATCTTGGTCCTCCTTCTTGAGCTTGATCTGGTTGTACCCGGAGTACGCATCGAGAAAAGAGAGACGATCACATCCTGCTGTGGAGTCGACTATCTGATCGATTCGAGGCAAGGGGAAGTGATCCTTAGGGCAATGCTTGTTGAGGCTCGTGTAATCGATACACATGCGAATAGTGGTTGTGTCTTTCTTTGGCACCATGACTGGATTGGCCACCCACTCGGATTCCTTGAGCTCCCGAATGAATCCGGCCTTGCGGAGCCGACTAACTTCCTCGCCGATGGCCTTTCTCTTCGGCTCTGAAAACCGGCGCATCGACTGTTGTACTGGTTTGGCTTTTGGGTCAACATTGAGGGCGTGCTTAGCGAGTTCCCTGGGAATACCTGGCATGTCGAATGGTTCCCACGCAAATATTTTCCAGCGCTCATGGAGGAACTCGATGAGAGCGCTTTCCTATGCGACAGTGAGGTCTGAAGTATTGGTGTCTTCGGGTCGAGAGGGATGCACCTGCTGTTTCTTTGCTTCCTTCGCGATGTCAAATTCGTCAGATCTTACATTGCGATTGTCTACTGGCGGCTGTGCGTGGTCTGTAACAGCGTCAACCGCATTAAGTTCTTCCCTCGCCCCGAATTTCGAGGCGATCTTTTGGAAATCTATGTCGCAGCTATCTGAGCGGGAAAAGCTTCCATCGACGGTTAGAGCTGTCCCATTATGGGGAACTGCCATAAACTTAGCAAACGCTGGTCTGCCGAGGATGGCATGATACTGAGATTCCCAATCAACCACTTCGAACTCGATTTTCTCCTTTCTAAAGTTGCTAGGTGTACCGAAAACTACATCCAGTGATATTTTACCAAGAGAATAAGGGGGTCGAGTCGGTATAATGCCGTGGAATCTCGTGTCGGACTCTCTCAGCATGTCGACTGTTAGGCCCATTGCTTTCATCGTGCTGGCAAATAGAAGATTCAGACCACTTCCACCATCCGTGAATACCTTGCTCATATTATATCCTCCAATCTGTGCTGCAAGAACCAGGGCTGCGTGACCATGCCTTGGGACGGCCTTCGGGTGACCTGCCTTGCTAAAAGATATGCTTTGGTCTGACCAGTCGATGTATTCGGGTGTGTCGACCATGGCAACTTTTGCGTACTTTACTTCCCGCGAAAATGACTTAACTTCTCTCTTTGAAAAACTGGTCTTATGGATCGTGCTGACCTGTCCGCGAGATTCCGGGAACACCTCGGTTGGTGCGTACTGGTCTTCTCCTCCTGCTGGTACGTATGGCTCTGGTATATATGGCTCCGGCGGATAACTGTAGGACGCTGCTCTCCTCTCCGTCGTGTGAACTCTTGCCGTGGCTTCAGCCCTGAGGTCATCGCAGAACTGTCTGATCTCAAGGAACTGCCGACAGTTTCTGAGCAGATGACTGGATTTTTCAAGACAATCCTTTGGATCGATGTAAGAGTGTAGGTAACACGGTGCTTCAAGTTGCTCCGTGGCTGATAGGTAAGGCGTGCGAAGGCGATTCTTGCTTGATTGAATGCTGTGGCATCCTTGTTCGTACTGTCGAGGAAGAGTCATGATTTGCTCTTCTTCTTCGCGACGTAAATCTCTTCGTCTTTTCCTTTGCTCCTCTATGGCGCCAAAGCTGCTTCGGCTACCCTCTCCCGCGCTCCTGGATAGGACCGCCAAAGTCGCTACTGGCGCGATGTCTCCTGGAACCGAAGTTCTTGGGCTTGATGCGTTTGAACTAGGGAGGCGAAGAAACCCTCTGGAATCGACGATGAAGTAAACACCGCCGAAAGTGGTATCCATGTTGCCGCGCGATTCTTCAGAGGTCGGATGTGTTTCCTCGGTGCGTTGTACGAACTCGAATGATCCACACCGAACTGAATGTTTCCGATCCGGCGGGGTCGGTGACTCCAGCATGAACGCTACAGATGTGACTAGGACTGCCGATGACCTGCCTTGTGCCGACATGCATCCCCACATACGGCGCCAATTGACGAGGGTGCTCCTCGGCAATGCCCTCCGATTGGGGCTTAGGGTTGATGTAATCCTGTAGGCTGACACGAGACATCGGTTAACAGACAAGCGGGGAGAGCAATTTACCTAGGTTCGGGGCCCTCGATGAGGTAAAACCCTTACGTCCTGCCTGTCTAATCTTGATTATGAAAATATCGGGTTACAATGGGGTGCCGAAGGTTTCGGCTGTGATCTCGTCGAGAGGCTAAGTGTTATGGTGACCTAGCTCTCGGCTTGCGGTGGCTAAAAGCGCTAAGATTGATTGTGTTCCTCGGCAGCCCCTCTCCTGGCCAGAGCTAGGTTTACAATAGTTCTAAGATATAGGGGGCCAGGTCCCAAGAGATCTGCACGAGTACGACTAGGTTTACAATAGACCTAGCTCTAAACTTTCCTTGTTCGGTTCCTGACGTGGGCATTACCCTTCGGGTAACTGTTATTGCCCTATCTGTACGGCCCCCGGAGGCCCATGAAGACAACCGATGGCAAGGTGGGTCACTAGGTCGGTGCCGAAGGAGATTCCTTGAAGGACAAGACGGAGAGGAACCGAACAAGGAAAGTTTAGAACTAGGACTCTTGTAAACCTAGTCGTACTCGTGCAGATCTCTTGGGACCTAGCCTCCTTTATAAGGGCCGGGCCGAGGGACACAATCGATCTTAGAAGTCCTAGCCACCAAAAGCTTAAAGCTAGGTCATCATTAAGCTTAGCAACTCGACGAGATCTCAGCCAAACTATTCGGCACCCCATTGTAACCTATTTTTCATCATAATCAAGAACAGAAGCGGGACGTAAGGGTTTTACCTCATCGAGCCCTGGTAAATCGCTCCCCCGTTTGTGTGAACCGATGTCTCGTGTCGGCCTTCCATCAGCCTAAGCCCTCGAGGGCATTGCCGAGGCTCGACAATTGCGCCGTCTCTGTCGGCACAAGGCGGGACATCGGCAATTCAGTCGATGATACGCGTAGATGCACACGTCCGTTGGGAACCCCAAGTGGAAGGTATGATGCGTATAGAAGCAAGTTTCCCTCGGTATAAAACCAAGGTTATCGAACCAGTAGGAGCCAAGAAGCACGTGAAGGTTATTGGTGGAGGAATTTAGTGCGGCGCAACACCAATGAAACCGGCGCCAACGTGGAACCTGCACAACACAATCAAAGTACTTTGCCCCAACGTAACGGTGAGGTTGTCAATCTCACGGTTTGCTGAAAACAAAGGATTAAACGTATCGAGTGGAAGATGGTGTTTGTTTGCAAAGAACAGTAAAACAGTAGAATGTATTCAGATGTAAAAGAATGGACCGGGGTCCACAGTTCACTAGAGGTGTCTCCAATAAGATAACTAACATGCTGGGTGAACAAATTACAGGAGGGCAATTGACAAATAAAGATTCAATATATATCAACGATGATTACTATGTGATTTAATCAGAGCATTACAACAAAGTACATAGACCGCTATCCAGCATGCATCTATGCCTAAATAATCCACCTTCGGGTTATCATCCGAACCCCTTCCGGTATTAAGTTGTAAACAATAGATAATTGCATTAAGTATGGTGCGTAATGTAATCAACACAAATATCCTTAGACAAAGCATCAATGTTTTATCCCTAGTAGCAACAGCACATCCACAACCTTAGAACTTTCTGTCACTCTCCCAGATTCAATGGAGGCATGAACCCACTATCGAGCATAAATACTCCCTCTTGGAGTTACAAGTATCAACTTGGCCAGAGCCTCTACTAGCAACGGAGAGCATGCAAGAACATAAACAACACATATATGATAGATTGATAATCAACTTAACATAATATTCTATATTCATCGGATCCCAAACACAACATGTAGCATTACAAATAGATGATCTTGATCATGTTAGGCAGCTCACAAGATCTATAACAATGATAGCACAAGCGGAGAAGACAACCATCTAGCTCTGCTATGGACCCATAGTCCAAAGATGAACTACTCACGCATCAATCCGGAGGCGGACATGATGATGTAGAGCCCCTCGGTGATGATTCCCCTCTCGAAGTCCGGAGGCGATCTCCTGAATCCCCGAGATGGGATTCGCGACGGCGTCTGCGGAAGGTTTTCCGTATCGTGGCTCTCGGTACGGGGGTTTCGCGACGAAGGCTATTTGTGGCGGAAGGGTAGGTCAGGGCGTCACGAGGGCCCCACACAGCCGCGCGGCGGGCCCGAGCCGCGCCGCCTGGTGTGTCGCCACCTCGTGGCCCCACCGTCTCCCTTTCGGTCTTGGAAGCTTCGTGTAAAAATAGGACCCAGGTGTTGATTTCGTCCAATTAAGAATATTTCCTTACTAGTTTTCGAAACCAAAAACTGCAGAAAACAACAACTGGCACTTCGGCATCTTGTTAATAGGTTAGTGCCGGAAAATGTATAATAATGCTGTAAATATGTATAAAACATTCAAGTATCTATCTATTATTAAAAGTAAATTACGGGCTCACCAGAAAAAAGAGAATTACTATACAAAATCCCACAAAAATTAGAACCATCTGGCCGTCAATTTAGCTAAATAAGCGATGTCAACCAATGGATCTAAGAAAAAAAAAAGTTATACTAAATTACCCACCAATGCCATTCCACGTGTAAATTTTCCTCAAAGCTAAACCTAAGCTAATGCCTCCCCTAAGGGATCCTCACGCGCGCCGCCGCCTGCCGTATTTTCCTTCGCGCGTGTGGCCAGACATCTCCAATTTCATGCCCATCGATCAGTGCTTCAAGTTTCAATCTTGCTTGCCGGTACATGTATGCACTACGTTTCCAGGTGCTTTCACGTGAGCCAGAAGCAATTTGTTTGTTTGATGGTTTTCATGGTGCAGTTATTGCAAGATTAATTAACGTCAATATACAGAGAGAGGATATGAGGGCGTTGGACCTGAAGATGGAAATCGTTCTACAGGCCTCCTGGTTTCAAATCAAGTTTGGAAGCAAACGTGAAATTCAGTTGTACAGGGCTCCATGGTCAGCCCGCATGTAATATTTGACCGAAATCCAAGACTGCGAGTGTCTGATCCTATGCCGTGGTGTTTTTTCTGGCTTGGATGCAGACTTTGGAGGAATCGTAAGGGACTGTGTATTTGGACGACCATGCAGGTATGATTTCGCCATGGATGCAAAAGAAAAAAATTGATGCCCAAACAAATTATTAGGCGGTCGGTTCCTTCTTCCCATACTCCTTTCTCCATCTTGGTTCTAGATTTTTTTTCGGGTCTGATGCGTAATTAGGAGATTCGGACGTATGGTGTTGCCGCCGGGAGGTGGAGTCTGTATGTAGGTATTTGTAATTTGGTACAGGGTAGAGATTTAAGGATTAGACATTCGATTTTAGTTAGCTATGATTACTTCCTTTCCCCGTCATTTACTTTTTAGCTTCTCAGATATCAAATTCCAATACCTGATTGTGTGATTTGATAGATTTTATAGGATTGAGTTCAATTTGTCTCCATGTGCTGCTGAAACGTGGCATTATTTATTCTTCAAGTGATCTATAAATTAAATAATTCCTAGCTTTTGGTATCATCAGCAGTTCGATCAGGTATTGACACCATCTATCTCACTTTCTTCAGGTGACCTCGCCACATCTTCTCCGCCTGCAGGTATACCGGCGTCAGCTGTAGGTCTACCCTAGGATCATCGATCATGCACATGCTGCCTACGCATATGCACCCTGGAAAGCTGATTGTGATTTGTTGCAACGTGCAAGTAATTAACTCTAGCTATATGCATGCCATCTCTTCTTCAGATTACAACTTTTTTTCTGAGTTAAACAAGGATACAATATCGATGTAGATTATGCCTTTGCACTTGGTTTTAGCTTAGCTCCACGCTGCGGCGTTAACGATGGTAACAAAGAGCCACCACGTCCAGCTGTTTCCCTACCCGACTATCCCCTTTATTATTTTTTCAGATTATTCATATTAACTTTATTATTGATTTATGGATCAACGGTTTTGCTTTTTGGACATTTTAAATATGTTGTATCTAGGCCTCCTATGATTATATTTTCTTTCTGACTGCATCTTGAGTTTTCAATGGCTTATCTGAATTTGTTTGCAATGCTTCAGTCAGTGGAGCAAAGGGTACGAGCTCTGTTTTCTTGGACCATTAGGATGAGTGGATCACCGTTGACGATCGGACCAAAAAAATATTCTCCAAGGTAAAGAACTAAAAATGCTTACCGTTGTTTCTTAAGTGCCTACTTAAATTTCGGAGCAATGGAGCTATGGGTGTTGAATGAGATGCACAACTTCAGGAAGAAAACTGACTGAAAAAACCTCTGTGTGTACTGTGTACTGCCTCAGGAGAGTGAATGAGGACACGTTTCTTTCTACTTTTTTTATTCTGATGCCGTATTTACTAAATCAGTTGGTACAGTTAATATTTTTGGTCTCTGAGGGGCTACCGAAACAAATTTACTCCCTCCGATTCATATTAATTGACTCTAATGTGAATGTATCTAGACACATTTTAGTGTCTAGATACATTCACATTAGAGTTAATTAATATGAATCGGAATAGCTTTGGTAGGCAACCTATTGTACTAACTAATAATATGTGATCCTCTCTGTGGTTTTATCAACGTGATGCGTGGCAGACGAAGATTTACAAGATGCTCTGTTGGCTATGTGTGCTTCGGCTGCTCCGATTCGCGCAGACGTACAGAAAGCTGGGCGCGCTGTAAGATCAAGAGCTGGACGTTCCAATCCGCGCCGGCGTACAGAAAACTTGGTGTCGTAATAACTACTATATTAAAGCGTAACCAACTTCTTTTTTTTCATAATTTTGGGATCTGTTAGGAACTAACATGGGGCTTTCGTGTGTACAGTTTTGGTACCCTCTTACAATTTTGGAGAGGTTGAAAGTTCACATGTGTCAACACGAGGCTACCTTCAGATGCTCTGGGCTGTGTGTTTGTAGCTATGGAGCTGAAGCGGTTTGGAATTTTGTATCGGTCAAAGCGGTTTGCTCTTCTTTCTTCTCTCCCATATCCCGTGAGCACATGGTCCCTCCCTCCTGAGATCTATCCGCAGACCGGAGCTTCTCCAAGACCACGCTCTTGCGTTCATACCCCTGCTTCTCCATCCATGGAGCTCTCCCGCTTGGAGGCTGCGGGAGGAGTCCTGGTCTCTTGATTTTGGTGTGCTTTTCGGCCCTCTCAGTGGTGTCGCTGGGGATCTCGCGCGGCTAGCCACACCAGTCGCGCTCCAGCAACAGCAGTCCGGCCCACAGGATTCCCGAACGGCCGCCCTCCGTTCCGCTGCTCGACTCGGCTGCCGCGCTACTGCCGCTGGACCGCCCTTCCTCCCAATAGCCGCTGCAGTCCTGCCGGCCGCCAATTGAGACGAAGCTCGGCTGCACCGGTTGCTGGCCGCTGCTCGATTCGGCGGCCAGCCACAACCAACGCTGGCCGCACCGCTCGATTCCGTGCCCACTCTCCAGCGATGCCGCTCTTATACGTCTCCACCTCCGGCCACCACTGTTCTACATCTCCTAGACGGCTGCTGCGCACTTGGATAGAGGTATGTTCCTTGAACATCAATACAAATCCCCACTTCAGTTTTTGATTCGTCCCTCTCTTCTTCATGTGCATCTAATTTCATGGCCATGGTGCCAGCGCTTCGTCCATCGGACGCCTGCGCTGCTCCGCCTCCGTCTGACCACGCAGTCGCCGAGGATGGCCGCTCTCCGTGCGACCATGGTCAACCGGCGTTGCGGCGCACGTGACGAGCTCGCCCCCCTTCCGTGCCGCCTTCTCCGCCTCGGCGTCATCGTTCAAGTTCAAGGATCCGTGCGACCATGGTCAACTGGTGGCACAGCGCACACGGTGAGTTCGGCCCGCCTGGGAGCGGGCGTACAAGGCATGGTAGGCCTACATGTATTTCCGGCCGTTTGTGGTCTGTTCTGCTTGCTGTTCCTCCCGTTCCGGGCACAATTGGCATGCTTCACAAGGTGCTGCAGTTGGTAGTGCCTCGGCTCTAAGATCGATCAATTATTCCCGTCTTCTAATCCTGCTATTTCTGGTTATTCTTTGGTCAATTTCGTGCCTATTTCTCGGGTAGTACTTTGAGCTTTGTCTGACGCCAAAGCTTGGAGGCAGGAAATCTTGCAGTAGCCACTGGATTGATAAGGTGAATTCTTTCTCGCTCAATTTGTGTATCTCTTTCTTCCTCTATATCATTTCCTTTATTTTATTCTTTCCGATCTACTCACCGTATTATGCAACTGCCATTCTCTATTTGCATTAATAACCTATAATTGTAGGCATATTGGGAAAATAAGGATGCACATTTCCTTGGTAAAAGATGTATCACTCGGAGGCTACCAATGGAAATAGTTGCGTGTTGGCGCACCTGGGAATATAGAGATTAGGACACACATCATCACTTATACGAGATGGATTTTATTGTCGTCAACCGTGAGGTATACTCTCGAAAATTCGAACACTCTGTTATAAACCACTTGAATTGTTGGAACCAATATGTTGCCTTCTTCTCCCAGCAAATACATTATTGTCTGATTATATCTATTTGTTGTAACTAAACTTGACATATGATAGTATTCTTTTTACCGTTATAATGCTACTTATCTATAAGTACTTAACCCTATTATTCATTCAGCTATGAATAGATCAATATTTCCTTACTATCTTTGTAAGCTACTGAAAAGTCGGCCTGATAATAATATGGTAAAGGATTAAGGAAAAGTGGTTCGCCCACCGCAAGATAATACGAAATACAGACGCATCTGAATTTTCAGTCAGTATATGCAAGGTACTTATATAGTGCAAAGATACCACATTATTGCTATAACAGTTCCAATTATTTATACAAGGAAAAAACTAGATGCGATTAAAGTTGTAATTTCCCTCATTAAAGCTCATAGACATTTTCCCCTGCAATGCTTTGGTAACAAACTTAATTGTTTTTCTGTACAGATAATATAAAAGTCTGGCCACCATTTCAGGGAAACATGATAGAGGGGGCTGTGTACCAGCCAACTGTGCCGATCAATTGAGAAACTAATTGAAGAATGGCTTGATCTACGCTTGAGATGTTCATTGTCGCCAGAGCACCGAAGAAGCGCAGAACGGCAAGCCATCTGTACATGATCAACTTTGCTCAATGCACAATAATTCAGGAAGTTACTTCTCAGCCTGAGAATTTCCTTCTGTATCATATAATGCTTATCCATTTGATGTTCTGGAAGCATATATAGCAGATGCATACTTTAAGGTTTCCTTTATTCTGCACTACAGATGTTATTGGGGCTTTTATGTGTCAATCATAAAAGAACCTGTAATAAAAGTCGCCTCTATACCAGACCTCTTCTAGCACAGAATGTAGTTGTTGTACTGAATTTGTTTTGATCTAAAATATATATTTTTATGCGAGGTATATTTCTCGAATTGTGACATAACTATTATAGTTTTCACAATAGAGTAGAATTGTATTGATTGCTAGAGTAACAAAAATTTGGTGTGCCGACATAGTGCAGGAGTCATGGTACATCAATATACATCAATTTTTTTTCTTTTCTTGGTTACTTCAGTTTTTTTTTTAAAATTTCATGTGACTCTTTAAGCAAGTCGGGACGATGCAAATTATGTAAGCTCATGGTACAATGCTGCCAATGAATATACACTTTTAAAATCAGATACAATCCAATCAACAAATTTCTGTCTATTTGCCATGAAGTAATCCCAGATCCTGGGAAACATGTTGTGTAGTCCAATAAGATTACTTATATCA
Organism: Lolium multiflorum; assembly: GCA_030979885.1. NCBI lineage: Eukaryota > Viridiplantae > Streptophyta > Magnoliopsida > Poales > Poaceae > Lolium > Lolium multiflorum. The sequence continues at coordinate 155,740,928 of CM061748.1, read as the reverse complement.
TCAGAACTTTCTCAAAACATCTACTTTTGTCAGGTTTCTCATGTCTTACATGCATCCCGGCAAACTCCACTTCGTGGAAAATTTTGAAGCTAGCATTCTATTTCCAACTATGACTTGCTTTTGTTGAAGACTAATTTCCGTAGGTATTAATAGTTTAATACATATTATATGTTTTGAGGTGTGTATCATTTTATCTACTCTATGATATATTTGAAATCTCCTTTTTAAAATGGGGTATTTGTGTCAATGAATATTCCAAGGAGACATGTTCGATCTGCATGGGTGGAAAGAAATTATAATTCTTTGTACACACTATTACCCTGTAAAAATATAGAGAGGACATTCGAAATGACCACAATGATTTGAAGTTGTGTTTGTGTATATGTTAGAAAAGGTCATAATGAATTTATATTCAATTTAGATGCGCCAGATTTTCGTTGCTTCACTGACGACTAATTAATAAGTGGTGTTGGTCGTTTACGCACAATGGATATCTGAAAATGCATGTACCTTGCTTATATTTGTTAATGGGAGATCTGAATAGTGTGACTTGCAGCAAACAGATATTTTGCTACATCAGTAGCTTGGATAATTTTCTCTTGACAATATTATCAAACCAACTGGTACACTTACAAAAGCAAAGCAAATAGTAACATTACAATAACATAAAAAAGAAGATGGTGGAGATCACAACTGTGGAACTGCAAATCCACTGATCATTGTTCATGAGAGGTATAGTATCCTATGAAAAGGGGAAATTAAATAAGCTCATGCAAGGTTACGTACTTAATAGTAAATGGAAGAACGTATATTCTCCAGTAAGTCACTCCCAGTGTTCCTTGAATTAGCTGGATTTTCCTGAGAAGTTGTTTTCGTTGAGGAACTCAAGATAGGGATGAAAAGGTACTGGTAGTATCCATGTTGTTCTCTCCATTTATTAAGATGTGATTATTTCCACTGGTTATAGGAAGATTCTGTTACAGGAACGTAATTGCTGGGTATATTTATCAATTTCTAACTTGCTTACTCTTATAGATTGTAAAGCCTGCCCATGTAATTCTATGTGATGAATGCACCAAATCCTTTCATGATTTGATTCGAGGAACTCATAGCATCAAAGACACATTGACTACACACTCATTTTCACTCATTATTAGATGAAGTTGGTGTCAGGGAATAAGTATAATTAAGGCAATGCATACTCTGGAATGGTTGTAGCACTCTGCTGGTTGCAAGAGGTATAACACCATGTCTCCTTTAATTAGTCAGTTGGTACCAATTAAAGGTGAAAAATGCTTACTTTTAGTTATTATAAAGGTGAAAAATGCTTACTTTTAGTTATATTACAGTTTAAGTCAAGTCATACCCCAGTCCTACTCAGTTTGATACTAACTCAAAATGTTATTTTTCCTCTTAGAACTTTGAATTGCTAATATTTTTATGGTTCTGCAACAATGGTTAGCAAGTTTATTGTTGGCTATGTTGGCATTGGATGATTCCATATTTCAGTCCCATGATATATTGTTGTAAAATGTGATATATGGTTCAGAGGTACCATTGTGTGTATTACTATTTGACATACACATACATATCATATATCCAGTTGGCAATGAAGTTAGCATGTTGTCATATCTAGCCAACGAATAATCAAAGATGATTTTTTAAGAACTAAACAGTTTCTTTGGGGCATCATAGAGGCAGTAGTAGGCCGACATGGTTGACTTTATTCAAATTCTTTTGAAATTAGCAGTTCAGGAACACATAAATGATTAAATTTTAGATATAATGCAATGATTTTGCACCGTTCAGGTTATAATGTTGTTGAATCTGTCAAAAACTAAGGTGATAATACAGATGAGGGATGTAGATGACCTCCACACAAAGTATTCTGAAATGGAGCAAATAAGAAATTTTAAGGTCAATTTTTGCTCTATTCCGGTGGGCATGTATTTGCTTAACTTAGTCAACACATGAGAATTTTCAGTCTCTTGCTCTATTAAATCTCACAATGAGAAACGACCATAGGTTGTGGAACCCTAATGTTAGTCAGAGGGTTGGGTGTGGAACAAAGTTGAGACTTTGCAACAATATCTTGGAGAAGATTATGCAATAGATCTGTAGACAACTTATTTGTAGTCCTAGCTTAAACTACAAATTTTTAAAAGATATTTGTTGCATCCTACAGTATATTGTGCAGACGAGATGAATATGGAAGACAAGACAGAATACATGCCTTCTCCCTGGAGAATGAAAGATTAAGGGAGGAGGGAATATGAAGGAAAATATCATTTATCCCACACATTTTTGGTATGATCTTTATTAGGTGCTATGTGAATGTTGTTTTATTCATTTCATGCAACTCAACCTTTGTAAATTATCTACTTTTTTCCATCTATAAATGTATGCAGCTTTGTGACCTTATAAACTTATTCTATGAACACTTTTTTTTTCAAAGTTCAGGTTGCGACCTTGATTGAATATGTGGGCTTAGGCCAAAGACCAAAGAAGAAACACGTATCAGGCATAAACTTAGATATCGAAGGCGCACGAGCAACCTTTGCCGCCTATCAGAAGGAAGGGAACGCAGAAGGAAGGAGAGCGTCTCCTCAACTAGATAGAAGTCGGCTGCCCAAATGATGATAATGTTGTTCCACAGGGAGCTCACGACTGGTACTGTTCCTTCACACAATATCTCATGGAAATTGAACGAAGTAGGAAGAATCAAGATGATTGTCCAGTCCTGCCATGTGTTCTACTGTTTTTTTTGCTCCGGTCAGATTAGCAAATGTGTGTCATGTTTTAAATTGAACGTACTGTTTCATTCTTGTTGGATGGTGTACTGAAATTTGGGACGAGATACAAACTTATCGACTAATCTTCATGTTAATACTCCCATAATGTCTGGCATGCATCTACACGTCTTCTCTATGGATGGTTTCTCTACAATCAGTTTGAATATTTGTGAAAGTAACCAGTTTGAATATTAGTGAAAGTGAAAACTACCATCCTGGTAGAAGTATGCAATGCACTAAAAAAATAGACCATTTTATTCTAAACAACATTTGGCGTGGCGTGCCGCCGCGCTGCAGCTGGATGCACGACAGTCCCAGTGCATGTGGTACTTTCTCAAGCACGCAGATTTACATGTCAGGTATTTTTCTTTGGTCTTAAGCAACTCAACTTTTTTGTGTCATGTATGTCTGAATCAACTTCATATATAAAGAGCCTTACTAGCCATATGCTAATCAGAAGAGAGAGAAAAAAGATTTCTTGCTGAGCATGTTTGCCTTACTAGAAACGTGTAGTATTGTGCAGACAGAAATATTACTTAATCAAAACAACTAATGATTCATATCAAAATATTACTTAATCAAAACAACTAATGATTCATATCAAACACAGACGAGGGGCAGCGGATGCATTCATGTAGACATGTAATGTTACACGTACAATGAAATTTCCTTGGAGAAATTTAGTTGTACCGTAGAACACTAGAAGGCATTACCGTACTATTTCTCTTATTGTGATACGAGATGGAACCCCAAGATTAAACTAAATGATGATAGACGTCTAATGTAACATGTACTCCAAAATTTTCTTGGAGAAATTTAGTTGTACCGTAGAACACTAGAAAGCATCCATACTGTTTCTCTTATTGTTCTACGAGATGGAACTCCAAGATTAAACACAATGATTAGGATATTTTGTGGGATGGGATCGAAAATTCTAAACCAACCCCATAAAGCTTATCATATCAAACTGGGTTTAGCACGTCTGCTAGCGATAGGATATCCTGGTCATTACCATCTGCAGTGTGCATAAAATACATATTAGGATGAGATGCAGTACCTCTTAAATGCTTCATGCAGTGCATCTGATTTGCACCTCATGGCGTGGTTAGTACGGTTAATGGAATCATCATCTCGGATATGATTAATCAGTTTTACTTCAATAAAAATATAGTCGGAGTTCCATTTCATTGATAGAAATATATATACTGACAGGTACTTGCTCATCTATCATCTACGTGTCAATTATTCACATGTTTAAATGTTCTCAAAAAATTGACAATGCATGTCCATGTTATGACAATGCATGTCCATGTTATATATACAACCCCAAAAAATTGTGGTTTGATGAGCAGCTATCATAGAAGGTAAATGGCATGCCTCGACAAGGCATATGCCTTAACCATTATGTGAATGCAATGCCCATGCCATGTCCAATAACAGTTCAGCGAAGAGACTCAAGTTTGTAATTCAGGTGACCTTCTAATTACTGCTAATTTCCTCAGATGGTTATGAGACAAGCAGAGCCCAAATACTATGAACTGTGATAGAAGTTTCAATTTCTCTCTGAAATATGCAAGATAGTATTAGCCTCTCCCAAAGTAATATCTAGAAATAAAAATACTTCGCATCTGAAGCATCATTGTTCTCATAAACTTTATGATTGAAAGGTTATAGTTTCCTGTTGGGTTTAGAAATCCGTCCCTTAACAGTATTCATATTTTATGTTACCTTTTAGGTTTGCATTCTACAGCATAGGTAATACGATGATTTAGCTAGAATATCATGATTTTTTTACCAAGGTTCAACGCCCATGAGTCCGGACTTTGGAACTGCCTAAGGTACATGTCACACAAATTGCTTCTTCACCGGGTATGGAGAGTATCACCATGTTTGTATTCAGTTCACATGTAATGTGCACCAAACTAGCACCGTGTAAATATTGAAAAATATATTTCTGCATATAAATTTTCTAAGCAACCACAATCTGCTTTCATGGTTTCAGTTGGCCAATTAGTTATCTTTCTATGAGCACTAGGATTTTAGGAGTAGAAGAGTAGTAAGAAAATACTTCGATTACCGGTATATTAAAATGCGAAAATTATTAGTACAAATTAGTACAATAATGATGGTTTTAGTTGGCCAATTAGTTATCTTTCTATGAACACAAGTTTCAACATCCTTTTTGATGTTTCAGCTTGCCTTGCATATTAAAATGCGAAAATTATTAGTACAAAAATAATTAATGCATTAATGTACCTCAACATGTAAATGTAATTGTTCAGGTATATTCTTTGCAATGATGCTTCAGATATATTTTTATTAGTACAATAATGATGTAATATTCTCCAAAAGAATATTCTTTGCAAAACAAACCAACGGCTACCACAGTAACCACAATTGAATATACCAACTGATGTAATATCAGGTAAAGGATGATCGACCAACCTACTCACGATCTGAATTTTTAGATTCAGGTATTGATAATCATGCACATCCAATGAAATAGCATGAGACGAAACTAAGGCTAATAATGATGGTATGTAAAAAGGAACAGTCATGTCACATTAAAATAATTGTCAGAAGCGTACTGCTTTAATATCATATACACACCACCTACCAAATCAACCATTGGTTTGCTCATTGTCCATATTTAAATTTCAAGTGTTAACTAATATTTTATACAAATGACACACGGATCTTAATTTGGTACTCTTGGAAGAACTATATTTATAAGTAAGTAAAAAAATGTATGCTAAGTAAAATGGCTATGTGTTTTTGCTTCATGAAACATTGACTCCAAATACAATACCACTGAATAAAGGTGACATAACATAATGTTGTGGAAAACATGGTAGTGTTACCCGCATAAATATATAAATATTAATAAATCCATCAATTAATTTATTAGACCGCACTATAGATGATGCCCTCGCATTTGCGAGGGCTACTTTGCTAGTTGTAATAAAAATAGCATGGAACATAAAAAATTATAGATATGTTTGAGACGTATCACTCACATCTGCAACGTTCGTACTCGAGTCGCCGACACCGTCAGATCCGAGAGACCCGATCCGCTGCGGATCCGTCGAGTTCATACCACATCTTGAGCCGCCACACTCGATTCCGGGAGAATCGCGCGACGGCATGACCACCACTTTTGGAGGCGTTCACTTCATCATCGACTCCGGAGGCTTCCTTCGCCTCCCTAGGACAGGTACATCTGTTTCAAGGACCTCAGCTTCGACAGCCAACGCGCTGGCAGCAACTTCGGAAATCCTGGCCGGTAGCGCGCAAGGAGGCAGCCGAGGAAGTTTCGACATCGCGACAGGGCGAAAGAAAAAGCGAAGAGACGCGCATCATGGAGAGGAAGAACGTACAACATCTCACCCTCGCCGGTCCGAACGAGAGCATGAAGACATGCAACCGATCCATGGCCGCGCCCGTTCACCGTATTTATCGGCTACAGAGCAACTCGAGGCACCATGCTACCTTCACTCTTATATTTATCCGAAGGACGGTCGAGAGAAATCCAGCCATCTGCTAAGGAATTGCCGACATTTCTTGGAGATTCGACAGTTCTGCGACGATCTTAGAGCCGAAGCCTTATCAAGGGTTCACGTAATGGAGAAGAGAACGGGGTCTTACAGCTATCCGCCAGAACCATATGGAGCCATATGAACCAATGGAAAAGTATGTACCAGCCGAAGCATTCCCAGAGCCATGTGGGCAGGTCAACATGATCCATAAAACCAGCTTTTCAAAAGGGAAATCAAGAAATTCTCGCGGGAGGTGAAGTATGCAGAAGTCGCCATGGTTGACACTCCCGAATTCATCGACTGGTCAGAGCAAGGCATCTCATTCGACAGGGCAGACCACCCAAAAGCCGTCCCTAGACCAGGTCATGCAGCCCTTGTTCTTGAGGCGCAAATCGGGGGATACAACATGAGCAAGGTATTCATGGATGGAGGGAGTGGCTTAAACTTGCTGTTTGCAAACACGATGAAGGCGATGGGTTTAACGGTCGACATGCTAAGAGAGTCGCTACGGGATTCCACGGCATCATACGACTCGGCCCGCCTACTCCCTAGGCAAAACAACGCTGGACGTAGTTTTCGGCACACCTAGCAATTTCAGGAGGGAGAAAATCGAGTTTGAAGTAGTTGACTGGGAATCTCAATACCATGCAATACTCAGCAGACCCGCTTTTGCCAAATTTATGGCCGTACCTCATTATGCATACCTAAAACTGAAGATGCCTGGCAACAACGGGACCCCAATAACTGTCCACGGGAGCTTTGCTCGATCAGACACTTGCGACAGGGAGTTCCAGAAGATTGCCTCGAAGTTCGGAGCCAAGGAAGAACTCAACGCGATCGACGCCACCACAGATCATACGCAGCCACCAGTCGATAATCGAAACGTAAGATCCGTTGAGTTCGACGCTGCAAATGAAGCCAAGAAGCTGCAGGTGCATCCCACTGATCCAAAGAAAACAGTCAATACGTCGGCTGACCTTACGGTCGCATAGGAAGGCACGCTCATGGAGTTCCTCCGTGAGCGCTGGGAGATATTTGCATGGGAACCATCCGACATGCCAGGTATCCCCAGGGAACTCGCGAGCACGCCCTTAATGTTGACCCAACAGCTAAACCAGTGGGTTGACATAGGCACCCCAAATGGGCCTGCCATAGAGTACCCGGGATTTACTGAAGGCCGAAGAATAAGAAGATTCGGGAGCCCAAGATGTATTAAGGAAAGCTAGAGTTGTAATAGGAAGCATTATTTGTAATCCGGCGGGACGAGTTAGAAACCGTCCCGAACTCGTAACTTGTACAATACGAAACCCTCGGCTCCACCTCCTATAAGGGAGTCGAGGACAAAGAGAGGATCGAATCTTTGTCAACATAACCCTAGTTTTCATAATCGCAGAGTACTTTTCGCCTAAACCTTCGAGATCTACTTGCCCTCTACTTCTAGCAAAACCCTAGTCTACAATCTGTAGGCATTGACAAGTTAATCCTTTGTCAATTGGCGCCGTCTGTGGGAATTAGAGGCTGCAAGGATCTGATCTCGATGGCACGTTCAAGATCTTCGACTTCATCAACAGCAAGCAACGCGATGGATCGAGGTAACAAGGGAAAAACTGATCTATTCAATTTTATTCCTCACCCGCCCTCCCGTATGGATGCATGTGCCTATCTGGAGGAGCCCATCGTCATGACGTTCGGAGAATTCCGATTTGGCGTCAACAAGGAAGGATCCTACCGGAGTTCCGATCTCGTCGGAATTTTTAGCGATCGACTCCAACTTTTCGTCGATGACGAGGAGTTTTCGTCGACATACTTGTCGACAACAAGGCAAGCGGAAAGCTCGCCAAGATCTTCAGCAACACATCCTTCGAGTCATCTGCGGACTCCTTTATAAGCAGCGACTCCGACGCGTCGATGACTTCAACTTCATCGACAAGTCTGCCATCGGAAAGGTCTTCACCACTCTATACGATGGTGTCACCAATCCCGACAAAAATCAATGCGCAAAATATCATCGATCTATGTGGTAGAAGGCGGGCGCATCAGACCAAACATCGGAGGCTTTCGACGAATTGGGAAATCCATACGTCGATCCCGCTGATCTCAGACATGGTCTAGGCACCAAATATCCGGATCCACAACTCGCGCAAGAGTACAGCTCCGCAAAGCGCGTGGGATAGGGCCGCGAAAGCCATGGATGGTTCAGAACCTATGACCAACACCGCTACTGCACAAGAACTTCAAGCATATCAATATAGACTTGCTCGAGTAAGAGAGTTGGAAAAACAGACGCATCCTTGAATAGGAAAAAGACACGCATCAAGCAGACAGGGCAGATTTAAGTCGCCTTTCAGGAAATACGGGAGAGTCACGAAGCTCGGAGGAGAGCAATGTCTCGACTGCAAAACATACCTGAAGCAGAAAGAGGAAACATAATCAAAATCTCGACATGTCCTTTATGTCGATCGACGAAAGAGGAAATATCATCCAAAACCAGAGGCAGGTTACATGGCAACACAAGCATACATCTTGGCGTCCAGACCACCTCCTGGGGACCCGAGAGAACCATTGTTCAATATGGCAATGGCTGGAGTAGGGGTTATGGGAACAACGTTTGCAACAACGCCTCCGAAGAAAATCCCGAGACAAAATAGTCCACGACACCGCAGCAGTTCAAGACCCACCAAGAGCAAGTGGAGCAAGAGACACAGCAGTCAAGTAAGGGTGGACAGAGCGCGACAAGAAAGGAGGGACCGTCAGTACTCGCCAGAGCTTGCCGACGAAGATATGTGTGGGCTCCCGTGCTTTACGAGAAGAGTGCGAAAAACTCGAGTCCCAAAAGGGTTCAAGTTACCCGAGAATTTCAAGAAGTTCGACGGCTGCAAGATCCCGAGGATTGGCTCGTGGATTATCTCGAGATGGTGAAACTGGTAGGAGGAACCAGAGCAACAGCTATGCAAAGTATCCAAGTTCACGAGTGGTGCCGCAAGATCTTGGATAAAGAAACTCCCCTTGAACTCCATCGACAGCTGGGAAACCTTTGAGGACATCTTCGTGAAGAACTCCACCTGCAAAAAACCCGCGTCGTTGGAAGAATTACGAGCGTGTCGACAAAAACATGACGAGTCAATGAGAAAATATATACAGCGGTGGAACATTATCAAAAACTCGGCAGAAGACATATCTGACGAGAGGGCAATAGATGCGTTCGTGGCGGGAATCCGACGAGCAGACTTCGTCGAGGATTTGGGGAGAACTAATCCCAAGACAATCTCAGCGTTGATGGAAATCGCTAACAAATGGGCAGATGGAGAAGACGCAATATACAACAAACGACACAGGTCGCCGAGAAGAGGATCGTAGTCGAAATTATCAAAATAGAAGGCGATTTTCTCGCCGGTTCTACAACAACGATGCTCCTGGCCATATATCGGCTGGGTTTCGAGGAAATCCTGGAGGAAATAGTCGAGATGATTATCAAAGAGCAACGAGCAACAAGGGGACAATAGAGGTGATTTTCGCGGCAAGAGACAAAATAGTGGACCAAGGATTCAAAGACCTTATGTGTCTCCCGAGGAGATGATGAACGGTCCGTGTCAAATGCACTTTTACCTTGACAACAATGGAAAGAGGCAGTCAGGACATCTACAGAAAGACTGCCGCAATTTTCAGGCAATCTGCGAGCCGCGGAATCGCAAACGCTCAAGCAAATAACAGAAATCCTCGGGAGCCAAGGAGCGAGATTCACCTTCCACCTCCTCCCGCAATACCGAAGAAAATCGACACCAGCTCGAATCGGCAGCACCACAACCACCCCCATATGTCGATCCCAATTCCAATGGCGCAGTTTTGATGATTCAGAAAGCTAGGCCGTCCAACGGGCGCAGAAGGTCATATCTCGACAAGTGTTTATGGCAGAAGATGCCTCCACCAACGATCGAGTATCTAAATTGGTCGGGGCAAGACATAGGCTTCACAATCGCGGATCATCCACAACAAGTTCCTCGACAGGACAATCAGCACTTATTCTACCCGCAGTAATTGCTTGGGTTCGACGTGTCGCGAGTTTTCATAGATGGCGGCAGCAGTCTAAACCTCATGTATGCGAGACACATTGAGGAAGATGAACATATCCCTAGCAAATCTGAAGCCAACTGACACACGCGGGATTACACCAGATAAGCCAAGTTACCCATTGGGCAAGATCAACCTCGACGTTCAGTTTGGAACAGAAAACTACAGGATAGAAAATTTAGAGTTTGAAGTGGTGGATTTCCGTCGCAATATCACGCTTTGTTGGGACGACCAGCGTACGCCAGGTTCATGGGGTGCCGCATTATACATATCGTTGTGGAGGTTGCCTGGGCCTAAGGGACCTATCACAATCAAAGGAAACTTTTTTGTCCGATAAATGCGACAAGGATTTTCATCGGCGCGAAACTTTCGGGATGCAAGCAGAATATGCGGCACCTAGGTTCACTGATTATGATGTGCTGCCTGAGGTAGGAAGACCTTCTAAGGAGCCAACTTTCAATATAAATAAAGATTCAAAAGAGGTACAGATCCACCCAGATCCAAAGAAAACGACGTCCATTGCTGCAAACATGGATGTCGCATAGGAAAGCGCGCTCGTCGAGTTCCTCCGTGAGCACTAGAAAATCTTCGCATGGTGTCCAGCCGACATGCCAGGAGTACCCAGGGAACTTGCCGAGCACCACCTCAATTTGGATCCTCTCGCACGACCAGAAGCAACCTTTGCGGCGTTTTTCGGAACAAAGCCATGTTATCAATAGATCGACTCAAAGATGCCGGGTTCATCAGAGAAATATCTACAGAAGCCACATGGGTAGCTAACCCGGTGATGGTGCCGAAGAAACACACAATAGTCCTTCGCATGTGCGTCGACTTTACGTGTCTCAATAAACATTGTCCCAAGGATCACTTTCCCCCCAAGGATCGATCAAATCATCGACTCCACGGCAGGATGCGAACGTCTTTCCTTCACGGACGCATACTCGGTTATAACCAGATCAGATTAAAGAAGAAGATGAAGCCAAAACAGCGTTCATCACGCCTTATGGCGTGTTTTGCTACAAAACAATGCCCTTTGGTCTGAAAAACGCGGGAGCAACATATCAACGGATGATGCGAAGTGCCTAGCAACACAGATCGGGAAAAATGTACAAGTCTACATCGACGATGTCGTAATAACATCAAAGAAAGGGTCAACGTTGATTGAAGATTTGAAGGAAACCTTCGACAACCTCGACAAGTTCTGCCTCAAGCTGAACCCGACAAAGTGCTCTTTTGGAGTACCCGCAGGAGAACTTCTCGGGTTCTTAGTATCAGCAAGGGGATTGAAGCTAATCCCGAAAAATACAGGCCATCGTCACTATGAGAAAGCCAACAAAGTTGAAAGAAATACAACAGCTAACGGGCGAGTCGCAGCTTTAAGCAGATTCGTCGCCGGGCTGAGAGAAAGGCGTTGCCGTTTACGCGTTGATCAAGCAAGGGGAAAAATTTCAATGGAACGAGGAAGCGGACAGAGCCTTCGAGAATCTCAAGCGAGCAATCTCGACACCACCGATATTGGTGGCGCCAAAGAGAAAGAACCTCTCCTCTTGTACATTGCAGCCACACCTCAGGTGGTCAGCACGGCTTTAGTGGTCGAAAGGGAAGAAGAAGGCAAGCTTCATGGAGTTCAAAGGCCAGTATATTTCATCAGCGAAGTACTGTCGCCGTCAAAACAGCGGTACCCGCAATATCAAAAGCTAGCATATGGAGTATTCACGACAGCAAGAAAATTGCGGCACTATTTTTCGGCTCACCCGATAATAGTGGTCAATGAAGCTCCCTTATCAAATATACTGAACAATCCAGAAGCTACGGGTCGTGTCTCCCTTTGGGGAATAGAACTTTCCCCTCGGGACATCACGTATGAAAAAGAAAAGCAATAAAGTCGCAGGTCTTACCAGATTTCATTGCAGAGTGGATGGAGCTACAAAACACGGGACCCCAGATTTATCGAGGACTTGGACCATGAACCGACGGGTCCAAGAGATTGGAAGGTGCGGGAGCAGGCGTGATATTAGTTTCACCGAAGGCGACAAGTTGAAGTATGTTCTGCGGATGACGTTCCCAAACGCATCTAACAATGAAGCGGAATATGAAGCTCTCATACACGGGATGAAGATGGCGAAAGCTTGCGGTGCAACCCGATTGAAAATTTTCGGCGACTCACAGTTGGTAGCACAGCAAGTAATGAACCAATGCGACGCGGTCAACGAAAGTATGATAGCATACAAGGAGGTGTACAATGAGCTGGAGAAGTTATTCGATGGTTGTGAGGTAAACCACATCAGCAGGATGAGCAACGATGAAGGCGACGTTCTCGCAAACATCGGGTCGCAATGCCTCGCGATTCCTCCAGGTGTGTTCTGGGAAGAGATTAGCGAGAGATCAACAAAACCAGCAAAAATAAAGGAGAAAAAAGAGAAACCTTCGAGTATCACCAACAACATAGCAGAAGAAGAAGAAGAAGAGCAAGAGCTAGTCATGATGGTGCAAGTCCCTTGGATGCAGGCTTACATATCCTATATCCTAAGGAAAACGTTACCCGATGATCCAGTTGAAGCAAGGCGAATAATTAGGCGATCAAAAGCTTTCACTGTGGTAAAAGGGGAGCTGTACAAACGTATCTCGGGTGTGCTACAACGGTGTGTTACACCCGAAGAAGGAAGAATCATCCTAAAGGACGTGCATGAAGGAATATGTGGGCACCACGCGAGTAGTAGAGCTATCGCGGCTAAGGTTTTCAGAGCAGGATTTTATTGGCTAACAGCAATCGAGGATGCGAAGGAAATAGTGCGAACTTGCGATGCGTGCCAAAGATTTGCGGCAAGACCTCACTCACCAGCAGCGGAACTTATGCCAATCCCATTGTCTTGGCCCTTTGCTCAATGGGGTCTCGACATGGTAGGTAAATTACACAAAGCTTCGCGGAGGTTATGAGTATATGCTTGTTCTGTCGACAAGTTTACAAAATGGATCGAAGCAAAGCCGATAAATTCACCGGACGGCGCGTCGGCGATTAAGTTCGTGAAAAGCATCGTCTTCAGATTTGGAGTTCCTCACAGTATTGTGACAGACAACGGCAGCAATTTTACGTCCAAGGAGTTCAAAGCATATTGCGCAGCAGTGGGCATTAAATTGAGTTTTGCGTGTTGCGCATCCTCGGACCAATGGACAAGTCGAGAAGGCCAATGGCATCATCTGCAATGGCATCAGAAACGCCTGCTAGGCCCATTGGAAAAAGCCCGGCATACTTGGCCGGAGGAGTTACAAAGTGTGTTGTGGAGTATCCGAACAACACCAAATACGGCGACACGAAACACCGTTCTTTACTGGTTCATGGCGCCGAAGCAGTCCTGCCAATAGAAATAGAGCATGATTCTCCAAGAGTCACGAATATGACGAAGAAACATCGAGAAAAGCTTTGGAGGATGATGTCGATGCACTCGATGAAGCTCGAGACGAAGTCCTGTCAAGAGTCGCCAAATATCGCAGGACCTGAAAAACTATCATAGTCGACGATTGCGGCCAAGGTCTTTTCAAGTTGGTGACTTAGTTCTGCGGCTCAACCAAAAAAGTCACGAAAACTCGAATCACCATGGCTTGGACCCTACATCGTCACAGAAGTAATCGAAGGAGGAGCATACAGAATCAAAGACAAGAAGACGGGGATTGACGAGCCAAATCCCTGGAATGTGGCACAGCTCAGGCGTTTCTACGCCTAGGTGTCGAAAATATAGTCCTCCTTTGTAAAGCTTCAATGTACTGAAACGCCCACGAGTTTTCAGACGCACTTTTCCTTTTTCGGGGCACCGAGTGGGGCCGGGAAAGGTTTTTAATGAGGCGGGCTCGTGGTGCTGCAATATAATAAAGATAGTGGAATTATATATCTTCTTCTCGACAAGATCAGGGGTTTTCCCCTACATGATACAATATATATATATAAACACAGTGTCGACAAACGCAAAAGAAGCATGTTGCCTTGGTAAACATACCTCGCCAAAATAAAAAGAGATACGAGACAAAATAGTGATCAACAAAAGACTCGGGGGCTTACACCCACAAAAATAGTATACAATGTATATTATCTTGCCTTGGGACAACCTCGCATGATAATAAACAAAAGACACTGCAATCAAAACGCCCGGGGGCTTGGCGATAAAAATAAAATACAATGACTTTACAATATAGCTCGTCTATACAGGATACAAAGTTCGGAATAAATGTCAAGGATTTCCCAATATATTATCTATGGTTAAGCGCTCGTTATTTACAGCGCGAGTACTATGCTCAGCATAGCTACCCTTCACGAAGAATTCGGAATCCATCCGAAGAAGTTCATCCATCATATCTTCGCAACAGGAGTAACTATGTCATCATATTTGCCGAAGTTCCTCTTCCTCTTCGACATCTTCTCCAGGCACTTTGGGACAATTTGCCCTACATCTAACTTCGGGTAGCAAATCTTTATCATGATCATCGCAAACCTTGCACCAGCAGCTAGTTGGGCTCGTACAAAGCCGTGGATGCGAGGAGCATCTCGAAATTTGTCCATCAATGCGGGAAGGGTTTCTGGCATCTTGCGAGGAAACATGGTACCATACACCAGAGACAAAGTCCTTGTACGAAGTCAAGATATTCGCGAACCCTGAAGTGCACGATCTTGAAATCTCACGATTTGGCGGGTCCGCTCAGGTGTACCCCAAAAAGTCGATCCGTGTTCATGTGCAAAGGAGAACATTGGAACGAGCCTCGACACGTTCATCTTCAGTTATAGGATCCAAAAAAGCACCTATGGTTTCATAAAACAATTCAGTGGGCAATGAGGAGGCAAGCAGCAAAGGAAAACGAAGAAGCGAGATAAAGACAGTGAAACTTACCCGCCATATCCAAGCTAGCATCTGTAGCAGCTGGGGCATAGAATTCTCTCGAGATGCAGCCGCGTCAGCTTCAGCAACAGCAGAGTCCTTTTCAGCAATGGCAGTTTGTGCTTGTTGGAGTGCAATTTCCTCGGCTTCAGATGATTTACGAGCCTTCTCCATCAGCACAAGTGATTGCTTCTTCACGAACTGAAGTTGGTGTCGAAGTTCGTCTAATTCTTGCGGCAAGGAATCCTCGGCAGACGAAGCATCAGCAGGAGTTCTCCTTGGGGGAGAAGGCAAAATATTGGAAGAACCAGGAGCTGGCGTATAATTGTCAAAAATTAACTGGAAAAAGAAATATTTCGACATCAATCACTGAGCAAAGATAGATTTCCATTCATCTCCATAATATATACATGTCTATTACAAAGAAGGACCTTCTAGAGGGATACTGAAATAGTTCTCGCCAATAACACTACGGCGACACAGCCAAAAGAAAGAGGAATGCTAAAAAGAAAAAACGAGGCATTCAACTAGACCTCCGGCTTTGATGAGCTAGGAGTCGAAGATGGCTTGATCCCGATATAAGCCAGGATTTTCCTCGTGTTGGGCTTAGCTGCCTTGATCAAAGACCTCCACCTTGACCTTCTCTATCTGATCAGTGTCGCCAACTTTCGACCGGTCGATAGATTGTTGGCTATCAGCAACCAAGGCGACAGTATTTTCCACGGCAATCTTCATATTCTCATGGCGCACCCTTAACCCAAGATCTTCAGACGGATTGAAACACTTGGCGAGGTCAAGGAAAGTTGCGGGTTCCTCTTTCTTTGGGAAGAAATAAGGAAAAAGCCGCGACAACCCCGCTTTAGCCTGATCGATGCCTTCCGCGTGCCCATGAACCTCGAGGAATGACAGAGCGTCAAGCAGAGGATCATTGGCGGGTTCGTCAAGTTGAAATTCTTGAGCTGTTCTAGCTGTCAAGAAAGAAAAATTGAGCAACAAACGAGTGCAGAGAAGAAAATACAAGAGAATAATGAGTGGTACTTACCTACGAAGCGGCGACTCGCGTCGTTAAACGCTTACGGATCGCCTCCTCGCGAGCAGACTGGGCGGCTATGTGATCGCTCAGGGAAGTTTCAGTGGTGTGAAGCCTCTTTCTAAGGTCTTCGACACCAGCAGCATCACCTTGGCTTTATCAGCTTCTGCTCGCGCATCAACAGCATCTAATTCAGCCTTTTTGCGAGCCTTTTCACTTTGCTCTAATTGCTGAGCAAGTGTATTGGCACGATCATTGGCTTCCGCCAGTTTTTCTACAATGGAAGATAAATATAGTTACAAGTCTCGACAACAAAGAAGGAACAAAAGAACATAGGCAAAAAGAAGGAGCAGAGCATTACCTTCAGCTTTATTCGCATATTCACGGTACCCAACAAATTGGGCACCGATGCGAAGAAGATCCTTGATCACAGGCTGTTAACCAAAAAGGGAAGACAAAGAGAAAATGGGGGTATGAAAAATATGGTGATGCACAGAAGCAAACGGAGAAAACATAAACAGACAAAAAAGTAAAGAACTTACATCTTCCATGAGAAGGTTCGAAGAGCTACTCAATTGGAGAGTAGGCTCGAGACAATCTCCGTCCTTGCCCTTTTCGGTGAAGGGCTCGGGGGCTCGAAGGAGGAGTAGAAGCGCCGATGATTTGTTGAGGAGGCGAGGATTCCTCTCCTTCAACTCGTGGCTCCGAAATAACTAGGGTATGTGACATACTCGTTCGAGCAGCCACATCCAAAGCTGGCGTTTCTTCGTCATCATCACTATTGCAAAAGGGTGGCAGTGTAAAAAGCAAGGCAAGCAAAAATTCTTCGAATAGGAAAATAAAAGAGGGGAACCGATGATACTCGCAAGATATGGGTCATAAGCTGCCTTTTGCGGTAAAGGAGCAGCTTCTTCGGGTTTAGAAGTCCGGAATCTTCGACATCCCCTCTTCCTTTTGTTCTTTGGAGAATCAGCAGGAGGAGGAGATGGGGCGATGTAGTGTCTTCAGAAGCAGCATCTTTTTCAGCAGATCCCGCAGATTTTCGAGAATCTGCGGGTTCATTCACAAAAGAGGAGGCCTCTTGGTTATCATTAGAGATAACGGTCCTTTCTTCGACTTCCCCACCTTCAGGAAGAGGAGGAAGTGAAACAAGATTTGGATGATTCTGTCCAAAAAGAGGGAAGGATATCAGAACGAAGCAAACAATGCAAAGCAAGGCAAAAAATTGCGCGACAATGTTTACCTTAGGAAGTGCATGGGTGGCGCTGTATGGTTTTACGCGACAAGAAGAAGGGATGGAATCTTTTTTGCTGAGGGAGGTGATTTTTCGGACAAGCCTCTCCAGGTCCTTGACTTCCAAATCCAACACCGATCCACGTCTTCGTTGCCAGTATATTTCCAGAGAGGGAATTTGCGAGCTTGAAGAGGCTGAACTCTACTCTTAAGGAAATACACTATAATCTGGATAACTGACAATTCTTTGCCGCGAGTATTTTGCAACTCATGGATGCGAGCCATCAGGGATCAGTCGAAGTTCTTTCTTCCTCGGTAGCCTCTGCATCCCAGAGCAGCGACGAAGAATTTTTTCGGCACCATCGAACGGAGGATGTTGTCCTCTGCACATCCATGGTTTTCTTCCCGAATATAGCCACCTCTTGCGCCAACCTTGAACGGAGTCAGGGAGCTTGACGTCAATGGCGAGTGGAGCGAATAGAAATAACAACGCCGCCTATATTATAGGCGACATTGGGAGAGCCATTGCGGCGACAGAAGAAAATGCGCTTCCAAAGCGCCCAATTGGGTGAGACGCCAAGGAAGGCTTCACAAAGCGTGATAAAAATAGAAATGTGGAGGATTGAGTTTGGCGTGAGGTGGTGAAGCTGGAGACCGTAGACATAGAGTAATCCACGGAGGAAAGGATGGATGGGGGTGGATAAACCACGGATGAGATGGTCGACAAAACTTACCGGTACCCCATTGGAGGGGCTGGGTAGCTTTCTTAGGGAAGCAAACCGCTTTGGGTTTCGTAGTGATTCCCAGTTTCTTCAGGAGGTTCAGGTCTTGGTTTGTGATCTTGGACCTCTCCCACTCCTTGTTCCTCCTCCCCATCGGCCAGGAGTGTTGTGCCTGGTTAGCGACGCGGTGGCATCAACAATGGCAATGGCGAGCAGCTGCGAAGAGAAGAGCTTTGGCGGCAGTGGAGCGCAAGGGGAGATTTTGCAGAGGAGGAGCGAACGGCGCGAGCAGAAGTGCTCGAGGAAGAAGAAGGAGATCTTATATAGAGGTGCGGTGAACCGACGGAACCGTTGGATGAAGAAAGAATGCAGGAGATGATTACCACGTGGCAACAAGGGCAAATTAGTATTTCAAATTGACGAGGTTACAGAACGTGCGCCGGGAAAAGCGGAGGACGTGTGTCCCCCACTTGCACGACGTGTCAACGTGGTGTGAACAATGGACCCACAAGGCAGAAAAAATCTCGATTATTGACAGAGATGAAGAGAATTTGACAAGGGAAAATATGTCGACAAGAAAAATAAAAAGAGAATGGCGACAGGGTTAAATATTCGAATACTCTTGGAGCCTTTGATCAAATACAAGTTTTTGCCCAAATGCTCGGGGGCTACTTTGGAAAAATAGAAAATTTCGAGTATGACAATATAGAAATGGCGAGAGCCTATGACCAAATCCAAGAATTTGTTCATAGCCTCGGGGGCTACTCCCATCGGGAGCGCTGGTCGCGCACCCGATAAGTATAAAAATATCGAGAAGGATCATAAATATAGCGGCAAAGGATGCTAATCATGGAGCCTACACCCAAGCACAAGTTCTTGGCTGTAGCCTCGGGGGCTACTCCCATCGGGAACGCTGTTCGCGTGCCCGATGAATTTGATCAGAAATAGAGAAAAAGAAGTGAGTATATTTCGAGTTACACAAATAACTCTACATATACTCCCATCGGGAAGACAAAATAAAGTCATCAAATATGACTCAATAAAATGTGCTATTCCAAAGGCGAAAAGCACTCGACAATATATTCTCAGAACGCCAAAGTTGCGATCAATTTCTGAATGCCGCAAATTGCGAAGGTAAGACCAGATCCGTTCGCTGGGCGTGGCATCGCCAAAGACTGCTCTGCTACTTTTATCCGTATCCAACAGATACGAAGAAAAATCTAACGGACGCGTTAGGTACCCGATAAATATGACTGGGACTCGACGAATGGTAAGACCTTAAGCGGCACCTGTCGAAGTTTACACGGTATCCCGAGATCATGTCCGGGGACGTGATCTTGAAGTAGGTTTTGCGGATTGCCACTAGAGCAGTTAACTAGTACCTGTCGGATGGATGAACTAGCCCCAACTACCATTATCCCTGTACAACATAGAATTTTATGTGGAGTATATATAACAGCTCTCGAACAAAAATAAACGGAGAGATTTTCCTGACTCTACGATTCAAGCAAAATCTCGGAGGCTACTGACATAGGCACCCCAAATGGGCCTGCCATAGACGACCCGATTTACTGAAGGCCCACTATCCGAAGAATAAGAAGATTCGGGAGCCCAAGATGTATTAAGGAAAGCTAGAGTTGTAATAGGAAGCATTATTTGTAATCTGGCGGGACGAGTTAGAAACCGTCCCGAACTCTGTAACTTGTAATACGAAACCCTCGGCTCCACCTCCTATAGGGGAGTCGAGGGACAAAGAAAGGATCGAATCTCTGTCAACATAACCCTAGTTTTCATAATCGCCGAGTACTTTTCGCCTAAACCTTCGAGATCTACTTGCCCTCTACTTCTAGCAAAACCCTAGTCTCCAATCTGTAGGCATTGACAAGTTAATCCTTTGTCAACAGTCAATGCGCCAATTCTCCGAACCAAAGAGGAAAGCAATTGGCGAGGAAGTCAATCGACTTCGTAAAGCAGGATTCATTCGGGAGCTCAAGGAAACCGAATGGGTATCCAACCCTGTTATGGTGCCGAAAAGGGACTGCTCTGCGCATGTGTATCGATTACACCGGCCTCAACAAGCACTTTCCAAAGGACCACTTCCCGCTACCTCGCATTGATCAGATAGTCGACTCCACGGCTGGATGCGATCGCCTCTCCTTCCTTGATGCATACTCCGGATATAATCAGATCAAGTTGAAGAAAGAAGACCAGGAGCTAACCGCGTTCATCACCCACACGACGTTTTTACATTACAACGTCATGACTTTTGGGTTGAAAAACGCGGGAGCAACTTATCAACGTTGCATGCAGGCTTGCCTTGGGGAGCAGATCGGAAGAAACATCGAGGTCTACATCGACGACATCGTGGTGAAAACAAAGCACGCGGCCATCCTCATCGATGATTTGCGTGAGACCTTCGACAATCTAGATAAATACAAGATCAAGTTGAACCCAAAGAAATGCTTCTTCGGGGTGTCAGGGGGACAAGTGCTCAGCTACTTCATCTCAGCAAGGGGAATAGAAGCTAACACTTTGAAGATCAAGGCTATCCTCGACATGGAACCGCCAAAGAATCTGCACCAAGTGCAGCAGTTGGCAGGACGGCTGGCGGCACTCAGCAGATTCATCGCCAAGCTAGGAGAAAAAGCTTTACCCTTCTATAATTTGATGAAAAAGTCAGAAAAATTCGAGTGGACCTGGTGGTGTAGCAGTCGATGAACCTGAGCGACGCGGTCAGCGACAACATGATCGCCTATCGGCAGCTGTATCAAAACATGGAAGCTAAATTCGAAGGATGTGAGCTCAAACATATCGGCAGGGCCAGCAATGAGGAAGCCGACACCTTGGCAAACATCGGGTCCATGTGTTCCCCTATTCCGGACGGAGTGTTTGATGAAGTGATCACTCAGCGATCAATAAAGGAGAAAGCGTCGGCACCTCCAGAACCGTCGGCTGACGAATTGAAGGCGAGCTCGCAGCAAGCTGTCGAAGAAAAACCAACCCCCCTGAACAAATCCTCCTCCTTGAGCCATTATGGACCAAGCCGTTCCTAGCATATCTAACGAAGCAGGAATTACCGGCGGACCCAGTAGAGGCAAAACGAATCGTTAGACGGTCGAAAGCCTTCACCATAGTAAACGGCGAACTCTACAAGCGCAGCATTTCCGGTATTTTCCAAAGGTGCATTGCCATTGACGATGGAAGAGCACTGCTGCGCGAGATACACGAGGGAACTTGTGGACATCACACAGTAGGGCTCTTGTAGCAAAAGCCTTGGGGCAGGATTTTGCGGCCAACGGCGGCATGAGGACGCTAGAGATTTGGTCATGAGGTGCGACCCACAGTGATTTTCACCAAAACCGCACGCCTATGAGACCTGATGACAATACCTTTGGCTTGGCCGTTCGCTCAATGGGGACTCGACCAAGTTGGACCACTGCCGAGATCATCGCCTGGAGGACACACGTACTTATTAGTCGCGATCGACAAATTCACAAAGTGGATCGAGCCTACTACCAGAAAGCGAAAACAGCCGTCCAATTCTTCAACGAAATAACGTGTCGATTTGGCATGCCTCACGGTATCATCACAGATAATGGAACTAACTTCGACTCCAAAGAATTAGAATTCTGTGATGAGGGAATTAAGCTGAAATTTGCATCGGTGGCCCACCCACAGACCAACGGTCGGTGGAAAGGATCAACGGTCTAATAGGGGACGGCCTCAAGAAACGTCTTACGGGCGCGGAAGGAGCTTGGGGTTACCATTGGTACTTTGGAGCTTGCGTACTACACCTAATAGATCGACTCAGTACACCTCATTCTTTACGGTACACGGAGCGAAGCAGTTCGCAGCCGACGTTCGATTCGAATACCAAAGAGTGACGGCATACACAGAATCTTCTTCCAACATCGCACTGCAGGACGCTGTAGACCTCCTCGACGAAGCGCGAGACATTGCTTTGGCCAGAACCACGGTGTATCAGCAGGCGCTGAGGAATTACCACAGCCGACGGATACGCAATCGATGCTTTAATGTTGGAGACATGGTACTTCGGTTGAAGCAAAAGAGACCCTCGAAACTCGAGTCTCCATGGGAAGGACCTTACATTGTCACTGAAGTAATGCCAGGAGGAGCATACATGCTCAAAAACCCAGCTTCGGGAAAAGATGTTGGGAACCCATGGAATATCGCACACCTGCGGTGGTTCTATACATAGGATATTATTGATTTTTATTGTTCAAAAATCCCTTAAGGTTGCTTTTGAGTTATGAATAAAATTTTAATCAGGTTTTCTGCATTTTTTCCTCAATTCAGGCCCTACCACCCGAACAGGTCGAATGCGGCCCTTACATTCGGCTCTTACTCCCATCGGGAGCGCTGGCCCAAAAAACATACAGTGTCATTAATTAAATACTCTCTACGGGAGATAATATTAGTGACACACGAAAACAACCAATCTAAGCCTTGAAGAATATACGCGAGTGCTGTAGTCGATGATTACATTAACACAAAATAAGGCTCAAACCGGTGCACCGCGTGACGAAGCTAAGTCAATGGGTCACGCCCTTACAAAACTCACATATAGGCTTCGCAATAACATTGCACAATTCAACGAAGCCGTCGAGAGAGCAGGTTGAACTGATCACTCAGCCGCCTTCGACAATAAAATATCAATCAAACTAACATAGCGTGCAACGTACGCAGTAAACTTATACAAAACAATCTTATGCAGGCATAAGGCTATTACATTCACGATCGGGCTCCCTGGTCCCAATGGGCCTTCAGATCCTTCTCAAGGCATGATTCCATCCGAGAAACAATGATGTAAGCAGGACCTCTAGCAGCATCATAATATTGGCCTAAATTCTTCTCAGTATCGGCTATGGCTCCCAAATCCAAAGATGGGTGGCACGCCAGCACTGTAGCAAAAGCAAGCTCGGCACCAGCCAGAACTTCCTTCCGCACCAACTGTCGAATTCTTTCGGGAGACTTGAAACGGGTGAACAGGGAAGATAATGTTTCGGGTGCCTGGTCCAGAGGAAACAAAGTCTTCCAAACCATCGTAAGATGAGCATGGAATTTATCAAAATAATAATGCACCTTCTCTGCCCGATGCTCGAATTTCGCCACAAGGACAACTTTCGGACGATGCGACCATAAATCATGTTTCAGATGATCAACGTCAGTCATTGCCTCAACTTTTTCATGGATCCTCTTGTCCTCTTTAGATCTATCGTGGGATGCAACTGAAAGGGAACGAAAATCAAGTTGGGAAGCATCCAGGATATATCAGAAACCATAAGAAAAGTTAGCACTTACAACCCAGACTTTCGGTAGAAACTCGAAGGCGATCAAGGGCGTGTTGTTCAATAGCAGTCGCTGTCTCCCCCTTTTTCTTCACCAAAGCTGCCATAGCGCGAAGAGAAGTGATGTCTTTGTTTGGACAAGACACTTGGTCACGTAAACAGCGAACAAGGCTTGATTCATCATTACTTGAAGGATTTGGAAAAGGCTCAGTACGGGAAGAAGACGAAGGAATCTGCAGTACAGTCCTTAGTTCAGACCAGAATTAACATAAAAACTCCCATCAGGAGCGTTTGCCATATATGATACATTCAAAAGGATGTTCGAATTGGCAACAGAGCCAAAATAAAACAGCACTAAGTCAAATTCAGATTGATCTTATTTACAACAAGTCGAGCAAAAAGTTCAAGGGTTCGCGCGAGCCAGGCAGACTCAGGAATAGGCTTGGCTTGTACTTCATCTACCGAAGTTGACTGGCACAAGTTCTGCCGATCTTTTGGAAGGCTCAAGGTCGATTAAATGGTTGTCATCATCGACAGGCAATGCCTTAGATAACTTCTCCAATTCTGACCCCATCCCATGGCCCATGAGCAACTGAAAGTAAGAACCGCCCCAAAGCGGTTACGACGTTTCAGTACCTCCGTTCGGAAGGATCAACAAGGAAAGCATCCGCCATTCGCAGAGAGTCTTGTCCTGTTTCACCTTCGGGAAGATCATCGAGTACAGCCTCGACAATGCTCCTTTGGTTTTTTGCAGAAGTCCAAGGACTTGGATGTTAGACTCAGCGGCAAGCGACAAGGCATCGGCTGTAGAGTCCTCCCGAAGCTGGTGGCGTCGAGTAACGGTTATATTGGCGGCCTCTGAAAGAAAGACAGATCAATAGCCAGTAAAGAGATGTCAAAAGAGAAAAGAGAGAAGAAGTGGTTTGTTGCAAGTTTACCCAGTAAATCTTTGACGGATTCACGGAGAACACCTTCCTTTTTATCGATTGCGACCGTTGCTGTGCGCCTGGCGTCCTGCTCATCCTTCATCTGCTGCTTTAGCTTCGACACCTCTTCCTTCAACAAGGAATTTTCCTTCTTGGCATCAGAGGCGAGCCTGTTAGCTTCCAGCACCTGATCAGCCGAAGACTTGACATCTTAAGCTGGGCGTTGTCAGCCTCCAGTCGAGTAAATTGCTCAGCAAAATCTACCACAGCATCGACTGTGGCATAAATCGGCTGCAGAAAGAGAAGACCAAGAAGTATTAGTTGGATGAGAAGCAAAACAGAAATTAAGGCGCCATGAAAACACTTACATGATCGCGGGCAGCAGATGAGGCAAGAGCACTTCCAGCAGGAATAACCCGTGATACGGGAATCTTTTCCACAGCCGTTAGGGAGGGCGGCGTTGATTTGGCAGGAGAAGGCTTCGGATCCTAGCCTGATGCTTTTGTTCCAAGGGATGATTTGGCCCTCTTTGCGAGAGGAACTTCATCGTCATCGTCAGAACTATACATGAAGAATAAACAGTCACCACGCGCAATTACAAAGAATAAGTTATGAAAGGATATAAATGCTCACAAGTCCAGGTCGTCTTCAACGGCGAAGAAACTCGTCGAAGTTGCCTTGGCAGAAGGAGGCGGAGCAGCTCCAACGACGTCATTATCTTGTCCGCTAGGACTTGATTCGGCCATGGTAATAAACTCATCATGTACCTGCTTTCTTCGCCTGCTCCTGAGGAAAGCATCATCTTCCGTAGCTTCTTCCTCTCAGACATTGCTGTCTTCAAGGGTATGCTGCGCGTCTTCGGTCTCCTCGGAGTTGTCATTATCATCCTCTGGTTCCACACCGCTTTCGAGTATGGGAGGATAACATTGAGCAACGGCGGGGACCTGTCGAGTGAAAGCTTGTAAAAGCTCAGCGAGAAGAAAATATCGGTTGCAAGTGAAAAACAGCGGAGGAGTACCTCAGTCGTGAGATGTTGGGAATCGTAAGGGGACGAGCCGACACCAGGACAATATTGTCCTTTGCACTGAGGCATGTCAGGCGACGGACTTCGTCCCGCAAGTCTTCAGCCGAAAGGTCGGCAGAGCTGACCCTAGACTCATCTGAGTAAAGCCACAACTGGTGGGGGCGAGACATCAACGGTTGCACTCGACGTTGTAGGAACACTGAGACTACCTCAGTGCCGCACATCGTCAAGCCTCCCGTGTTTTTCAGAGTGACGACTTGGTCAAATAATTTATCGGCTATCACCCTTTCTTCGGGAGAAAGGGCATTTTGCCAAGACTTCTTTGCATTGGCCACCAGCTTGTCTTCGAAGGGGGGAAGGTTCGGGTGCTGCCCGGAAACCGCAAGGTCTCGCAGGTAGAACCACTTGTTGCGCCACCCCTGAACTGATTCTTTCATCGGATAGTCGAGGTAGTCGACATCCTTCCTGACGACGAAGCCGACGCCGCCTACGACAGGGGGGTCGTTGCTGTCGTTGTGACGCTTCACGTAGAAGATCTTCCTCCAAAGACCCCAGTGGGGGTCAATGCCAAGGAAGGCCTCACAAACCGTGATGAAAATGGAGAGGTGAAGGATGGAGTTTGGGGTCAGCTGCCAGAGCTGGATCCCATAGAAGAAGAGGAGAGATCGAAGGAATTCGTGGGCTGGAAGAGAAAGACCACGGAAAAGAAAGGCAACGAACATGACGGTAAAGCCCTTTGGGGGCTTTGGGCGAGTGACCGCACCTGGAAGACGAATGTCCTCCTCAGATGCGGAGATGAAGCCAAGGTTGCGCAGCTTGTTGATGTCGCGGCTGGAGATGGCGGAGGCGCTCCAGTCACGGCTGACTTTGGCCGCGTCCGAGGTACTGGCACCCTTCTTCTTGCCCATGGCGCTGGAAGTTCTTGAAGAAAGTGCAGAGGGAGCAGAAAGAGGCAGGTGAAGAAGATGGGCAGTGAAAGACGTAAACAGTGAAAGCGGGGAGGACTCACTATTTATGTCGTAAAAATAAGACGAGATCGTGGCCATAACTTCACAAGCATCGTGGGAAGCAGGTCAGATCTGGCTGTACACGTGGCGGTAAAGAGGAAAACGGAACCGGCGGCCCATTAAACCCACGACGCGCGAAAATCGAGGAGACGCATCGGTTGGTGCGCGCATGCCGGTCACTCCCTAAAAACTGCCTGCGCAGAGCTAGGGTGGGCCCGTCAGGTCATGTCTTGTCAATCACACCACAACAGCAACACGTCATCAGTGTCATCATGAAGGGAATCGAAAGCATTCGAAGGAATAAAAGAATCTATCGGGTAATGAACTTGAGTCTATGCGTAGATTGCGAAGCATTCACGCCTAGACTCGGGGGCTACTCCCATCGGGAGTGCTGACGCACACCCGATAAAAAGAAGATGTGCACTCGAAAGAATGAGGACTCAAGGATATATTTAAATAGAAGAATAGAATATTCGGTTCGAGTCTACACCCGATCGTAAAGCGTTCGTGTCCAGACTCGGGGGCTATTCCCATCGAGAGCACTGGCCCGTGCACCCGATAAAAGTTTTTTGCACTCCAGGATCATGCACGGGGACTTGATTCTGTGTAGGGTAACGTTGTTTTGCCATCGGCAGTTAACCAACAAAAGTTGGCGCGTTACTCATTATCCCTTGCGTGAGGAAATGTATCGGATGACTTATGAAGACTTGCAGAAAATCTTCGGCTGAGCAAAAAATATTCGAGTGCTACAACTTGAGTCTATGCACGGATTGCAAGCATCCGTACTTAGACTCGGGGGCTACTCCCATCAGGAGCGCTGACGCGCACCCGATAGAACAAGGACAATTATCAAAGAGAAGAACATTCAACGAAGGCATGCTTTAGTCTCTACACGAAATATCTTCGGCTAGATACTCGGGGACTACGACGTGGGCATTACCCTTCGGGTAGCTGTTATTGCCCTATCTGTACGGCCCAAGCGGAGGCCCATGAAGACACTGATGGCAAGGTGGGCCACTAGGTCGGTGCCGAAGGAGATTCCTTGAAGGACAAGACAGAGAGGAACCGAACAAGGAAAGTTTAGAACTAGGGCTCTTGTAAACCTAGTTGTACTCGTGCAGATCTCTTGGGACCTAGCCTCCTTTATAAGGGCCAGGAGAGGGGCTGCCGAGGGACACAATCGATCTTAGCAGTCTTAGCCACCAAAAGCTTAAAGCTAGGTCATCATTAAGCTTAGCAACTCGACGAGATCTCAGCCAAACTATTCGGCACCCCATTGTAACCTATTTTTCATCATAATCAAGAACAGACAAGGACGTAAGGGTTTTACCTCATCGAGGCCGAACCTGGGTAAATCGCTCCCCGTTTGTCTGAACCGATGTCTCGTGTCAGCTTGCAGGATTCCATGAACCCTAAGCCCCTATCGGAGGGCATTGCCGAGGAGCTCCTTCGACAGTTCCTCTCTGACTTGTTCTTCAAGGAATCTTCTTCGACACCGACCTAGTGGCCCACCTCGCCATCGGCTGTCTTCATGGGCCTCCAGTTGGGCTGTACAGGATAGGGCAATAATAGTTACCCGAAGGGTAATGCCCACGTCAGTAGCCTCAGGGGACGACGAGGGGAGGTGGGGGACGAGGCGGTGGCGGGGGGTTAGGGTTCGCCCCCCGGTCACCCAGAGGAGACGATGCGAGGGGGTACGAGGGGGTCTGTTTTTCCTTCCTCGCTATAATACGTGAGCAAAGCATTCTGAATAATTGATCCATGGCATAACTACATTCAAATTCTTCATGGCTATTGTGCTTGCATTTGTACTATCAGATATCGGAAAAAAAAACGAAGATACATACAGTGTGCCTCCTGATAAAAGACTAATAACTAATATCAACTGAAAATCTCATAGAAGTTAGCTGATAGAAAATTAGTCCAGAACCAACATATCAGAAGAATTGTTCCAAAATCTTCTTAATAATACTGAGCAGTTCACAAAATTCCTTGTACTAGAAATAATCAAGCCTCGTCGACAGTGATAATTAAACCTCCTTGGTGGTTCTATCCTTATACTAAGGAATACAATTCTGCACATTTTTGCATACCTTGACTACTGATTAGCGAAGCATCTTCGAATAATAGATCCATGACTGAGGCTCTACAATGTTCATTCTACCTTATTTAATGTATGGGGTGTTAGCTTTGGAAAAAGAAGGTGGGCGCAACATGTCTCCAGAACAAAAGAGGGATTCATTTTAACTAAATTATACTCCTAGTTAACTGATAAAATCACTGTCAACAGTACAAGAAAAATGTTGAATAAATTAGATCTATACTAAGTATTAACAAAAATCTCCTCACTTTCAATGCAAGGGACAAACCCTCAGACATCAATCATAAGAGAAGAGTACAAGATGTCCAAGTAAATAAAAGGAATATCATGAAAACAGAACTTCAGTACTTAGCTGTTCTTTCAGTCTGAAGTGATTACTGTTTTCTTTAACAGTCTCAAGTGGTAACCCAAAAACTCCAGTTCTTCAGCACGAGGCCGTTGAGCCCAAGACATCCATCTTCTTCCGCCGTCAGAAAATTCTGCAGTGAGAAATACTTGTTCACGTTCTCCTGTGACTGCATTTGGCTCCAGAAATCAACACTCATACAGCAGACTGACAAGAACAGAAATATGGCAACATGCCTAATTTGTTAAAAGCACGGTCTGTTTCAAGCTTTACAAATACTACAAGAACTGGCATAAATGCCGACAATTATTCGGTGTTTTGTCTTTTGACAACTAATTAACTCATGTCAAACTATGAAAAGCCGTTGAATGTTCGTCACACAAGAGCAGATTTTGAAACAGGTCATTCGTTGATTCACCAGCTCCCCAAAATTTCATTTGTTTTGTCCTCATTCCACATGAAAATTAATATATTATTCCTTGTTTGATTACATCAACAAACAAAATATAGTATACTGATAAGTGATAGCACACTATTTACATTTGATTATTAACAATTTGACTAACATGGAAAACTGCATAGATGAGCGACTCCTGCACTAAGGTCATGAGCTGCTAGCTATTGCACCAAATGAATTCCGGGCCACAGAGTAGACAGAGAACAGAAACCACTCGCTCATGGTCTAGAAACCAGTCCCTCATGGTCTAGGGAAGTTAAACACAATGTTTTGGCGTGATAATGGACCGCTGTCCTCAGCGCTCTATTTATAATACCCTGTTAGGGTTTTACAGATTACAAGATCACAACAACTATGACTTATCTATCGCATCTATACAACGTGTAGAACACGCATGCGATCATAACTAACCTAGCTATATCTGCAATACGGTTAGTTAACATTCCCCCTCAATCTCAGCCGGCTGAAATGAGGTTGAGATTGCGCTTACAACGAGCAAGGGTTACTTTGGTTAGCGGTTTAGTGAAAGCATCCGCCACCTGATCCTGTGAGGAGACAAACCTCACATCTAGAGCTCCAAGTGCCACTTTTTCTCGGACGAAGTGAAAATCAACTTCGATGTGCTTGGTGCGAGCGTGAAACACCGGATTTGCTGTAAGATACGTTGCTCCGAGATTGTCGCACCATAACACAGGAGCTCGAGGCTGAGAGATCTGCAATTCTCTCAGCAAGGACTGAATCCAAGTCCCTTCTGCAGTTCCATTCGCAAGAGCCTTATACTCAGCTTCTGTCGATGACCGGGAGACAGTTGGCTGTTTTCGGGCACTCCAGGAAACAAGGTTGGGTCCGAAGAAAATAGCGAACCCACCAGTGGATCGACGATCATCGACATCGCCGGCCCAATCAGCGTCAGTGAAGATGCTCAATAAGGACGAGTTCGACTTCTGAATGTGCAACCCAGTACTGACACTACCACGGACATATCGCAAAATCCTTTTGACAGCCTCCCAATGAACCGTAGTTGGAGAAGACAAGAATTGGCAGACCTTGTTTACTGCAAAGGACAGATCGGGCCGTGTGAGGGTAAGGTACTGTAAGCCTCCAACAGTGCTACGATATTGGAAAATTCCATCCTCATCAAGCACTCCACCAGCTGCCCGGGAAAGCTTCTCAGTTGGACACATAGGAGTAGAAACTGGTTTGCAGTCATGCATATTTGCTCGTCGTAACAAATCCAAAGCATACTTCTGCTGAGTCAGTGACATTCCCCCTGGAGTGGACGCCACTTCAATGCCAAGAAAATATCGCAAGGGACCAAGATCCTTGACAGGGAACGAGCAAGCAAGGCGATGAAGGAGACGATCTGTCGCATGAGCAGATGAACTAACAATGACAATGTCATCGACAGAGACGAGCATGTACATGGTGAGACCAGGCTGAGTAAGTATGAACAAAGAAGTGTCTGCACGAGAGGGAAGAAAACCCAACTGCTGGAGTCGATCACTGAGGCGAGAGTACCAAGCTCGCGGGGATTGCTTCAATCCATAGATCGCCTTATTGAGCTTGCAAACAAAACCAGGAAAACGAGGGTCTTCAAATCCGGGAGGCTGCTTCATATAAGCTGTCTCCGTGAGATCACCATGCAGGAATGCATTACTAATGTCCACCTGACGCAAAAACCAGCCACGACTGACAGCAAGAGCAAGAACAAGACGAACTGTCGCTGGTTTGACCACGGGACTAAACGTGTCCAAATAATCCACACCATATTTCTGGGTAAAACCCTGAGCCACCAGGCGAGCTTTGAATTTGTCCACAGAACCATCAGGCTTCTCCTTGACCTTGAAAACCCAACGAGAACCAATAATGTTTTGTCCAGGAGGGCGTGGAACAAGTGTCCAGGTCAAATTCTGCTGTAAAGCGGAGTGTTCTGCCTCCATAGCTGAGCGCCACCGAGAATCATCAAGGGCAACACGATAGTTCTTGGGCTCAGCAAAAAATGCACGCTTCCGTGGGTCATAAAGGATAGTGCCATCAGACGGAATCTTGGGAATGCGGCGACGAGGCGGCAGAACAGGCAGTGCAGCAGGAGGCACCGGTGCAGACGGAGGAGTAGCAGCAGATTCAGCAATGGGAGAGGCACCAGCGTCCCCAGAAGCTCTCGGATCGTCTGTCGAGGCAGAGGCGCGTGATGGTGTGGCAGCAGCAGGCGACGGAGGCGAGTCGTCAGACGACTCAGTCGACTCGGAAGAGGGAGAAGAGCCGTGTTGCGCATCCGAGCGTGTACCTGCAGAGGAGGACGAGCTGCTCGAAGCAGTGCCGTTAGAAGCTAACAGGGTTAGGTCATAATTACGAACATGATCATCCTGCACTACTGGCTCAAAAACAGGAAAACGAGTAGGAGAAGATACGACAGGTGGTGAACTCGTTGATGAAGTCGTGTGGAATGGAAACACAGTTTCGTCGAACACGACGTCTCGTGAGATGTAGATACGACCAGATGAAGGATCGAGGCACTTGTATCCCTTGTGCAACGGACTATAGCCGAGGAAAACGCACCGTCGTGAGCGGAATGATAGCTTGTGGTTGTTATAGGGCCGGAGGTTCGGCCAGCATGCGCATCCAAATACACGCAAGGAAGAATAATCAGGGGACTCGCGGAAGAGGCGAGAGAGAGGTGTAGAATTGTTGATGGTGCGCGAGGGCATGCGGTTGATCAAGTAGACAGCGGTGAGGAAGGCTTCGTCCCAAAACCTAAGGGGTAGAGATGAATGGGCTAGCAATGCTATGCCGGTCTCGACGATATGTCGATGCTTCCGCTCGGCAATGCCGTTTTGCTTGGAAGTGTGAGGGCATGTCACGCGGTGACGAATCCCAGTTTGTTCAAAGAAACGATGGAGGCGACGATATTCACCGCCCCAGTCCGATTGGACTGCCAAAATCTTGGCATTCAGAAAACGCTCAACATGAGCTTGAAAACTGTGAAAAGCACGTTCAACATCAGATTTCCGTTTGAGCAAATAAATCCATGTAAATCGACTAAAATCGTCTAGAAAACTGACATAATACCTAAAGCCACCAACAGATACACGGGCAGGCCCCCAAACATCGGTGTGAATAAGCTCAAGTGGAGCTGTGGTTACATGTGATGAGAGGGAGTAGGGAAGCTGATGTATTTTGGCGCGCTGACACGAATCGCACACGACTGACTCATGGGGTGGTGCACAAGGAATTTTATTTTGCCTAAGAACTGACGACACAATGCTTGACGATGGATGCCCGAGCCTCTGGTGCCATCGATCTGAAGAGAGCGTGACACTGGAGAAACCGTGGCGACTAGACTGAACTGCAGGACTCGACGAAGACAAGCTTGGCACCACCGGGTAAAGGCCTCCTTGCGATCTACCGCGAAGAAGAACTGCCCTCGTTGCTCGGTCCTTGATAAGAAAATAATCAGGATGAAGTTCAGCAAAAGCATTGTTGTCACAGATTAACTTGTGAGCAGATAAAAGATGTTTATGAAGATCAGGAACATGCAAGATATTACGAAGGGAAAGTGAAGAATTTGAGCCAGTAAGAGAAGAATGACCAATGTGCGAAATTTTCAGACCTGCGCCGTTTGCAACGTGGACGTTGTCCTTCCCGCTGTACTGCTCATGGACATGGAGACGATCCAGGTCGCTGGTGAGATGGTCCGTGGCTCCAGAGTCTAGATACCAGTTGGTATCAACCTGGTAGTTGCCGGAGGCAGCGGCATTGCCAGAGCGCTCACCGCGCTCACGGTTGCTGTTGGTGTTGCTGTCCTCGGGCTGGTAGGCGTGGTTGAAGCGCTGGCGGCAGCGAAGGGCGTCGTGCCCATACTTGTTGCAGACTTGGCACTTGATGCCATTGCCACGCCCGCCGTTGCGACCGCGTCCGCCGCCATTGCGTCCGCGCCCGCCAGATTGGCCACCAGGGTGGCCGCCTCCTCCTTGTCCTCCGCGGTAGCCACCACCACCGCGGTAGCCATCCTGCTGGCGCGTCGCAGAGTTGCCAGACGCGAAGACTTCACCAGATGACGCTTGCTGCTCGATGCGGAGCTCGGCGCCGAGGAGGTAGGCGTAGAAGGAGTTCAGGCTGACCGCGTCATCGCGGGCAGTGAGAGCGGTGACGAGCGACTCGTACTCGGGGCCAAGGCCAGCGAGCATGTAGCCAAGCACTTCTTCATCACCGAGAGGAACACCGACGGTTGCCATGGCGTCAGCCAGGGCCTTCATCTTGTTGAAGTAATCCGCAGCGGAGAGGTCCTTCTTCTTCAGGTTCGAGAGCTGGAACCTGATCTGCATGACACGAGCCCTGTTCTGTGAGGAGAACATGGCATGAAGAGTGTCCCACACGGCCTTGGAGGTGACAAGCCGTGTCATCTGCCCGACGAGGTCCTCAGACATGGAGCCGAGCAGAGCCAACAGGACGAGCTGGTCCTGCTGGAACCAGCGAAGGAACGCTGGGTTCGCCACTTCCTTGGCGTCGTCGCCTGTTCCCTCGACAAGGGTCGGCGATGGCTTGACGACGGTACCGTCGACGTAGCCGTACAGATGCGCTGCTCGGAGCGCTGGTACCGCCTGCGTCTTCCACAGGAGGAAGTTGTCGCGGGAGAGGCGGATGGTGATCATGCTGGTGATGGAGTGGAGAGACACCGTGGCGCCGGACGCCGCAGAGATGGCGCCGGCCTCGGCGACGAGCGCCGTGGAGAGAGCTTTGGAGGCAGCGGCTTCGGTTCCTCCCATGGTGGATGAGATTGGATCTTACGGTGCTCTGATACCAAGTTAAACACAATGTTTTGGCGTGATAATGGACCGCTGTCCTCAGCGCTCTATTTATAATACCCTGTTAGGGTTTTACAGATTACAAGATCACAACAACTATGACTTATCTATCGCATCTATACAACGTGTAGAACACGCATGCGATCATAACTAACCTAGCTATATCTGCAATACGGTTAGTTAACAAGGGAAAAGTCTCCATTCTTGCATCTTGCTCCGATTTTACAGCTGCACATGTGTTTAGCATGGAACTTCTATCCTTCTTTTTGCACTTCCTACTCTCTCTGACCTTAAATCATGCACTCTTTACCACGTCCACTAGTGATCGATTTGTCTACTCCGGATTCTCTAGCAATGAACTCACCCTCAATGGTGCAGCCACAGTTACACCAGATGGTATTCTTGAACTGACCAACGGCTCAGTTCACCTCAAGGGCCACAACTTCTACCCAACTCTCTTTTTCAGGAGTCCATGTCGACGATGGTTACAAGTTGGTGGGCTAAGATTAGCCGCCAGAAGACGGAGGAGCAAAGCTTAGGCTCAGGAAGATGGACGAGAAAATGAAGCAAGATGCCTTGGTCTCAGTTTTCATAATTTGGCACATATGGAAGGAGAGATGTTCCAGGATGAAGCAATGCTGGCCTGTTCAAAGAGCGAGCTCTATCTCTATGTTTTGTGTGTTTGCTAACAACACATCAATGAATTTTACCGTGTATACTTAAGTGTGTAGGATTTAATTTTAGCACAACGGATGATGACCTACCTTTTCCCAAAGTTCACCATCTGGTTGATTTTATTAGATATGTGACCTCTGGTTTTGGTGGATGGGAACATGTTGTGGAGAAGTGAAGAAAGATGAAAAGAAAAGAAAAGAAGAAGGAGGCAACTTTCAGCGGGGCGGATTATTCGGCCCCATTCGGTTTTGCAGAAGTTCTCACGGAGAAATGGGGCCAGATGATCCGGGGTGCCAGGAAAGCATATTTCCACCCCAAATATTTGGCCCCCAATAGAAGGTTGGCAAAAGGGGGTGGATGTAAATTTCATCCGCCCCTGGATGGTTTTTACATTCAGCCCTGCCAGATTTTGGTGCCAACCTCCTAGTAGCTAGGGTGGACGTAATCTTCATTCGACACCTGAAAATTTCCAATATTCGGGGCGACCGGATCATCCGGCCCAACTCCTTCATCGCCAACATCGCAAAATCCGGCGACTCTGCAACGGCTCTTCAGCGCATACGGCCTATAAAAGGGGGAGCCATCTTCCTCCTCTAATTAGATCTACCCAATACGAAGAACACTCTCTCGCCTTCATTCTTCTTGAGGTTCAACTGCATCGATCTCCCTCCCTAGCTAATAATATTCCCCTAAACTTTGGGAATCTGTTGCCTGCCAAAGCCCACCGGCGAGCAGTGGTTAAGCAACACGAAGAGCCGGGAGGCTTCCAAGGCGGCAGCGGGCCCTGGTCCCTCGACGTCGTCCCGCAAATGCTCCGCACACGACCTGGCGGCTGCGGGGGCGTGCCACCTGACCTATACCTGGCCAGGAAGGTGTGGATTGCTTCGATTAGTTCCCTGCATGGCAGACACGTAAACATTAAATACGAGCCCTATCGGCTCTCAGGTTGCCCTGTGGCTCAAAGAGCCGATCGCCCCATGGTTCATGTTGGATTTTCAATGACATGGGGATGCTTGATCACAACAAAGCTAAACCAATCTACGACAGTTTAGGGTTTTCACCGTATGATCGGAACATCCTACGCGTAGTTGAGCCTAATAGACACGAAAGATAACGGAAAACTAACCCTAAAAGAGGCCTAAAAACCAACATTACGTTAATTCCCGGAACATCCCTCTTAGGACTAGCAAACCATACCTAACGCACTACCGGATCGTTCAACCCGTTAGCAAGGCCTAACCATACGGATATTAAACTAATCCTTGATGAACAAGGAGCAACTATAACAGATCGGATCTACTAAGTAACGAAGCAAGATGCTGCCTTACACCTAGATAGGTGTAAGGGCAGCTAGATGTTAAGGGACGGCATAGCTAAGCAGATATATGCAAGAAAAGCATCTACACAAGCCCCAAAACACCTATGGTAAATAGTGCTACTCGCCATCAACAACGCTTCAGTACGAGCAACACAAGGTAAACGAATAAATGCTGCCTAGATCGCAAGATGCAATCTAGGCAGCATGATGCTACCAGGAGAAACCCTCGAAAGAAGGGGTGGCGATGCGCCTGATTTGTGTTTGTTGTGAACGTGATTGTCCTCCTTTTCCGATAACCCTAGATACATATTTATAGTCCAAGGGACTTTCTAATTTGGACGTGCACCTAACCGTGCACGCGTTAAACTCTATCTTTTAATCTAAACTACAATGCGATCTACTATATTACAGATACATAGGCAATTAAGCCCAAACTCTTCGTGCAAGGCCGCTTCAAAGATACTCCACGTGTGTATTCTTCAAGCCCATCTTCACTTACGGCCCATCTCCTGATTTGGCCAAAATCCGGTGATAACACATGCCCCCCTGGTTTTGGCAATGATAATTTGAAAACCATCTGTTTTTCCCTCGAGGGGTCATGTCGTGGCAGCAAACCGTCAAGTATTCTTCATCATGACGCCTTGCCTTCTCAACTTCTGCACGATTTGACGGTTTTGGCACCACATCCTCGAAACTGCTTAAGCATTAAATCTCTGCTATATCCCCTTTTATTTAGCCACTTCTTGCAGTTCCCTTCTTCATCCCCTTCGCACTAGCACTCCAAAAGCCCTCCTCTTCCACCATGTCTTCTTCTTCCTTCCTCCTCTGCATCAAGACTCTCTGTCCAATCCTCCCCTCCGAGAGCCGGTGGGACCCGCAAGAGGCCCACGCGGCCAACATCCGCTGCGCCATTGCCAACGGGGAAGAGTCGAGCCACGACTTCTCCATCTGGTCGGAGGACGACAAGTCCTCGACCGATGGGGAGAGTGACCTCCGATTCCTTGCATACGGGGAATCGGAAGAGGAGAGTGACGACGATCGCCTCAGGGATTTCACCTCCTCAGGAGGTGAAGGAAGAAGAAGAGGAGGAGGACAGCACCTCTTCCGACAAGCCGCCGGCCAGCGCTTCGCCCTTGGCCGGGCAACCTTAGTGACTTCGACGGCGACGAAGACGACGCGGCGAGGAAGACGAGGACAACGAAGGTCCTCCGGTGGTCGCGGCAGCGACGACGAGCCCGCCGACAGCGCCGACAGCGGCGGCGACGGCGATGACGAGGGCAGCAATGGCCCCTAGATAGGATCCGTAGTAGTAGGAGGGGCAATGCATCCCCCTAGGGCTTCCTTTTGAGAGCAATCAGCTCTTTTCATGTAAGAAATCTGATTATCAATGAAGAAATTTCCCCAATTTGACTCTGCCGATTCCTTGCAAATTGATCTAGCCGATTCTCCCTTGTGTTGATTTTGCCGATTGTCACCTTGGTTGATGCTCAATGAGCCGATGGCAATGCATCCGTTTTGAATTGCAAGACAGATCAATCTAGTCGCCTCCTCAGATGGTAACTTGCAATCCTTGAAATTCAGATCCAGACTTCCAATCGAACAGGTCCAGCACACAGCTTTTGAGACCCCTAGATCTTTGGACTTCAAAACCATCCGATCGTGATGTTTGTCCTGACGGCAAAACTCCTGGATTAATGCTTCCAGGAAAGCTTCTTAGCTTGTTGCTGACAACCTTGATATTGAAGCTGATAGTTCCGCAAAACAGGTGCCATTTGCTCACAATTCCCCTTGTGATGTTCTGTTTCTTTGCAGCAACAAACTGGTCTAGAGCCTAATCAATGATGATGGCTCCTTCTTCAAACCCTTTAGACCGACTCCAACGGTTCTTCTCTTCAATAATTCACCACTGTTTTACAACAATTGTGGTGCAGAGCTAGCCGATTTAACCAAAATCGGCTCCCAAGAGCAAAGGATTTTCAGGGGCAGCTGCTCCCCGAGCCTCAGTTAAGGCGAGGATAATAACAAAGAAGGTGGCTGCCAGGAAAACTTTGAAGGGCAAACGCCCCTCTAGGCTTTAGTTATCCTATTAAGTCCAGTAATCCTGCTCTTGTAGACTTCCCCAGAAGATGATATCATGCAATCCAACTGACGGAGCTCCAACTTGGACACCTCCGGGTACACCATCATGTAAAGCTAGCCAGATATGTCACCATCGGCTTCCACGAAAAGGGTCAGCCCTTCACTCCCATCAAAACAAGATAGGAAAGCTTATGCACTAGGATTCGATGTACCACGAGGGTTCAGCAGGACCAACAAATCCCTTCTCTGAACCAAGAAGCTTTTCATGCCATGGCTCCTTAACTCCTCCTGGCTCAATTCTGCTACTTAGATCAGTTCTCCATCCTTGACGATGACTCTGCAGTTGAAGCCCTGGCCAATCGTGAGGCCTGATCAAGTGGCAGCTTACACTCTGTAATTCTAGAGTCGATGTCCAAGCATCGGCTGTGCTGAATTTTTTGTATTTTCGATTTTTTATTGGCCGATCGTTTCATGAATCGGCTTCCCCGGGTACATACTCGTGGCTTTGTACCTTCTCCGTGTGTGCCCCCAGCCGAATCCTTCAAGTGATTGAAGATATCGGCTTTTCAGCCAAAGGCTTGTCTCACAAATCACCATGTTAAAAACATGGCAACTAGCAAATGTGGTGAGACTGATTTTAGCCGATTGCTGGAATCAGCTTCCTTTGCAGTTGTTGATCCGACTATTTGCTGATAAATTTTGGCCATGGCTTATCTCCAGGACCAATTTCGATCTCTTCTAGTCCATCAGCTGCTATAAACCCAAATCTCAGCCTTCCATTGCCTGCCAAATCGCTGACGAACACAGGCATAAGGTAGATTGAGTCTAATTGTGGCCGATTGCTAGAATCGGCCTCCTTTTCCATTGCAATGTTTACTGAGAGTTTACAACTTCCTGGTACTCTGATATAGCTACGTGGCTTACTTGAGGTGCAATCCTTGCTTTTTATTTTTTGGGGCCGATCGCAGGATCGGCCTCCCACGTACGTCCAGACTCGGATCTTGCTACTCTGTCGGCCGGTGGATAAGACCAGCCTTACCCGTTTTTGTAGCTTCGATGCGCTCACAGTCGTCCAGATTGATTCCAGAGAGCGGCTCTTGGTCGTTTGCTTCCCCGATGTTCATGGCAGCCAAAGAGATATCAACTGAATCATCTGCATGAACAGCCTCCACTTCATCTCCATCCCATTGTATGATGCACTGATGCATTGTGGATGGGATGCAGCAATTAGCATGGATCCAATCCCTTCCTAGCAGACAAAGATAAGTGCTCTTCTTGACGATGAAGAAGGACGTGGGGATGGTCTTTCGGCCGACAGTTAAGTCCACGTTCAGAACACCCTTGGCTTCTGACGGTTGGCCGTTGAAGTCTCTTAGCGTGACGTTGGTCTTGATCAGATCTTCAGTAGAACATCCCAAACGTCGTAACATGGAGTACGGCATTATGTTGACTGCTGCTCCCGTGTCAACCAGCATCTTGCTAATAGGTTGCCCATTGATATAACCCTTCAGGTATAGGGCCTTGAGATGCTGTAGCTCTTTTCTTTTGGCTTCTCGAAGATAATGGTCGTGGCCCGCAATCAAACTGCGCCACTGATACCTCTTCATCTCTCGGAGCACAAAACTCGACGGGAGAACGAACACCATGTTTGTATGCCGATGTCCGCATCGGCTTTTGTCCGCTTGGGTCGCCACACTTTCTTTGGTGGGCGAGCCTCTGTCTCCAGCGTTTGCTGAATTTTCACGCCAGATCGGGCCGTGCTTTCCTCAACGTGTGTGCACGCCTCGGCTTCTTCCAAGTTCCTTAGCCGCTGCACTCGCTTTTGGGAGTGGCTGAGCCCATCGGGACACCACCTTGGTCGGTGATATCTATCTTCTTCTTCTGACTCGTCGAAGTCTTCATCTTGAGATGACTCAGCTCGTTTGTTCTGAGGTGGGAGAGGTCCTAGTCGCTCGAACACTGAAACTTCATTTTTCCCTCTGTTTGCATTCTGGGCAGTTCTCGATTGTAGGCAATCGGCTCATTCCTGAGTCCCAGCAATGTTTGAAGAAAGGACAGTTCAAGTACCTATCCACGTCCTCTCGTTCTCTTGACCTCCCTCTAGCGTGACGCTCATACCCTTCGTGTCGACGGTATTTCCTGTTGTGCATCGACCGACATATCTATCATCATCTTCGTCGTAGCGCCGACGTCGGTCGTATTGCTGCTCATACTTGTTGAGGAGATGTGCGGAGAGTGGTCGTTGATACGGACGCTTATCACCTCTTTCTCGGTTAAATACCGTCTGTCATCTGGGGCCGGTCACGTGGATCGGCCTCCTTCTTATCCTTGCCACGAGAGTGACTACTCTCTGGCTTATCATCTCCATGGCGCTCTGCAAACCCTGCCATATTGATACCAAACGAGAAACCTGGCTCGCGTCTATGCAGGCTGAGATCGACCATGTTGACTTCCGGCTGCGTGTCAACTCTCATGGCAAACCGACCGAATAGCAATCGGCCTTGCTCTATCGCCATCTGAATCTGTCCGCGAAGGACTTTGCGGTCGTTGGTGGCATGGGTGAACGTGTGATGCCATTTGCAGTATGGCTTGCCGTTCATCTCTTGTGGCGTGGGGTGACCTTCGGGTAACTTCAGCTGTTTCTCCTTCAGCAGCAAATCAAAAATCTGCTCCGTTTTGCTCAAATCGAAGTCGAACCCCTTTGCAGGCCCTGGTTGTTTCACCCACTTGCAGGACACGGGTTTTGCGCCCCGAGTCCACTCAGCTACGGCGACCTCCTGATCTCCTTCGAAATCTTCATCTTCGTCTGTCTCGATCGGGCGACGCGCTGTATTTGTCCTGGTACAATTCTGGATGGCGCTGTTCATATGGGTCAACTGAACCATGTGCGCCAGTGAACGTACTCTGCTTGGAAGGTCAGATCTTTGAGCGGCGCTGATAATCCTGCTACCGCCAGCTCGACTGCTTCCTTCTCAGTTAGGCGAACTGAATAACATCGGTTCCTGACGGTCCTGAACCTGGGTCAGATCGGCAAGGCTAGCTTCCGTGGTTTCTGAATGGTATTGTTCATGGAATTGCTCTTCCAGCTGCTTCCACGTCCGAACCGAGTTTGGTAGCAACGAGGTGTACCACCCAAAGGCTGGACCCGTGAGAGACTGCGAGAAGAACCTCACGCGTAGCTCATCTGAAGCTGAGACCATGCCCAACCGTGCCAAGTATCGGCTCACGTGCTCGATCGAGCTGGTTCCTTCTGATCCACTGAATTTTGTGAAGTCAGGGAGCCGATACTTAGGTGGCAGCGGGATCAGGTCGTAGTCGTTGGGATACTTCGAATAGCCGATCATCTCTTCTTCGGCAATATGCCGAACTTGTCTCTCATGATGGCGGTGATCTCATCCACCGTAGGAGCTGCGAAGCTGATCGTTCATGACTTGTATTGGTGGCATATTTAGTTAGCCACGCCTTTTCAGCATCTGCTCCAGAACTGCTTCTGCTCCGCGACTCCTGCCGTGACAGTCCTTCCTGTTGTAACCTGGGTCATCCAGTCCTTGCAGTCGGGCACGTATGTGCACACGTATCCATGTGGAATCTCCTTGGGCGGCTCATACAGGAATTGGTAGTCGCCAGGATCACCTCCAGTCTTGTAGACAACGTACGCCGGTGAACCTTGCTGCTGTGGAGCTGCAAACGTGTGTTGCAGTGGTGGCCTTGTGTAGAGCGGTACCTCCCCTTGGTGAGTTCCTAGAGCAGGACCTGACGGAGAGTACTTGTGCTTCGTGACTTCTTGCACCACATTGAGCGCGACACGCTCCAGAGTATTCACCAAGCTCTCAGCATGCCGATGAAGAGAGTGAGCAACGGCATAGTTGACTTCCTGTCGCAGGGCTCGGGTACGTTCGTCCGAAGGAGAGATAGATCTAGTCCATCTAGCGCGCCTTCGGGTTGGAACCCTTTGAACTTGATCCCGTGCGAACGGGTTTTCGAAAGCGCCGATAAGATCGGCTTCCAGGATGACCTTGAGCTCATCATATCTCTTCTTATGCTCAGGAGGCAGATCCTCATACTTGACTGGTTCTCCCGCAATCTGAGGTGCAGATGACGACATGGTTGTTGCGGAAGATTGTCCCGATGTCCCACCGGGCGTGGGAATGTGTTGCCAAAGCCCACCGGCGAGCGTGGTTAAGCAACACGAAGAGCCGGGAGGCTTCCAAGGCAGCAGCGGGCCCTGGTCCCTCGACGTCGTCCCGCAAATGCTCCGCACACGACCACAGCTGCAAGGGCGTGCCATGACCTATACCTGGCCAGGAAGGTGTGGATTGCTTCGATTAGTTCCCTGCATGGCAGACACGTAAACATTAAATACGAGCCCTATCGGCTCTCAGGTTGCCCTGTGGATCGGCTCAAGGAGCCGATCGCCCCATGGTTCATGTTGGATTTTCAATGACATGGGGATCCTGCTTGATCACAACAAAGCTAAACCAATCTACGACAGTTTAGGGTTTTCACCGTATGATCGGAACATCCTACGCGTAGTTGAGCCTAATAGACACGAAAGATAACGGAAAAATAACCCTAAAAGAGGCCTAAAACCCAACATTACGTTAATTCCCCTCTTAGGACTAGCAAACCATACCTAACGCACTACCGGATCGTTCAACCCGTTTGCAAGGCCTAACCATACGGATATTAAACTAATCCTTGATGAACAAGGAGCAACTATAACAGATCGGATCTACTAAGTAACGAACAAGCAAGATGCTGCCCTTACACCTAGATAGGTGTAAGGGCAGCTAGATGTTAAGGGACGACATAGCTAAGCAGATATATGCAAGAAAAGCATCTACACAAGCCCCAAAACA
The DNA here is from genome assembly GCA_030979885.1 of Lolium multiflorum. Classification (NCBI taxonomy): domain Eukaryota; kingdom Viridiplantae; phylum Streptophyta; class Magnoliopsida; order Poales; family Poaceae; genus Lolium; species Lolium multiflorum. The sequence goes on along the minus strand of CM061748.1, from coordinate 155,697,776 downwards.
CCTATGGTAAATAGTGCTACTCGCCATCAACAACGCTTCAGTACGAGCAACACAAGGTAAACGAATAAACGTTGTGCTGCCTAGATCGCAAGATGCGATCTAGGCAGCATGATGCTTACCCGGGAGAAACCCTCGAAAGAAGGGGTGGCGATGCGCCTGATTTGTGTTTGTTGTGAACGTGATTGTCCTCCTTTTCCGATAACCCTAGATACATATTTATAGTCCAAGGGACTTTCTAATTTGGACGTGCACCTAACCGTGCACGCGTTAAACTCTATCTTTTAATCTAAACTACAATGCGATCTACTATATTACAGATACATATGCAATTAAGCCCAAACTCTTCGTGCAAGGCCGCTTCAAAGATACTCCACGTGTGTATTCTTCAAGCCCATCTTCACTTACGGCCCATCTCCTGATTTGGCCAAAATCCGGTGATAACAGAATCGAATAAGGAGGCCTAGATCTATATATCTACCCAATAAAGTTCGAAAATCCCCAATCTTTCCTTTGTGGATTTGAAAAAACTAGAGCTCCTTTGTGGGGATTCTTGTTGTTAGGGTATCTAGAAGCTAGATTCGTGTTGCAACTAGTTCTATAATGTCGCTGGGAGCCTCCGAGTCCTTTGTGAAGTTATGCCCCAACCTTGTGTGAAGGTTATTAGCTGCCTCGATCGGCCTTGCTTAGTGGAGAGGTGGGTGCGCCTTTGTGTTGTGCTCATGAGGAATAAGGTGACGCATTTGTGGCGGTTGGCACCATTGTGGTGCCACACCTCATCAACATAGACGTAGTTTCTCTTGTGGAAAAAACTATGGTAAATATATCGTGTCTCGTCTCCACTCGCTCCCCTGTTGTACCGCTGCCTCACTTCCTCACGGTTTACTTGTTGTTTTCATTTCCTTGTTTGCATCGCATCATATATGACCACTTTTAACTTCAAAGTCTTCACCTTTAGTTTCCAGTTCCACCCTAAAAATTGAAAAAGCTAAAAACATGTGTAGCGCCTATTCAACGCCCTCTCTAGACACTTGATGGCAACAACTCTGTGTGTACCAACTCGTTGGGACTCCAAGTACTGAGTGTTGTAGCAAGTGACTTTTCCCCAGAAGGGTGACTCGAGGGTTTATCGGGGAATTGGCTTAGAAACTGAATTCTTCCTCTCCTCTTCTAGCAACCTGCAAAATAAATAAAGTTCTTGCCTTGTGTCTCCAACTCCACCGTATGGTTGTCAAGCACAAGGTTTCGTATTAGTAATAGGAAATACAAGTGTGAAAATAAAGTAAAGTAATGTAAAGTAATCAACCTAGGTAAACTAGATGAAAGCAATAAAGGCTATTGGTATTTGGGGTTTGTGTGTGTATATAGAGATAGTATTTTTTGGTATTTTCGGATTAAATAACAGTAGAAAATATAAAGCAAGGTAAACGTGTTGGAAATATGATTCTAGTGATTTAAAATGGACCGGGGTTCATTGATTCACTTGTCTAGTCTCTTTTTAAGTTGTAGTTGACACTAACAATTTACAAATAGCATAATATTCGTGGAACTTCAACATGTGTTTGATAAGCATTTATATGGGCATTACGTCCTAACATAGAGATGACGCAACACATCTCTTATACACTCCTCAACAAATAGAAAACTCCAAGCAATCTTGAATTAAGAATCAATAGAGTACAGCCTTAAGTAATTTGACATAATATTTGAATATCAAATATGCTACCTTAAACAAACAAGATTATCATAGTATCAAATGATAAACATATCATATGTATTAACTTTATCCATAGTGGGGCGGCAAAAGAAAGGAAAATAACATAGTATATCTTGAATTTGTTGTCACTATTCAATTACTACCACCATGCTACTCCATCTAATATACACTTCTTCACACACATGTTCTTGCATAAAAGTTGGATCAGAACAAGTAATTAAAAACGGGGTACATGATTTGCATCTATCAATACATCTTACACATAATATGTTCCAATCTCATATATCATTACCATAGAATAAAGATCCAGCACATAGAAATTAAATATATGATCATAATCATGTTGGGAAGCTCATATGGTTCTACAATATACGTGAAGGCGAGGCTCGACCGTGCACTGGCCAATGAAGCTCTTATGCTCTTATTTCCAGTGTTTCGTGTTCAACACCTCTCAGCTGTACAATCTGACCATTGCTTTGTATTGACGTCTTTACAAAAGCAGGTGGCAAGGAGTGCGCATAGCGGCCAACACTGTTTTCGGTATGAAAATGTGTGGCAAACCCACAAAGACTATGATAGTCATTTCAGATATGTCGACCAGCTACGGCGCGGGAAGAAGGGCAATAGGGTGTTGCCAATGCCCTAAGCCATATGCAATCTAGCATGAGTTCCTGGGGCAACAAGACTTTTGGAAATTTCAAACATAGGCTCAGTGTCCTACGGAAGGAGCTGGAGTGGTGTGGTCGATGTTCAGTTCGAGTAGGTCCATCTCATGTAGAGAAAAAACTTATGGAGAAGATCAATGAGGTGTTGTACCAGGAGGAGGTGTGGATACGGCAACGGTCACGAATTATGTGGCTTAAAGATGGGGATCGCAACTCTGGATATTTCCATACCCAGGCAGCACAGAGAAAACGTAGAAACAAAATTTCAGCTCTCCAACGGAATGATGGAACGTGGTGTGAGCAGCCAGAATCAGTTGAGAAAGAAATTCAGGATTTCTACACTCGTCTGTATACTACGCAGGGAGCACCAATTATGGGTGACCTCCTTGAGCTAATTCTAGCAAAGATAGGTGGTGATTCTTGTTCAAAGTTGGACCAGGAGTCCTGTGCCGATGAAGTTAAAGTGGCACTTTTTCAAATGCATCCATTCAAAGCACCCGGTGTAGATGGCTTCACGGCGGGATTTTTCCAACGTCACTGGGATCTACTGGGCAATGATATTGTCGCGGGAGCTTTGGAGTTCTTGAATGGCGGGGAGCTTCTTCAGTCTTTAAATGATACGGCCATCGTGTTGATTCCGAAGGTACGGAACCCCCAGTCCATAACCCAATTTTGGCCTATTTCCTTGTGCACTGTCTTATATAAGATTTGTGCCAAAGCAATTGCCAATCGTATGAGACCTGAGCTTGAGGAGGTGATAAGTAAAGAGCAAAGTGCATTCGTGTCAGGGCGTCTCATAACAGATAACACCCTCATTGCCTTTGAATGTGTACACACCATGAAAAGAAACAAGAAGGGCAAGAAGGGCATGTGTGCGGTAAAGCTAGACATGATGAAAGCATATGACCGCATTGAGTGGCCCTTCCTCGAAGCCATGTTGCTTCAACTTGGCTTTCCTACGAGGATGGTGCATCTAATTATGAAATGTGTCGGGTCTGTTCGGTTCTCGGTTAAATTAAATGGAGAATTTCATGATCAATTCCAGTCGTCCCGAGGCCTGCGACAGGGCGATCTGTTATCGCCGTATCTGTTCTTAGTATGTGCCGAAGGTTTATCAGCGCTTCTGAATTATTATAACCCAGGTTTTGTTGATCGAGGTATTAGAGTGTGTCATCGAGCTCCTTGGATCACACACCTTTTGTTCGCGGATGATAGCTTAATATTCATCAGCGCGACGACTGAAAGTGCAGCACGGTTGAATACAATCCTTCACATCTATAATCAGGCTTCGGGGCAGCTAGTAAACAGAGATAAAAGCTCTGTGTTCTTCTCGCCATGCACATCTGATCAACAGCACCTGGCAGCAAAGGCTGAGTTAAATATCGAGGTCGAAGCTTTTAGTGAAAAGTACCTCGGTCTCCCCACAGCAGCCGGCAGTCTAACCAGTGAAGTCTTCGAGTTTATTGTGGACAATATGCGTGGCAGTGTCAATGGGTGGGCAGAGAAGCTTATGTCCTTTTTGGCCAAAGAAATTATGATCAAATCTGTTCTCCAAGCTAAGCCGACCTATTGCATGAGTTGCTTCAAATTATCTAAAGGAACATGTAGCAAGATGAGATCGATCATGGCAAAATTTTGGTGGAGTGGTTGTCTAGATAGAAAGTCCATGCACTGGCTTGCATGGGACAAGATCGCAGTTCCAAAGGGGCAGGGCGGAATGGGCTTCAGGGACATGGATGCCTTCAATATTGCCCTCCTTGGTAAACAAGGCTGGAGGTTAATAACTTTTCCTGACTCCTTGTGTGCTCAAGTCTTAAGGGCACGGTACTACTATAATAAAAACTTTATGGAGGCGACGGCACCAAGGACAGCGTCACGCACTTGGCGTGCTATTCTTGCCGGCAGGGAGGCACTGGCGAGGGGTATTATCAAAAGGGTAGGCACTGGAGAAAGTATATTCATTTGGGAGGACAATTGGATCCCAAACTCTGGTACGCTGAGGCCTTTATTTCGCCCATCCGATACCACGACAGAAAAGGTGAGCGAACTGATTAATGAAGAAACACATCAATGGGATATGCAGAAGATGGCCGCGAATAAATTCAGTCAATTGGACATTTTTTTTTTTTGCGAATACAGTCAATTGGACATTGATCGCCTTATGCAAATTCCCCTTAGTTGCAGAGCTGGAGAGGACTGGGTTGCCTGGGCATATGAAAACTCCGGTATGTATACTGCCAAGTCTGCCTATCGTATGCTTGTCTCGCATGTTGGTGAGGAGGAAGGTATGGCGAGTTTATCTTCTTCCCATGGTCAGGAGGATCTGTGGAAACGTTTGTGGAGTCTGAAGGTGGTATCGAAGGTGCACGTTTTTTGGTGGCGGGTTATGCGAGGCATTGTGCCGGACTACTCAACCCTCACCCGGAGGCATGTCATAGATAATAGAACCTGTATGGTATGCAAGTCTAATTCGGAAACTTTATTCCACACGTTAGCTGAATGTCCTCATGCGAGCCTGTTTTGGTCAGCAGCGAGAGATATTCTGAATATCAAGTTACCAAAACTGTACCCGAGCACTTGGGAGGCAGATATTTTGTGTGAATCATGGTGATCACAAGAAGATCGAGCTAAAGTGATCATAGTGATGTGGTCCATCTGGTCATCGAGAAATAGGTGGACACATGGCGAAAAGGGTTTCGACCCGAGTGAGGCGATTAAGGCAGTGCATGATACGCTGCTGGAACTTGAGTTACCACAGAAGAATGATGTCCAAAAGGTTGATAGGCCAGAGTGCACCTGGCATGGACCAAGTACTGATGTGATCAAGATTAACTTGGACGGTGCAGTTACCGCCCAGGATCGGGTGGCTGGCAGCAAAGGTGTGGAAAGAGACGCTCAAGGTGGCTTTAGAGGCTCATGGTGCAAAGCTTACCCTGGCATAATGGACCCTCTAATAGCAGAAGCGCTGGCGTTACGAGATGCTGTGGTTTTTGCTCAAGCACACAGTTTCAGTCGAGTCCTGTTTGAGACTAATTGCTCGGAGCTAGTGCATCACTGGGAGGCGAGAATAAGGAATCGCCCTTTGATTGCCCCTCTCCTCGAAGAAGTTAGTGTCTTAAGTCTAGATTTTCAGGCCTTTTCTATTTCCTTTGCTCGGCGCTCAGCCAATAACTCCGCACATGAGTGTGCACGCTACGCATGTCTACATAACATGTCGGAGGAATGGATTGAGGTGAGCCCCGTATTACTTCAAAACAGTCTTAGAACGGATTGTAATGGTTGTGTGGTGAATTAATAAAGTCGAGACGTTCTCCAAAAAAAAGAGAGATATATATCAAGCTACTACCATAAAATCATAGTCCAGAGGTGGACTACTACCTCTTCATCATAGTGATGATGGTGGAGACGTTGAAGAAGGTGGAGATCCCTCTGGCGGCGGTTCCATTGGAGTTCCCCCCCCCCCTCCGATCTTCGCTGGTTCTGGCTCTGTTTCGGTGTTTCTCTATTTTTCGCTTGCTCTCTCCACAAGGAAGCCTCAAGAAGTCCTTTATATAAGGGTTTTTAGGTCAAAAAAGTTGTGTTGGGATTTGTAGCATAGAAAATAAAAAAATTCCTACCGCAAGAACGAATAACAAGCCAAGATCTAATCTAGTAGATGGTAGCAAGGAGGTGAAGATCAACATACCCTCGAAGATCGCTAAGCGTTAACGAGATAAATCTCGTGGTGGATGTAGACGATCACTTGCCGCTTCAAAAGCGCGTAGAAGATCTTGACGGTGCCACAATCGGGCAGCACCTCCGCACTCGGTCACACGTTCGGTGTTGATGACGACGTCCTTCTCCCGTTCCAGCGGGCAACGGATGTAGTAGATCCTCCTCGGAATCCCGCCATCACGACGGCGTGGTGACGGTGGTGGTGGAGATCTCCGCAGGGCCGCCGCAAGCGCTCGGGAGAAGAAGGAGGAGGAGGGAGTAGCTAGGGTTTCGGCGCAGGGTGGTGCTGCGACTTGGGGAGCTAGGGCTGCGACTTGAGGTGTCCTTGGGGTGCCCCTTGGTCCCTTTAAATACCTGCCCCCAAGTTTGACTGAGTTCTGACAGGTTTCCGGTTCCAAAAACCTACTCCTACTCGGACTCTTTTGCCAATTCCGAAATTGCATTAAGGAAAGACTCCTTTTTCCCTTAAGGCAATGTGGTTGCACATATTATGGAACCCTCCGGACTTCCTTAGACAGCCCGGGTCGCCCCGGACACTTCCAGAACCTTCCATAATATTTTGGACTATTCTGGTCCTTCCAAAACCTTCTAGAAGCTCCGGTCAAAACACCGGACTTTTTCTGAACCCCGGAAAATGACTTCCCATATATGAATCTTATTCTCCGGACCATTCCGGACCTCCTCGTGATGTCCTGGATCCCATCCGAGACTCCGAACAAAATTCGAACTCCATTCCATATTCTATATCTACTTAAAGCAACATCAAACCTTAAGTGTGTCACCCTACGGTTCGAGAACTATGTGGACATGATTGAGACTCCTCTCCGATCAATAACTAATAGCGGGACCTGGAGATCCATAATAGCTCCTACATATTCATAGATGACTTCGTGATCAAAAGAACCATTCACATATGATACCGATTCCCTTTGTCACGCGATATTTTACTTATCCGAAGTTTGATCGTCGGTATCTCCATACCTAGTTCAACCTCGTCTGGCCGTGGGGATCTTCGGATCGTCAAGGAGCTTCATCGGAAGTTCATCCTACTTCTTCGTCTCCGGGATAGATGTGGTCTTTTCGACCCGTTCGGCGACTTCCCGTCCGCAACCAACAACGTCAGGCTGGCTCGGGAGGAGCGGCAGCGGCGCGCGCACACGACACGGTCTGGAGGTTGAAGATGAAGGGCTTCTCAAGGATCTTGTTGTAATTTTTGTTTTTCTTCAGCTACTTTGTACTGTTCGGTGTTTCCTTTAATGCCAGTGTCCTATTCGCAAAAAAAAAGATAAGTACTCTTTACTCGTACCGTGATATGATATCCCTTGTGAACCAGTCACATGCTTGCAAGCTAATTAGATATCATTCCACCGAGAGGGCCCGAGTATATTGTCCCATGGATGGACAAATCCCACTCTTGATCCATATGTGCCTCAACTCATACTTTCTGAATACTTTATCCCATCTTTATAACCACCCATTTACGCAGTGGCGTTTGATGTAATCAAAGTACCCTTCCGGTATAAGTGATTTACATGATCTCATGGTCAAAGGACTAGGTAACTATGTATCGAAAGCTTATAGCAATTTGAACTTAATGACTTGATCTTATGCTACGCTTATTTTGGGTGTATGTCCATTATATCATTCACCCAATGACATAACCTTGTTATTAACAACATCCAATGTTCATGATCACGAAACCATGATCATCTATTAATAACCAAGCTAGTTATACAAGAGGCTTACTAGGGACTCCTTGTTGTTTACATAACACACATGTATCAATGTTTCGGTTAATACAATTATAGCATGGGATGTAAACATTTATCATAAACTCAAAGATATATTATAATAACCACTTTATTATTGCCTCTTGGGCATATCTCCAACAGTCTCCCACTTGCAGTAGAGTCAATAATCTAGTTCACATTTGTAAAAATATAACACCTTGGCCTTCTGGTGCTCATCATGTTTTGCTCACGGGAGAGGTTTTAGTCAACGGATCTGACACGCTCAGAAACGTATGTATTTTGCAATTCATTTGCGTCTCTACGCATCACTCATTTTCCAAATGAGTCGGCATTAATTATATATGCTAAGTCCTCTGGTGGAATCTTAATTCCGCGGTCTGAAATAAATCACTAATATTGTCACACACAATATAGCTTCAAAGTTCTGACACAATCGGAACTACACCAAGTTCTCAAAGAACTTATTGACTTAACATCCTCAGTCATTGTTAAAACAATGACATCCTCTTCCTTTGTTTTGTAGAATCCGTCACAATATTTAGAACTCATCCAAATCTAGCATAGACATCTTCTAGCTCATTGTGCTACCTTTTAAACAACACTTAGCCTAATTTAGATTGAAATTTTATTTTTATATGTGACCAAACTAATATCGGTGTAACACCTTACAGTGATTTATTTGTCATTACCCCATATAAAACTATATATATCCTTGGTTCTTCTAAAGCACTCAGGGATATTCTTACTGTCGTCCAATGATCATCACATTAATCATTCAGGTATATGCTCATAACACTTTAGAGCACAGGACATCTGATTTTGTACATATTATTCGTGATCTAAAATAACTCATGTCTTTTTACTCATTGAGTGTCAAATACACTCAAGTCTTGTTAAACCTTCACATCAAAAGAACACCTTCTTAATATTTTTATATTGAACTACTTCAATATTCATTCTATGAACTTTAACTTAAACTTATTATGTGTTTCAATCTATCTTCATAGATCTTGAGACTAAATATGTTTCAATTCATATCCTTTCATTGATGTTAATTCTCAATGAAACCTTTTTAATCAATTATATAATTACACTATTTATAATCAACAATATGTCATCTACATAAAGTATTACAAATATGTCTCAGCGCTCCCACTTAATTTCTTGCAAATGCAAGCATCTTCATCGTTTATGATGAAATCATAACTCTTTGATCATTTCATTCGGTGAAGATTCCAACTCCGTGATACTTACTTCATCTAGTGAGTTTGTATACCTATCTAGTATTCTACGGACTAGCAAAACTTTCGGTTTGTATATAGTATACATCCTTCATACACACTTCTGGTAAGAAATGTATTTCTGCCATCCTACTATCATATCTTATAAAATAAATATGTAGCGATTACTAGAATAATCCACATAGACTATAAGCATCGCTACGGAAGATCTAATCTTATCGTAGTCAACTCTTTGAACTTTGTCGTAAACAACTTTTCGACAAGTCGAGCTTCTTCATGGATATTCCATCCATGTCCATCAATTTTATAGATCTTTTTACTTTTAGAAAAGTATTCACCTATCTTGGATTTCATGGCACTTAGCCATTTTAATAGAGTCAGGGCCCATCATAACTTCTTTGTATGTAGTTGGTTTATCATTGTTCAAAAACAATCCTTTGTCCACAAATCATTTATTTGATCACAAAATAAACCACATCTACAAGGTTCAATAAGTACTTTGATCTCCATGACTATAACACTTTGTAAACATGGGAGCCATGATCTTCGTAGCTGCTTCCGGAACCATTCCGATGCTGTGCTACTCGATCATCATGCTCAGTTCATGAACCTTATCAAGTTCCATTGTCCTCCCACTCAAATACTTCGCTAGAAACAATTTCTTGGAAATAAGTAAGAAACATCGACAAACACTTTTGTCTTTGACTCCATAGTGGAAAGAATTTCCCCTCTCTGGGATAACCAACAAAGACATTCATCCGATTTTGGTTGTAAACTCATTACTTATGCTATGCATACCAAAATTTAAGAAAGGACTATTAGGGTTTATACCCATGCCATAACTCGTATGGTGTCATTTCAACGGATCATGATGATGCTCTATTCAGTGTAAAAGCGGTAGTCTCTAAAGCATAATCCACAAAAAATATAATGGCGTTATTTTATCTCATTTTTAACCCAACAAGGTTTGGATAAGTCTCTCGGATACTCCATCATCATTATGATACTCCAAGAAACGTGAGTTGTAGAACAATTTCATAACTCTTTTAGATGTTCGCTAAAACTCGTAATTCAAATATTTCTACCATGATCCAATCATAGATATTTGACTTTTCTATTACGATGATTTCCACTTCATGCTGAAATTTATTTGAATCCATTCAAATGTTTCAAACTTCTTCCTTATCGAATATATCCACATACATATACTCAATTCATTGTTGGAAGTTTTCATGAAGTAGAAGAATCTCCCGCACACAACTATGCCAGTGAACCACATACATCATCATGTATGTTTCCACTAAGTTAGTTGCCCATTCAACTCTTGGCCTATGAACGATATTTAAGTCATTCTCTTTAGAAGAGATTTGCAAGCGCCAAATGATTCAAAAATCATATGACTCCAAAATTCATTTGCATGGATTTCCGTCATGCGTTCCTTTCTAACATGATCTAAATGGCGGTTCCACTAATGAGTGGAATTCACATCATTTGCCTTATGGCATTTTAGCGTCAGTGTTATGTATGTGTGCTTCACCATAAAGATTTATAATAACTTATCCATACATGGAATGATGTTATAATTTGAACAACTCATTGTTTTCATTTAACCAGAACAAAACAACAATTATAAAGTTCTTTATTATAAATCTGAAGGGCTAGGTAGAATGCCAACGACAAACACAATAACACTCTATTTTGTTCCAGACGTGCATTCCTACCTTATTCCTTGTCAGTCACTTAGTCCATTGTATTCTTGTATTGTGTTGTTTCGTATGACACCTCATACCAATCAATATGGTACAAATACCCAAGAATTTCATTGTGTGACCAAACAAATAATACATTAATAACATGTATATCATCTATATACACCTGAGCTAGACTTTCTAGTCTTTTCTTTCTTTCTGCCAAAATCCTTTTTGTAGTTTCTCTTTTAGCTTTCCTCATTCTCAGAAAACACTTCATCTTCAATAACTTCTAGGTCCATTGGTCAAATACCAATAACCTTGAGGTTCTTACTTTGAAGTTGATCATCACATGACAAGTATTCCAGATTTCACTATTAGTAATTTTTAATGTGATGAACAATTTCACTCATAATTTTATCCATCAAATCATGACGACTTTCCGAGACCATGTCTGTACATGCTAGGCTCGTAAAGCTTAACCTTAGTATTCACATGTGCAAATCTGGCTTGCACCCGTTGTATGCACTCGTAGAATCTATAACACCCGATCATCACGTGATGCTTCGAAACGACGAGTCTTAGCAATGGTGCATACTAAGGACGATCACTTCATGGATATGCGAATATCGTTAGTGCCCAAATAGTTGGAGGATTTGGACGTCTAGCGTCTTCAACCTTCGTACATTCCCATAAAACTTATGAGTTTATGTAGTCTCACTAGATTATATTCTATCATCTTGCAATAAGGTCTTAGATATCACATATATCTCATACCTTGCTTATTTCTGAAAACAAAATTTCCAGATCCTTACTTTTCAAACGGATTTGAACTTCAAGTTTCATGGAGACAAGATGATATTAGGTACTAATTGAAACCACTGTTCTTTGAATCAACAATGTGAGGTTTACTAAAAGTTTGCAATAGGACTTAATCATATCTTGATTCTTTAACAATACGGTACCAGTCCGTAAAGTTACTTGTCAAACTTAACAGTATTTTCATCTCAATTACAAGACTAGCGCATGGTAGAAAACGGATGCCAATTGTCGGGACCCCCGGAGGTCAGGGCTAGACAAACCCAGATAGCAGATCTGGCATAAGCCTAACCTAGATCTCTAGGGCCTACAGGGTGAGAATCGGTAACCCAACAGTGACTCTACGACTGAAAGCAAATATATTACAACTCTTAACAGAGTTAAGATCCAAATTTATTACACGCAGAGGTCACTAACCACAATTCAACAAGCAACGGAAAGCAAATTATGTTATCTAGATAACAAGACTGCAAAGGCCTAAGAGGCCATAACATAAGGCGACGTCCCAGCCCATAAGTCTCAGGCTGCCGCCTGAGGAACTCCGAACTCAATCGACGAAGGCCACCATCTGTTGGAAGGACTTTCGTCTAAACAAAGCATGCAAGGCTGAGCAGGGACTCAGCAAGACTTAGTACAACCTGTTAGCAAAGCGGGTATGCGAGGCTTTATGTGGAGCTTATTTTGCGGAAAGCCAGTTTTCCTTTGTAAACAGGAGGGAGCAGAAACTCGTCTATTCAGACCATTTTAAAAACGGGTAAGAGAGCGATATCAACTCTAGCTCTAATATCGTCATGTTGAATCCACCGAATCTTCATCATCACCTGAACCTATCACCTAGGATCACCCCCTCGACCCTGAGAAGGGATCCTTATCACACATTGACATCAAGTTTTACGATTAGGTTCAAGTTGTCTATGATCATCACGTCCTTTCCCAAGTCGTCCGTAACCATGGACACGGCTTTTCGAAAAGATTTACCTGCAGGGGTGTACAATTTATCCACACGCGCCGACCGACTCTTAGTGCCACTAGATTAACACACTTCCTTGGTGTGCCGGCAGAGGGTGGTCGACCAAAACCTTTCCCTTACTTCGCCTATTCCATGAGTCAAACTAACCGGGAGCTCCGTCATCGTAGGTAGCTCTCCGAGGCGGTCCCGGTCATTGTGTGCGGGGGATCCAGTTCAATGCCTACAGATCCTTCACCCCCACGCCCTGTATGATGCACTTTGAAAACCGTTTCCACCTTTACCCCATGCGTATGGCAAATGGAACTCGCAAACTAATTGACTCATGGGTAAGCTAGGCAAGTTCGGGCCAAGGGGTTCCCATGGGCCCCGTGTGGCTGTACGCTCAGTCTTGGTTCCAGAGGCAAGAACTCAGGTCCTAGTATCGAGAATGAGTCAAATCACCACATCCCCATGTGGCGGCCCATCCAAGCCTTTAAACAAGTTTATTAACATCATCACCGATCTTACCACGTCATCCTGTCAAACTAGGTTCTTTCAGCTCGATTCATCAACCGGATGGATCAGACTTCAACAGCTAAGCATGGCTAAGCATAACACATATACGGCTCTAGCGATAACAAGCTCAGACCTAGTTTTGCTGGGAGCGGTGGATCAGGAACTTTAGGCTACAAGGATAGATTATGCACACATAGGATAGCTACAACTGCCGATAAAACATATTTGAAGCGGATGCAATATGTAAGAACCGGAAGTAAAGCATTTCGAAACCATATATGAACCAGGTTAGGGCTTGCCTTGTCCCTCGTTGTTCTGGTGCTGCTCTTCGGGGGCGTTGATCTCACGCTCGCGTTCGGTCCCTATCGAGAAGAACCAAATACCGGAAAGGAAGAGCACAATCAATACAAGGTACAATGCAATGCACATACAATATGATGACATGTCATATTAAAGGGGTTTGGGTACCCTAGGTGCATCGACATAAATTAAAGGGGGTTCGGCATCGATCCCGACATATAAGAGGGGTCAAAATAGGGTTTCTACTAAGGCTCATATTTAATTGGTTCAAATATGTATGAAACATGGATAAACAACTAGGATTTGTTTTTCTGATCATTTTGATATATTATTTGTATTTTTCTGATTTAAAATGAATTAGTTATGAATTTCCCAAGTTTAATTCATTTTAAATCAATTTCTGAAAATTATATAAGAATAATAAAAGTTTAACAAAATGGACCCACATGTCATAATTTTATTCTTTTCTAAATATTTTCCTAAATTATTAAATTTCTTATAGATGGGGTCCACCTGTCAATATTTTTCTATTTACCAAAATTACAGAAATGAATTACTGGAAAAACAGAAAATAGGAAAAAAGATTAATGACGTCACGCTGACGTCATGCTGACGTCAGCGGCGCCATTGCTCTCTGTGAGCTCGGTTCAGATTGCAATCGGCCGATTTGCGCGCGGTAGGGCAAACGGGGCAGGACACGGGCGACGAACGGCGCGCTTCGATTGGTCGCCGGAGCACGGCCGGCGGCGAGCTCGAGCGAAGGCCGGGGTCGGGTGCGTGGGTGATACGTCCAAAACGTATCTACTTTCCCGAACACTTTTGCTATTGTTTTGCCTCTAATTTGTGTATTTTGGATGCAACTAACGCGGACTAACGCCGTTTTCGCACTACGTGTCTCGCTTTTTTTAAATCCAACTTTCGTGAAAATCCTCGGAATTTATGCGAAAGGCCCTATTTTCCCACACGACGAGCCACAAGCTTGGGGGCCCGAGGCCCCCACACACTAGGCCGGCGCGACCGGGGGCGCGCCGCCTTGTGGTGGGCGCCTCGGCGGCCCCCGACTCTCTCCTTCGGACTATATACGTCTTTCGACCTAAAAACGCCTGGGGTACGTCGATATTTCCAGACCATCCAACACGCCGCCGCCATCGCGAATCCCGCCGGGACCGTAAACCCGTTCGGCACTCCCGGACGGGGAATTGAGGGATCTTCACCGCCATCACCACCGACGTCTCTCCATCGACCAGCCATGTTTCCCCATCCATGTGTGAGTAATTCCCCCGCTGAAGGGGATGGTAGGGATTGGATGAGATTGATCATGTAATAGTCACAAGATTGTTAGGGCATGGTGCCTAGTATCCGTAGATGTTAATTTTATGATATTGTTGCAACTTGTTATGCTTAATGCTTGTCACTAGGGCCCGAGTGCCATGATCTCAGATCTGAACATGTTATTGTTTCATCATGATATTCATTGTTTATGGTCTTACCTGTATACACACGTTGTCGTCGGAACCAATGGCCCCGAAGTGACAGAATCGGGACAACCGGAGGGGATGGTAGTGATGTGAGGATCACATGTGTTCACGGAGTGTTGTTTATCCGGTACTCTATTAAAAGGAGTACCTTAATTTCCAGTAGTTTCCTAGAGGCCCGGCTGCCACCGGTAGGACAAAAGATGTTGTGCAAGTTTCTCATTGCGAGCACGTACGACTATATATGGAACACATGCCTATTGATTGATTAGTACTTGGATACCGCTTTATTATTACCTGCAAATGCCCTATCATGATTGTTATATGAATTCTCTCATCCATGCAACGCCCGTTCATCCGTCCCTGTGCCTACAGTATTTTAATCCCGCTGTTTACTATAATCACTACGTTGTCTTTATTTCACCGTCGTTATTTCACTATTCTACTGCCATAAAACTGTTGCTACCGATAAACTCTTGCGAGCAAGTCTGTTTCCAGTGCAGCTGAATTGACAACTCCACCTGTTAAGGCTTACAAGTATTCTTTGTCTCCCCTTGTGTCGAATCAATAAATTGGGTAATACTTCCCTCGAAGACTGTTGCGATCCCCTATACTTGTGGGTCATCATGGGGGCGAAGCTAGAGGGGGAGAGGGATCAAACCGAGGGTGCAGGGAGGTGCAGGGGCTCACCGCGAGCGTCTTGGCGTGGTCGGCGACGGCCGGGGAGCCTCGCCGGCGCCGGAATCGACGGTGGCCGGCCGGTCCTGCGAGTTAGGGTTAGGTATGGGGGAGGCGCGGGAGAGCACGGGGAAGGCGGAGAATGGGGCTAGGGTTCTGGAGTGGCGGCGGCGCGCCTTTATAGCCGCCGGGGGGCGGCGGAGAGTATCCTGGCTGGCCAGGCCATCGGGCGGCCGGGCGGCTGCCAGGCAGCAGCTTGGAGCTGCGGGGAAGAAGGGGGTTTGCAGAAAACCCCCTGGGTTTTCTGCTGGCACTGTTGCGCTGGGCCGATTGGGCCGAGCCAGAGAGAAGGGAAGGGGGGAAAGAGATGGTCTGCGCCCAGGGAGAGGGAGAAGAGGCTTCTCCCTTCATTTTTTTCTGGTTTTCTTTTTTCCCTATTCCAAATTCCAAATTCAAATCTGTTTTGAATATTTGAAACGTCAAACTTTCAGAGAACAATAAACACACACATGGCTTGTTGATTAACAACCATGCCATGTTGCTTACTTTTGAAAAACTTGAGAGATTTTGAGACAAAGATATAGAGAAGGATTTGCATAATTGAAAACAATCCAATTTTGATGCAAAAATCTACTCAAATGCAAACTACATGCATGAGATGCACATGATCACTCATTTATTTATAAACACAAGGTTGGGATGTTACACCAATTCTACAAATTTAATTCAAAATACTATTCAGACTATGTTCATGATAATTAGTTCAAGTTTTAATCTAATTACTAATGAACTCCCACTTAATACAACATCCCTCATAGTTTTTAAGTGGTACACGATCCATATCCACTACACCAAAACCGATCATCACGTGAGATGATGTAGCTTCAATGGTGAACATCAACATGTTCATCATATCATCCATATGACTCGTGTTCAACCTTTCGGTTTCCGTTGTCCCGAGGCCATGTCTGTACATGCTAGGCTCGTCAAGCAAACCCATGTATTTCCACGTGTGCAACATGGATTACACCCAATGTGAATAACCTGTCCTCCTCTCTTTGTCGTCGATTACCAAAAACAAGCCATTTATGGATATTGTCAGTAAGTAGATGCAGATCCAGTATAGCGTCTTTTTCACTCCACAAGGATCAAGATCAAATGAATACTTATGGTAAAAAAGATCCTTTTGATTTGGAACAGGGAGAGATGGCTGAGTGGACTAAAGCGGCGGATTGCTAATCCGTTGTACAATTTTTTTGTACCGAGGGTTCGAATCCCTCTCTTTCCGCTCCCTCGGATCATTTTGGACATAAGTTCCAGTATGAGTACTGCGCCTAACATAAAACCCGTTATGCTTATTACTAAACTTGTTGAAGAGAGAATTTTCCCATTTTTTCTTCTGCTCTTAAGTCTCTAAATTGAGGTTTCGGTGCGGGCTGCGCGAGCGGTACCAAATCGAGGCAAACTCTGAATACTAGATATGACCCAAAAATAACAGGGGTCAAGAAACTTTCCCGGGGGAAAAGTGACATCTAGCACGGGTCCAATAATTTGATCTGATCTATTTTTATTCGGCTCAATCTTTCTAAAAAAAGAAAGATTGAGCCGAGTTTAATTGCAATCACTTAGAAGAATAAAGAAGAATTACTGCATTTCGTAACGTATTTTTTCTCTTTTTATTTCGTTTATTTTGTATTTAGACCCTCTTTATATTTAGTTTGATCAATCCATAGATACCAATCGAAAATAAATAGACACTCAAAAAAAGTACAAGCTCCATTTGTGGCATGCAGGAAGAGCCCGAGCTGCTGCTGCAGGTTTTAAAAAGTATGTTTTCTCATATGAATCTCTTATCTCCCGCTATCGGAGATCCCCTTTCATTCTGGGGTGACGGAGGGATCGTACCATTTGAGCCTTTTTTTTCATGCTTTTCCCGGCGGTCTAGAGAAAGCAGCAATCAATAGGACTTTCCTAATCCTCCCTTACTTTCAGGAAGAACGTGAAATTCTTTTTCCTTAAATGGGAGCAACGTAATTAGCCGACTCGTTAGAACAGCTTCCATCGAGGTATCCACTCCAATAATACTATTGTCAAGTACCTTTAGGGATGATGATCTCGGCAAGATATGCAGTTCTTGAAGAATGCTTTTGAGGAATGGTCCAGACCCGGCCATTTCTCAAGAACACTAGCTAAGGGCGCACTCCTTTGTGAAAGAGTAGAATGAGAAAGCTAATGAATCTTAAACTACTCAAGCCGACATTCTCGCTTCCGCTTTGTCGACCCCCGCTTTCGCATTTAAGAATGAAAAATAAATTATTCTAATGGATTTTATTCTTCTTCTTCGGGTGAGATATCGCATTATTCGAGGAACCCTAGATGCTGTCGCAGTAAAGAATCGTCAACAAGGGCGCAAGAATAAAGGATTCGCAATATGGAATTCCATTACTAGAACATTTCTAGTTATTACTATTAATAATATTACAATCCGGAACAGAATGAGGATAATGTATTGGAACTCTACTGCGGTGACGATACTGTAGGGGAGGTCCTGCGGCAAAATAGCTCGATGCCAGAATGATAAAAAGCTTAACACCTCTTATTTTACTTTTTCACTATTTTGAAATACGAAAAAGATCCAAATATAAAATGCAAAGTTGCTAATACCCCGTAGGCTGAGGAGCAAAAGGAGAAATCTGCCCAAGGAGGGGCTCGCGTCTGATTAGCTAGTTGGTGGCGCGCTGTTTTTATAGAGAGAAAGGCGCTTTCCCATCTTCTTAACCCGAAATGAAGTGTGAACGTAGAATCTATCACATCCGATCATCACGAGATGCTTCAAAATGACGAACTGTAGCAACGGTGCATACGAGGGGAGAACACTTTATTATCTCGATATTAATGTGAGGGATCATCTTATAATGCTACCGTCGCGATCTAAGAAAAATAAGATGCATACAGGATTAACATCACATGCAATTAATATGTGATATGATATGGCCCTTTAGTCTTTGCGCCTTTGATCTTCATCTCCAAAGCACGGACATGATCTCCATCATCAACGGCATGATCTCCATCATCGTCGGCGTAGCGTCAAGGTCCATGGCACCGTCTTCATGGTTGTTCACCATGTGTATTAAATATTACAACTACTTTGAAATAATACTACAACATGAAATATAAAGACAACCATAAGGCTCCTGCCGGTTGCCACAATCCAATAATGATCATCTAATACATATTCATCATCACATCATGGCCATATCACATCACCAAACCCTGCAAAAACAAGTTAGATACCTCTAATTTGGTTTGCATATTTTACGTGGTTTAGGGTTTTCCAGTAGGATCCAATCTACCTACGAACATGAACCACAACGATGATACTAGTGTTGTCAATAGAAAGAGTAAACTGAATCTTCACTATGGTGAGAGAGACAGACACCCGCAAAACCACTTATGTAATACAAGTTGCAGGTCGAGCGTGGAGCAAGTCTCATGAACGCGGTCATGTAAAGTTAGCCTGAGCCGCTTCATCCCACCATCCCGCAAGATGCAAAGTACACAAATTAAAGACAACAAAAGCATCAACGCCCACAAAACCATTGTGTTCTACTCGTGCAACCAATCTATGCATAGACATGGCTCTGATACCACTGTTGGGATTTGTAGCATAAAAAACAAAAAAATTCCTACCGCAAGAACGAATAACAAGCCAAGATCTAATCTAGTAGATGGTAGCAACTAGGTGAAGATCAACATACCCTCGAAGATCGCGGCGTTAACGAGATAAATCTCGTGGTTGATGTAGACGATCACTTTCCGCTTTCAAAACGCGTAGAAGATCTTGACGGTGCCACAATCGGGCAGCACCTCCGCACTCGGTCACACGTTCGGTGTTGATGACGACGTCCTTCTCCCCATTCCAGCGGGCAGCGGATGTAGTAGATCCTCCTCGGAATCCCGCCAGCACGACGGCGTGGTGACGGTGGTGGTCGAGATCTCCGGCAGGGCTTCGCCGCAGCGCGGGAGAAGAAGGAGAAGGAGGGAGTAGCTAGGGTTTGGGCGCAGGGTGGTGCTGCGACTTGGGGAGCTAGGGTTGCGACTTGAGGTGTCCTTGGGGTGCCCCTTGGTACCTTTAAATAGGTGGCCAAGCCCCTTGGGTCGTCCATAAACCTGCCGCCAAGTTTGACTGAGTTCCGACAGGTTTCCGGTTCCAAAAACCTACTCCTACTCGGACTCTTTTGCCAATTCCGAAATTGCATTAAGGAAAGACTCCTTTTCCTTAAGGCAACGTGGTTGCACCTATTATGGAACCCTCCGGACTTCCTTAGACAGGGTCGTCCCGACACTTCCGGAACCTTCCATAATATTCCGGACTATTCCGGTCCTTCCAAAACCTTCTAGAAGCTCCGGCCAAAACACCGGACTTTTTCCGAACCCGGAAAATGACTTCCCATATATGAATCTTATTCTCCGGACCATTCCGGACCTCCTCGTGATGTCCTGGATCCCATCAGAGACTCCGAACAAAATTCGAACTCCATTCCATATTCCATATCTATTTAAAACGACATCAAACCTTAAGTGTGTCACCCTATGGTTCGAGAACTATGTGGACATGATTGAGACTCTCCGATCAATAACTAATAGCGGGACCTGGAGATCCATAATAGCTCCCACATATTCAACGATGACTTCGTGATCGAAAGAACCATTCACATACGATACCGATTCCCTTTGTCACGCGATATTTTACTTATCCGAAGTTTGATCGTCGGTATCTCCATACCTAGTTCAACCTCGTTACCGATAAGTACTCTTTACTCGTACCGTGATATGATATCCCTTGTGAACCAATCACATGCTTGCAAGCTAATTAGATATCATTCCACCGAGAGGGCCCAGAGTATATCTATCCGTCATCAGGATGGACAAATTCCACTCTTGATCCATATGCCTCAACTCATACTTTCTGAATACTTAATCCCATCTTTATAACCACCCATTTACGTAGTGGCATTTTGATGTAATCAAAGTACCCTTCCGGTATAAGTGATTTACATGATCTCATGGTCAAAGGACTAGGTAACTATGTATCGAAAGCTTATAGCAATTAGAACTTAATGACTTGATCTTATGAGGACGGTCTGGGCACGCCACTAGGCCTCTTTTGGCCCTCCTGGCCGATCTCGTGAGGTCCAATCACTCCATATGCTTCTCTTGACGAAATATTGACATCCCGAAATCCTAACTCAATTTGACTTCATTAAGGTCCCTGGAAGTTAAAAATACACAAAACGGGGTTTTCCTATCCTGCAGAGTTATAGCCCAAATAAAGGGGATCATAGGTAAATCTCCAAAATTCAATATAAAACATGGATATAACATCATATATGTTGCAAATATGTGGGAATATGTGTCAACAAACTACAAAGTTCATGCATGCATTTTACATGCATCAACATGTCAAGCTTAACATATGCTCATCCTCGAGCATAAAGGTGATAAAACTAACATGGAATTTGGAGTTTGTTTCTTTGCTTCTTTTCATTGTCATACAAAGTTCACAAGGTTCAGCCCTTAAAGAATAACAATAAGCAAGTGAGCTATAAAGTGATATCTTTTACAATCTACCAACATGCTCAACAATAACTGGTCTTGTGTTCAAGCAAATAAAAGGTATTATAGACCATAAAGCATGCTTGGATGAACCTATAGAATTTATGGAAGAATTTTTGTTTATTTTTTCTCTTGGATACTTTTATTTTAATTCTTTTGACTCTTGGATAACAGAAAGTAAGTAAGAAATATATTTGCTAGACCTCCAACAAAGTAAAAGATAGTTGGGAGCATAAAATAAAATTTTGAGATATATGTAGTTCATGTCAACAGTAATCATAAGGATGGGGTTCTAAGCATCTTTTGTGTCAGAGATTCTAGGGTTTATGTCGTTGACATCCTAAAAGTTGAATTTCTCATGCACTTTCACCATGAGTACCCACACCTCATCCTAGATAGTTAGGACACTTAAGCTTGATATTGTAGTCATATAATGTCCTCAAGAGCGTCAACTGAGGTACATCTTGCCCCTTGGTAGGAAATTCTCTTTTGAATCCTTATTTTCATGGTTGGCGGGTCATATCCATACTTCAGAAGACAAGACAGCAGACAAATGAATCACCTCCACACTTTTTTTTATTTACTGTTTGCATAGTTTTTTTTATAAAAAAAAGGCTTCACGGAATGTTCATTCTATAAATTTCCACCATGATACACCATGGCTTTAGTTGGCGGCCCAGATGTCTCTCTCATTATATGCGAACTCCATAGTGTTACATTTTATTTCACACCAATGGCCAACCATAGGAAAAATAACATGATATCAAGTGAAATCTTTCTCCAGGATAACATGGTTGAGCTAACAAACAACTTATAAAATGTCAACCACATAACTTTTTATAGTGGTATCACCCCACACCTTACTTTCTCATGAGCTTAAAACTACACAAAAGAGATATTTTGAAGTATTTGGAGGCACAACACACATATTATACTTGGAGTAGCAAGTGCCACATAGGTACGTATGGTGGGTGTTTGGTTTGAGGTGTTTGGAAACAAGTGTTAGCTTGTTTTGAGATTTTTAGGCTAGCAAAAAGATCTAGAAGCATGCCATAGTGTCCATAGTGACAATAATTTATCATGAACAAGACTCCTTAGTATTAAACATTCATGTATATGAGCAAAAGGTAGCACTATATAAGGCACTAGCAAAATATCATTCATCAAAATATTTGAAACTAGCAACACTAAGCATGACTTGAATTTCACCTTTTTTGCTTTCATTCCGTTTTCTTTTCATGGCATACAACTTATTTTAATCAAGGCCCTCGTTCATGGGATAGGTTGTTTCAGTAGCTATTTCCTAAACATGCAAGAAATCTATCATGGTAGTCTCAATTATTTCCAAACAAAACTAGACATTGTACTAACAAAGACGCTCCAAGTTTATGCGATGATTCTATGTTTCTCAAAAAACAAAGTTTAATTACAGGCATGCAAATCAAGAGTTTTAATAGGTCCAGTGGGGTGCCTTGGGCATCCCCAAGCTTATGGTCTTCACCATTCTTGGATATCACTTGCTGTAGTATTCCTCCATTCACACTTGGGTACCCTCCTTTTGTTGTTCCTCCACCTTTGTCCACTTCATACCGATCTCCACGTATGTTTATCTTAAGGTCTGGGACTATTGCACGGGTACAAAAATGCAATATGTTTCGCTTTTTCACTACGCCTTTTGCTCTCCTTGACCACGTCCATCTCCAAACCCTCGCCTGCAACACGGACCCAGATCAGACCTGGGAGAAGGTGTAATCCTCCAAGATTTTGTTGGCATCATACTCCTCCATTAACAATATCACCTTATCAAACATACAAGGTCCCTCACTTAGTGCCCTCTTCTTTCCTGCAGTATGCTTGAAAGTAACGAGGACAATTTTTCCTCCCGGTACCTTGCAAATAATACCTCGGATTGGAAACCACACACGCCCAACATAATTTTTAGTTGATTACGGCATTCCCTTTTTCAGATAGCAACTTCACCATCGCCTGCATATCTCCAGATCTTTTCCTTGCAACCGATCCTATAAACTTCCACTCCCTTTGATACGCGTGGATGCACACGTCCGTTGGGAACCCCAAGTGGAAGGTATGATGCGTATAGAAGCAAGTTTCCCTCAGTATGAAACCAAGGTTTAATCGAACCAGTAGGAGCCAAGAAGCACGTTGAAGGTTGATGGTCGCGAAATGTGATGCGGCGCAACAGGGATTGCGCCAACGCGGAACCCGCACAACACAACCCAAGTACTTTGTCCCAACGAAACTGAGGTTGTCAATCTCACCGGCTTGCTGTAACAAAGGATTAAACGTATCGAGTGGAAGATGTTTGCAAAGAAAACAGTAAAACAAGTAGATTGTATGCTATGTAAAGAATAGGACCGGGGTCCACAGTTCACTAGAGGTGTCTCTCCCATAAGATAAAGCATGTTGGGTGAACAAATTACAGTGGCAATTGACAAATAGAGAAAGGCATAACAATGCATATACATGACATGGTAAATATAGTGAGATTTAATTGGGCATTACGACAAAGAACATAGACCGCCATCCAACCGCATCTATGCCTAAAAAGTCCACCTTCAGGTTATCGTCCGAACCCCCTCCAGTATTAAGTTGCAAAGCAACAGACAATTGCATTAAGTATGGTGCGTAATGTAATCAACAACTACATCCTTAGACATAGCATCAATGTTTTATCCCTAGTGGCAACAGCACATCCACAACCTTAGAACTTTCTGTCACTGTCCCAGATTCAATGGAGGCATGAACCCACTATCGAGCATAAATACTCCCTCTTGGAGTTAAGAGTAAAAACTTGGCCAGAGCCTCTACTAATAACGGAGAGCATGCAAGATCATAAACAACACATGAACAATAGATTGATAATCACCATAATCATAGTACTCTCTATCCATCGGATCCCGACAAACACAACATATAGAATTACAGATAGATGATCTTGATCATGTTAGGCAGCTCACAAGATCCAACAATGAAGCACAACAAGGAGAAGACGACCATCTAGCTGCTATGGACCCATGGTCCAGGGGTGGACTACTCACTCATCACTCCGGAGGCGACCATGGCCGTGTAGAGTCCTCCGGGAGATGAATCCTCTCCGGAGGGTGCGGAGGCGATCTCCGAATCCCCGAGATGGGACGCGGCGGCGGCGTCTCGTAAGGTTTTCCGTATCGTGGCTCTCGGTAGGGGTCGCGACGGAAGCTTTAAGGCGGAGGGTCAGCGAGGGGCCACACGAGGGCCCAGGGGATAGGTCGGCGCGCCAGGGCCTGGGCCGCGCCGCCACCCCCCTGGCCTCCTCGTGGCCCCACTTCGTTAGGTCTTCGGTCTTCCGGAAGCTTCGTGCAAAAATAGGACCCGGGCGAAAGTTTCGTCCAATTCCGAGAATATTTCTTTACTAGGATATCCAAAAACAGCAGAAAACAGCAACTGGCTCTTCGGCATCTTGTTAATAGGTTAGTTCCAGAAAATGCATAAATATGACATATAATGTGCATAAAACATGTAGGTATCATCAATAAAGTAGCATGGAACATAAGAAATTATCGATACGTTGGAGACGTATCACCCTTCTTTTGACGGGAGGAGGCAAGAAATTTGGGTTTTTTTGAAGTTCAAGAAATTTGGTTTAAGTGTAGAGATAGGGGATTAGAGTTTTACTAATTAATTATAAGACTAAATTATGGTTGTGAGCTATGTTTTAGTACAAATTTACATGAGACTTACACAAACTTTCTCTTCTTCCAAATATAATGGGTGTATATTTGTACACCCATGTCCTTAGGGCATCTCCAACGGGGCGACGTAAACGGACGCGGACCAACCATTTGCGAATGTGTAGGTCGAAAAATGCACCTATACCCAGGTCCAGCTGCCCGACGCATAGTGGTTGGGCTGTCCGCAGAAACGCAAACGTGGCTCAAATGTGCGTCTCGGATGCATCTCAGTGGATGTTGTGCGCTCGCGCCGAGTGTCTGCTCGATTCTCCCCATGGGCCCGCCTGGCAGCGACATGTGTCAATGAATCTTTTCAAATGCGCCAGTACTGGCAACGAGGCATCGCTTCGGTAGTCTGCGCCAGGTTAATGGCGATGCCTCGGCTGCCGAGCATCCGCCACCCACCTCTACCAACGAAGTTATGGCGATGCCAGGCATGTCGCGCCCCTCGGCTGCCTCCGACATATATAAAGAGGGGTGCGCTCGGCTGCCTCATCATCTCCTCCACACAAACCCTAGCCGCCAGATGGCTGTGAAATATGCCACTTTTCTTGCGTTTAAACCCTTAGCTAAGTCAAGAAATTGACTGTTTACCTTCAATTTATTACTAATGACTAATTAATGTAAAGATGTGCAATCTCTCCTATCTTTTGAACGGTGTGTAGGAAATCACGTCATGATGACTAATGGGCCTGCAATTACTACACATTTTCGCTTTAGTTATATATGTATGCATAGCTGCAGGAGAAACCTTAACCCTGGCCTATTTCCATCATCGAACACAACCCCTTTAAGAGTAAACTAGATAGGTCCGGTAAACATAAAATTAAATTAACTAGCAACTCTTGTAGATGTTTCCTTTACACTATTTTAGCAGTGCTTCCCAAGGTTTGATTAAACCTAGGTCTACTATGGAAAAATCTTATCATAGTACAATCCATAATCCGGATCGAAGGTATCAACCCTTTTTCTGGTGCCGTTGCCGGAGGAACATTCATGAGCAAGCCAGTTGAAATGGTAAGAAGACTCCTAGATGATATGCAAAGCAACCATGTCCAATGGCATGTAGAAAGATTCTCCTCAAGAAAGGTGAATTCAATCACCAACGGTAACAAGCTTACTTCAAAGGTAGATGAGTTTATAAATATTTTGAAGGGTAAGGAAAATACCCACGTTAATGCCATCACCAATTCTAATGTTGAGGAAGTAGACTTCATAGCAAGAAATCCTGATAACCCTGCATGGAAGAGTCAAAACTATGGCTCTAATTTCCCAAAACAATATACTAATACTGCATGAGTTCAAAACAATAATTACACCAATGGTAGTGGAGCAAACAATGGTAAGTTTCAACAGAAAACACTTTCAAAAAAATTATGCATGCTCGGAGTGAACAGAATAGCACCCTTACAAATCTTAATGAAAATCATAGCACTATGTTAGGGTATTTATCTAATCAAATTGTTTCTCTTAAGAACGATGTTCAAGTTCTAGAGGAAAGAACAAAGACCGTTGAGACACAATTGGGCAAGATAGCTGAAAGCCAAACTATAATACTTGCAAGATTTCTAGGGAAGCCGGAACCAAACCCTGTTGAATATCTCAAGATGATGAGGGTCAACAGAGAAGGTGAAGCACCTGAAGAACTAGACTATAGCAATGCTCCAATACCAGAGTACTCCGTGGAAGAACTAGTGAAGATGATCACAGTTAAGAATCCCGAATTGATGAAGGGAATGGTACTATGTACCGCCAATTTATTCATGAAGTAGCATGCAAAGTTCGTGAGTTAGAACAACAATATAAGAAGCTAGCTGAAAAATTCCCAGCTAAGCTTGATGACATATTTGACCCCACTATTAAGATTCATATTGGAATGGATGAGTTAGTTGCACTTTGTGATCTTGGTGCAAACGTCTCCACCATTCCAAAAAGCTGATTTGATAAGTTAAGATTGAGTCCATTTAAAACAACTGGGCTAAGACTTCATTTAGCTGATTCAACTTATAAACAGGCTGTAGGTATTACAAATAATATTGTAGTAGTAATTAAAGGATGTCCCGCTCTTATTGACCTTGTTATTGTGGACACGCCTGAATATCCGATAGCTCCTACAGTCTTAGGAAGGACATTTTTCTTACACTATAATTTTTTTAATCAATTTGCATGAAGGGAATGTGAGAATTGGACTACCATCCAAGATCCATTTGTAGTACACTTTCCTAGAAGGAAGAAGGCCAAGCATGATGACAATGGGATCATCACTTTGAAATCTAATTACTTTGGAGTGGGTCTTCCACTTCCAACATCAAGATGATCACCATTTGGGTCAAGCTAATTGACCTTAACTAGAAGAACTTCATGGGAGGCAACCCATGCTTAATAATTTTTTCTATCTAGTTCTTGCTTAGTTTAATTTTTTTTGTTTTTTTGTTTCTAATAAAGAGTGTTCATGAGATCCTTTGGAAAGAGGAGAAGAAATAATTATCAACGCCTTTCGAATTTATATACTAACATTTGAGCATTCTTAAAATTATATATACTGCTTTTCTTCCTTAGTCATTTTTCGAGGGAATGTTGATGTACAAGGGCATGTCAAGGAATGCACATAAATTATAAGTTTCGCAAGTTCTAGTAAGTTTAACGACCATCGGTACGTCGTATGACCGTACCGCGCGCCCGACCACATCTTCAACCCGACGAAGAGAAAGTTGGAAGTTTTGTCGAAGCCATCTGAAAGTTTAGCGACCATCTCTCACTCTCTCTCTCTCTCCTTCAAACTCCAAACCTACTCCATTGGATCTACAAATTTGTTTGTTTTGTATTCGATTCCTCGACTCCATCGAACCATGGTACGTTTCTCCTCCGATACCCAACTTATTTTTCGTGAATCCATGCTCTAGCTTCTGTTATTATCAATCTAGACTTAGCTCTTATAATGAACTTCATCACCTTAATGAGCATGTTACATTTCGAAATTAGAGGAGATTCTATTATAAGATGTGTAGATGATGATCATATATCTATTTTTATCAGATCGGATTTTTATTTTGTTAAAGTCTTAATTTGTGTTAAAGATACTTAACTGCTAATTACTTTTTAGATGAACATGAGGAGCTGCACACGTGCCGTGGCTGCACAAGCTGCACCACCGGTTGAGAACACCCCTACTGCGCTTGGTATCGAGTTCGATGACTGACGCCAACTCAACCGTTTCAACCGTCTCAAGGACCGCTAGATCAAGTCGACAAAATGGGCATGCCCCCTTATTCTGAACCAACTAGGCTTACGCCATGATTTCAATATTCTTTGCAACAATGTTGGTTTGCTTCACTTTGTTTTTCAGGAGGCTGCCACCTATCGTCTCTTGACACTCGAGTTGCTTAGCACCTTGAACCATAATGTGGGTAAGTACCACAAATCGGAGGAGAATCAACCCGGAGTTGACCGGATATCATTTTGTTTGAAGAACTGTGAGTATAACCTGAGTCTAGATGAGTGGTGCAACTACTTTAGCTTTGAGAATAGCACCACTGCCAACATATATGCATGCTTTACTTTGAATCCGTCTCCTCTTAGTTATTTTAATAGGACGAAAGTATCTAGCACACTCCCTCAGGGGAATACTATTGAGTGCCCTGCTATTCACTATTTGTACCATGTTACTGCTAACTGTTGGAGATATGCCCAAGAGGCAATAATAAAAGTGGTTATTATATATCTTTATGTTTATGATAAATGTTTATATACCATGCTATAATTGTATTAACCGAAACATTGATACATGTGTGATATGTAAACAACAATGAGTCCCTAGTAAGCCTCTTAACTAGCTTGTTGATTAATAGATGATTAGTTTCATAATCATGAACATTGGATGTTATTAATAACAAGATTATATCATTATATGAATGATGTAATGGACACACCCAATTAAGCATAGCATAAGATCACGTCATTAAGTTATTTGCTATAAGCTTTCGATACATAGTTACCTAGTCCTTATGACCATGAGATCATGTAAATCACTTATACCGGAAAGGTACTTTGATTACATCAAACGCCACTGCGTAAATGGGTGGTTATAAAGGTGGGATTAAGTATCCGGAAAGTATGAGTTGAGGCATATGGATCAACAGTGGGATTTGTCCATCCCGATGACGGATAGATATACTCTGGGCCCTCTCGGTGGAATGTCATCTAATGTCTTGCAAGCATATGAATAAGTTAATAAGAGACTACATACCACGGTACGAGTAAAGAGTACTTGTCGGAGACGAGGTTGAACAAGGTATAGTGTGATACCGATGATCAAACCTCGGACAAGTAAAATATCGCGTGACAAAGGGAATTGGTATCATATGTAAATGGTTCATTCGATCACTAAAGTCATCGTTGAATATGTGGGAGCCATTATGGATCTCCAGATCCCGCTATTGGTTATTGGTCGGAGTGAGTACTCAACCATGTCCGCATAGTTCGCGAACCGTAGGGTGACACACTTAAAGTTGGATGTTGAAATGGTAGAACTTGAATATGGAATGGAGTTCGAATATTTGTTCGGAGTCCCGGATGAGATCCCGGACATCACGAAGAGTTCCGGAATGGTCCGGAGAATAAGATTCATATATAGGATGTCATTTTATGTGAATTAAAATGATTCGGAAGGTTCTAGAAGGTTCTAGAGAAGTCCGGAAGAAACCACCAAGGAAGGTGGAGTCCACATGGACTCCACCACCGGCCAACCCTAGTGGGGGTGGAGTCCCAAGTGGAGGGGCCGGCCACCCCTCCATATGGAAGGTGGAACTCCCACCTCTAGTGGGAGTCCTAGCTTGGGAAGGTTTCCCACCATATGGAAGGTTTTGGGTTCGGGTCTTATTCGAAGACTTGGAGACCAACACTTGGGGTTCCACCTATATAATGAGGGGCCAAGGGGAGGGGGCCGGCCACCCAAGAACCACCAAGGTGGCCGCACCCCTTAGTGGCCGGCGCCCCCTCTCCCCAAACCCTAGCCACCCCGCTCCTCCACCACATCCCGCACGCTTAGCGAAGCTTCGCCGGATTTCTCCACCACCACCGACACCACGCCGTCGTGCTGTCGGATTCAAGAGGAGCTACTACTTCCGCTGCCCGCTGGAACGGGAGGTGGACGTCGTATTCATCAACAACCGAACGTGTGACCGAGTACGGAGGTGCTGCCCGTTCGTGGCGCCGTGATCAAGATCTTCTACGCGCTTGCAAGCGGCAAGTGATCGTCTACCGCAGCAACAAGAGCCTCATCTTGTAGGCTTTGGAATCTCTTCAAGGGTGAGACTAGATAATCCCCTCGTTGCTACCGTCTTCTAGATTGCATCTTGGCTTGGATTGCGTGTTCTCGGTAGGAAATTTTTTGTTTTCTATGCTACGTTATCCTACAGTGGTATCAGAGCCGTGTCTATGCATAGATGGTTGCACGAGTAGAACACAATGGTTTTATGGGCGTTGATGCTTATGTTGTCTTTAGTTTGAGTACTTTGCATCTTTGTGGCATAGTGGGATGAAGCGGCTCGGGCTAACTTTACATGACCGCGTTCATGAGATTTGCTCCACGCTCGACATGCAACTTGTATTGCATAAGTGGCTTTGCGGGTGTCTGTCTCTCCTACTATAGTGAAGATTCAATTTACTCTTCTATTGACAACACTAGTATCACCGTTGTGGTTGATGTTCGTAGGTAGATTGGATCTTACTCGAAAACCCTAAACCACGTAAAATATGCAAACCAAATTAGAGAACGTCTAACTTGTTTTTGCAGGGTTTGGTGATGTGATATGGCCATAATGTGATGATGACTATGTATGAGATGATCATTATTGTATTGTGGCAACCGGCAGGAGCCTTATGGTTGTCTTTAAATTTCATGTTGAGTAGTATTTCAAAGTAGTTGTAATAGTTGCTACATGGAGGACGATCATGAAGACGGCGCCATTGACCTTGGTGCTTCGCCGACGACGATGAAGATCATGCCCGTTTTTGATGGAGATCATGTTCGTGCTTTGGAGATGAAGATCAAAGGCGCAAAGACAAAAGGGCCATATCATATCACATATGAACTGCATGTGAGGTTAATCCTTTTATGCATCTTATTTTGCTTAGATCGCGACGGTAGCATTATAAGATGATCCCTCTCACTAAAATTTCAAGATAATAAAGTGTTCATCCTTGGTAGCACCGTTGCCAAGACTTGTCGTTTCGAAGCATCTCGTGATGATCGGGTGTGATAGAATCAACAAGTGCATACAACGGGTGCAAGTGCAAGCAGTTTTGCACAAGCGGATACTAAGGTGGCCTTGACGAGCCTAGCATGTACAGACATGGTCTCGGAACACGTGATACCGAAAGGTAGAGCATGAATCATATGATTGATATGATGAACACTTTGAGTGTTCGCCATTGAAATTACATCTTGTCTCGTGATGATCGGGCATAGGTGTGATGGATTTGGTTCGTGTGATCACTAAAACAATGCGAGGGATATTGTTTTGAGTGGGAGTTCACCTAGTTTTTAATTTTGTTAAATTAAAATTTGAACTCAATTTGTCATAAACATTAGTCTAAACTATTGCAAATATGTTGTAGATATGGCGTCCTCAATCAATTTTAACCAGTTCCTAGAGAAAGAAAACTTAAGAGCAACGGTAGCAACTTCACCGACTGGTTCCGTCATGTGAGGATCTTCCTCAATGGCGGAAACTTGCAATATGTGCTTGATGCACCGCTAGGTGACCCTCCTGCAGAAACTGAAATCGATGAAGTAAAGAATGTTTACGCGACTCGGAAAACTCGGTACTCTCTTGTGCCATCCTGTGCAGTCTGGAAGCCGATCTTCAAAAACGTTTTGAGCACCACGATCCACATGAGTTAATCAATGAGTTAAAGACTATCTTTGAGACTCATGCGGCCGTGGAATGCTATGAAGCATCGAAACACTTCTTCAGCTGCATGATGGAAGAAGGCAGCTCCATTAGTGAGCACATGCTCGCCATGACCGGGCATGCGAAGAAACTCAGTGACTTGGGAATAGTGATTCCTAACAGACTGGGGATTAATCGTGTCCTTCAATCACTGCCACCTAGTTATAAGAACTTTGTGATGAATTACAATATGCAGAACATGAACAAAGAGTTACCTGAACTCTTCGCCATGCTAAAATCTGCTGAGATTGAAATTAAGAAAGAGCACCAAGTGTTGATGGTCAACAAGACCACCAGCTTCAAGAAACAGGCCAGTCTAAAGGCAAGAACAAGAAGAGTGGCAAGAAAGCTGCCACGCCTCCTGTGAAACCTAAGGCTGGCCCTAAGCCCGATGCTGAGTGCTATTACTGCAAGGAGAAGGGACACTGGAAGCGTAATTGCTCCAAGTATTTGGCGGATCTGAAGAGCGGCCTTGTCAAGAAGAAGAAAGAAGGTATATCCGATATACATGTTATAGATGTTTATCTTACTGGTTCTCGTACTAGTACCTGGGTATTTGATACTGGTTCGGTTGCTCATATTTGTAACTCGAAACAGGAACTAAAGAATAAACGAAGACTACCGAAGGATGAAGTGACGATGCGCGTTGGAAATGGATCCAAAGTCGATGTGATCGCTGTCGGCACACTTCCTCTACATCTACCTTCGGGATTAGTTTTAAGCCTAAATAATTGCTATTTTTTACCAGCGTTGAGCATGAACATTATATCTGGATCTTGTTTAATGCAAGACAGTTATTCATTCAAGTCTGAGAATAATGGTTGTTCTATTTTTATGAATAATATCTTTTATGGTCGAGCACCTGAAAAGAATGGCTTATTTCTGTTAGATCTCGATAGTAGTGATACACATATACATAACATTGATGCTAGGCGAATTAAATTGAATGATAATTCTACTTATATGTGGCACTTGGTCATATTGGAGTGAAATGCATGAAGAAACTCCATACCGATGGATTACTTGAATCACTTGATTTTGAGTCACTTGATAGATGTGAAGCATGTCTGATGGGAAAAATGACTAAGACTCCATTCTCTGGTGGAGCGAGCTACTGACTTATTGGAAATCATACATACAGATGTGTGTGGACCAATGAGTGTAGCATCGCGCGGTGGTTATCGTTATGTTCTAACCTTCACAGATGATTTGAGTAGATATGGGTATATCTATTTAATGAAACATAAATCCGAAACTTTCGAGAAGTTTAAGGAATTCCAAAGTGAAGTAGAAAATCAACGTAACAAGAAGATTAAATTTCTACGATCTGATCGCGGAGGTGAATATCTGAGTTATGAGTTTGGCATGAAATGCGGAATACTTTCACAATTGACACCGCCGGGAACACCACAACGAAACGGTGTGTCCGAACGTCATAATCGAACTCTCTTAGATATGGTTCGTTCTATGATGTCTCTTACTGATTTACCGTTATCATTTTGGAGTTATGCATTAGAGACAGCCGCATTCACTTTAAATAGAGCACCATCAAAATCCGTTGAAACGACACCGTATGAATTATGGTTTAATAAGAAACCTAAGCTGTCGTTCCTTAAAGTTTGGGGATGCGAAGCCTATGTAAAAAGTTACAACCGGACAAGCTAGAACCCAAAGTGGAGAAATGCGTCTTCATAGGATACCCTAAGGAAACTATAGGGTACACTTTCTATCACAGATCCGAAGGCAAGATCTTTGTTGCTAAGAACGGAACCTTTCTTGAGAAAGAATTTCTCACTAAAGAAGTGACTGCAAGAAAAGTAGAACTCGATGAGATTGAAGAATCTCTACTTGTTGATCGAGTAGCGCAGGTCGGAAGATGTTCCCTGTACCGCCTACACCGGAACAGAGGAAGGTAATGATAATGATCATGAAACTTCAAATGAGATAGCTACTGAACCTCGCAGATCGACAAGGGAACGTGCCACTCCTGATTGGTATGATCCTTGTCTAAATGTCATGATTGTGGATAACAATGATGAAGACCCTGCGACGTATGAAGAAGCGATGATGAGCCCAGATTCCAACAAATGGCAAGAAGCCATGAAATCCGAAATGGGATCCATGTATGATAACAAAGTATGGACTTTGGTAGACTTACCTGATAGCCGAAAGGCTGTCGAGAATAAATGGATCTTCAAGAGAAAACAGATGCTGATGGTAATATTACTGTCTATAAAGCTCGACTTGTCGCAAAGGGTTTCCGACAAATTCAAGGTGTTGACTACGATGAGACTTTCTCACCTGTAGCGAAGCTAAAATCTGTGAGGATTTTGTTAGCAATAGCTGCATTTTTCAATTATGAGATTTGGCAGATGGATGTCAAAACGGCGTTCCTTAATGGAGACATTGAGGAAGAGTTGTATATGGTACAACCCAAAGGTTTTGTCGATCCTAAAAATGCCGACAAAGTATGCAAACTTCAGCGTTCAATCTATGGACTGAAGCAAGCATCAAGAAGTTGGAACCGACGCTTTGATAAGGTGATCAAAGACTTCGGGTTTATACAGTGTCATGGAGAGGCCTGTATTTACAAGAAAGTGAGTGGGAGCTCTGTAGCGTTCCTGATATTATATGTAGATGACATATTATTGATT
Source organism: Lolium multiflorum (assembly GCA_030979885.1). Lineage (NCBI taxonomy): Eukaryota > Viridiplantae > Streptophyta > Magnoliopsida > Poales > Poaceae > Lolium > Lolium multiflorum. The sequence continues at coordinate 155,663,312 of CM061748.1, read as the reverse complement.
GGGAATGATATAGAACTATTAAGCAGTGTAAAAGGTTATTTGAATAATAGTTTTTCAATGAAAGACCTTGGTGAAGCATCGTATATATTAGGCATCAAGATTTATAGAGATAGATCAAGACGTCTAATAGGGCTATCACAGAGTACATATCTGGACAAGATTCTAAAGAAGTTTAGAATGGACGAAAGTAAGAAAGGATTCTTACCTATGTTACCAGCAAGGTCTTGAGTAAGACTCAAGGACCGGCTACGGCAGAAGAAAGAGAAAGGATGAGTCGATCCCCTATGCCTCGGCAGTAGGCTCTATCATGTATGCCATGCTATGTACTAGACCGGATATAGCACATGCTGTTAGTTTGACTAGCAGATATCAAAGTGATCCAGGAATGGAACAATGGACAGCGGTCAAGAATATCCTAAAGTACTTGAAAAGAACTAAGGATATGTTTCTTTGTTATGGAGGTGACCAAGAGCTCGTTGTAACAAGTTACACCGATGCAAGTTGGAACACCGATCCTGATGACTCTAAGTCTCAGTCTGGGTACGTGTTTATATTGAATGGTGCTGCAGTAAGCCAAGCAGTGCACGGTGGCGAAATCCTCAACAGAATCGGAATACATAGCGGCTTCGGAGGCTTCATCGAAGCGGTATGGATGAAGAGGTTCATTGTAGAGCTCGGTGTGGTTCATAGTGCATTGGACCCACTAGTCATCTACTGTGACAACATGGGTGCCATCGCCAATGCACATGAACCAAGGTCACACAAGAGGCTGAAGCATATCAAGCTGCGTTATCATTCGATTCGCGAGTACATCGAAGATGGAGAAGTAAAGATTTGCAAAGTACACACTGATCTGAATGTAGCAGATCCGTTGACTAAAGCTCTCCCTAGGGCAAAGCATGACCAACACCAGAATGCCATGGGTGTTAGGTACCTTACAATGTAATCTAGATTATTGACTCTAGTGCAAGTGGGAGACTGTTGGAGATATGCCCAAGAGGCAATAATAAAAGTGGTTATTATATATCTTTATGTTTATGATAAATGTTTATATACCATGCTATAATTGTATTAACCGAAACATTGATTCATGTGTGATATGTAAACAACAATGAGTCCCTAGTAAGCCTCTTAACTAGCTTGTTGATTAATAGATGATTAGTTTCATAATCATGAACATTGGATGTTATTAATAACAAGATTATATCATTATATGAATGATGTAATGGACACACCCAATTAAGCGTAGCATAAGATCACGTCATTAAGTTATTTGCTATAAGCTTTCGATACATAGTTACCTAGTCCTTATGACCATGAGATCATGTAAATCACTTATACCGGAAAGGTACTTTGATTACATCAAACGCCACTGCGTAAATGGGTGGTTATAAAGGTGGGATTAAGTATCCGGAAAGTATGAGTTGAGGCATATGGATCAACAAAGTGGGATTTGTCCATCCCGATGACGGATAGATATACTCTGGGCCCTCTCGGTGGAATGTCGTCTAATGTCTTGCAAGCATATGAATAAGTTCATAAGAGACTACATACCACGGTACGAGTAAAGAGTACTTGTCAGAGACGAGGTTGAACAAGGTATAGTGTGATACCGATGATCAAACCTCGGACAAGTAAAATATCGCGTGACAAAGGGAATTGGTATCATATGTAAATGGTTCATTCGATCACTAAAGTCATCGTTGAATATGTGGGAGCCATTATGGATCTCCAGATCCCGCTATTGGTTATTGGTCGGAGTGAGTACTCAACCATGTCCGCATAGTTCGCGAACCGTAGGGTGACACACTTAAAGTTGGATGTTGAAATGGTAGAACTCGAATATGGAATGGAGTTCGAATATTTGTTCGGAGTCCCGGATGAGATCCCGGACATCACGAGGAGTTCCGGAATGGTCCGGAGAATAAGATTCATATATAGGATGTCATTTTATGTGAATTAAAATGATTTTGAAGGTTCTATGGAAGGTTCTAGAAGGTTCTAGAAAAGTCCGGAAGAAACCACCAAGGAAGGTGGAGTCCACATGGGACTCCACCTCCATGGCCGGCCAACCCTAGTGGGGGTGGAGTCCCAAGTGGACTCCCCCTTAGGGGGCCGGCCCCCCCCCCATATGGAAGGTGGAACTCCCACCTCTAGTGGGAGTCCTAGCTTGGGAAGGTTTCCCACCATATGGAAGGTTTTGGGTTCGGGTCTTATTCGAAGACTTGGAGACCAACACTTGGGGTTCCACCTATATAATGAGGGGCCAAGGGAGGGGTCCGGCCACCCAAGAACCACCAAGGTGGCCGCACCCCTTAGTGGCCGGCGCCCCTCTCCCCAAACCCTAGCCACCCCGCTCCTCCACCACATCCCGCACGCTTAGCGAAGCTCCGCCGGATTTCTCCACCACCACCGACACCACGCCGTCGTGCTGTCGGATTCAAGAGGAGCTACTACTTTCGTTGCCCGCTGGAACAGGGAGGTGGACGTCGTCTTCATCAACAACCGAACGTGTGACCGAGTACGGAGGTGCTGCCCGTTCGTGGCGCCGTGATCAAGATCTTCTACGCGCTTTTGCAAGCGGCAAGTGATCGTCTACCGCAGCAACAAGAGCCTCATCTTCTAGGCTTTGGAATCTCTTCAAGGGTGAGACTCGATAATCCCCTCGTTGCTACCGTCTTCTAGATTGCATCTTGGCTTGGATTGCGTGTTCGCGGTAGGAAATTTTTTGTTTTCTATGCTACGTTATCCTACACTAACACCTTTGCAGGCATGTGGTGATTTCACAAGAGCCAATGAAGATGACATGATGATCCTCGCAACGGTTGTGTTCCCAAACAGCAACATCCGTCCAAATTTGGGCGCCCTTCTCATGATCTACCTGAACCACCAATCACTTGAAGCTCAGGGCCCCATATGTGGAGGGGGAGTCATCACCATTCTGGCAAGTGGACTTAACATCAATGTAAGTAATTTACGAGCATTGGAAGACCCTCATCGTCTTGGTTTTACTACTCTAAAGTCTAAATGCATGGGGTATGGTTAGAAAAATAAATGGTAGATTTTACTTCAACATACCGGGAACTAATCACTTGATCGCTGCCCATTTGCCTAATGGTTTATTCTCTATCTAGGATTGGTGTTTGTATTATGATCCGCGGGTTGAGGCAAGTCTACCACAACAGCAAAATGAACCCGAAGGAGAAGAGGAAGTTGAACAAGAACCTGCAAGACCAAAACAGGAGTGGCAGCCACTCCATAAATTCACCACCTATCAGGACATGTACGTGCTCGAAGGAAGCATTGAGAACCTGATCAGCCTTGAAATCAACCTTCGAGACTCCACCAACGATCTCACTTCCTAGTTTACTCATTGGAGCAGCCAATGGAACTTTGGGAACTATCCTCTACCGCCACAATGAGCTCAACAAGAGGGCTTACAAAAGCTTAAGCTTGGGGATGTGCTCCTCAAGCATTTTATTTGTGTTGAATAAATTTGTACTCTAGTTCTTGGAAAGAACTTTGAAACACACGTGTTGGTTTGTTCCAACACTTTTCTTTTTATTTACTTTCTATTTTTTTCTTTTATTTGTTTTTTAGTTCCTTACTTTGTCACCAATCTCTTTATTTTTTCCCTCTCAATCCCAATTCACAAAAATACAAAAATAATTTTCCTTTTATCCTTGTTCATGAAAAAGCTGATCTACATTTGCCTCTCTGCTTTGATATTATCAATGAGAGAGATTTACTAATAGTTTTGAAGAAACACATCATAATGAAGAGAAATACGAAGTCACCTACAAGAGGTATGTCCTATGTCTCCCATTTTAGAAGTTTAAAATTGTTTATGCTAGTCAGTAGACTTGCTAAGATATGGTATTAGTGGACTGATTTGAAACAATTGGAGTAGAGTGTTTATCTGTGTGTTTAATTAATTGTGAAATTTCTTACTCTAGTTCATTTAGTTAACTAAGTTTTGTCTTAAAAATAATATTGCCAAACAAGTACAACAAGAAAAATTCTAGAAATATGACTTGTATGATGACCGATTGTCTTAAGGGCTTAGCTTTGAAGATACTTAACTCCACAGATATTGTGATAGACTTGATAACACTCTCGATATGAGTTGTTTGATTGAACTGAAATCTAGTGGTAGCTGAGAGGCATGCCAAGCTGTAATGTTGTGAATCAAGTATGATAATTCTTAAAGCTTGTCTACAAATTGTGGTGCACACTCTTGGGATGCCAACAAATCTGCTGGCTTATTTACGATTCAAGCTATAAACTCAGTTTCCTCTATGAGTTGAAGGTACGGGTAGCCAGCTTCTCGTGTGTACTATTAGCCCACTGAGTGTTGCAAAATATTACTAAAATGTTATTCATGACTCTTGTTTGGAAACTATCATTGGAATCCAAAAGTATCGCTTCTCAAGTCTTGTCATAGAATCGCTACTACTAGATGAATCTTCTTGAAAAGTAATAAATAAATAGTAAGTGTTTTGATAGTCTTGATCTATTGATGTGGGCGTAATTAATATACTTCATTGCTTATACCTCTTTTGACGTATGAATGCTCATTCTTAATTTTGATGATAATAAACTTCTTAGTGTTTCTTAGCAAACTAAGAGTTAACTACTTAAGCTAGAGTGATTGTTTATAACTAGTTACTCATGCTCATTAATCTTTATTGTGATTGTCTCGAGGCAAATGCGTGTATCATATTATTGGCACTTCTCTAACTATGCTAAGCTTTCAAATGGAAGAAGCGTTGGACTTATAAGGCTACCACTTGTAAGTGAGTTTACTTTCTCGTTATTTTGGTTTGAACGCCAAGTTCCTTATGGTTCTTTGTTTCTTGCTCGAGGATGATTAAATTTAAGCTTGGGGAAGTTGATGGCTGTGAAATACGCCACTTTTTCTCGTGTTTAAATCCTTAGCTAATTCAAGAAATTGACTAAGTTTACCTTTCAATTGACTAAATAATGCAAAGATGTACAATCTCTCCTATCTTTGAATGGTGTGCAAGTTTCAGTGAACATCGATTGTGTTGGTTCCACCTGTAAATGAAAGTCTGATTTCCTTTTGAAAGAAAAAACGGCGAACGCTAGGAATTAGCCGGCTGTAGCTACAACCGGTTATGGTAAAAAAAAATCGTTCATGGTACAATGTAACATTTTTGAATGTCACATTATTTTGCAATATTTTTTTGCAGTATATTCAACCTTTTCGCATACTTTATCCAACAGTAAAGGAACATATACATAACATTGGTGCAATCTCTCTTTATCATATACACATATATCATCATTGTATTAGTCCACGTACTTGCACAATAAAAAAGAAAAAGAGTAACACATGTATGAGATCCTGACACGTTGTGTAACATTGAAAAAGTTCCCCGAACCTTAACCTTTCCAATGACAATGGAGACACCGCCATGGACGGGTTTGAGCTCGCTGACTACAAATCCCCCACATCGGAGATCTATCTGAGAAAGATGTAGTGAATCCCTAGTCCCATCTTCCTAGAGCTCAGACCACCGTCCATGGCGGCATGGGCGAGCTCTGCCATGGCCGGCTCGGGCAAGCTTGCAAAGCGGACGGGACGCGGGCTCGCTGCGACAACAGCGCTCGGCGGCGGAAGCCTGCGAGAGGAGCAACGGTGGGGGCCGCGTGTGGGGAAATCGTCGGCAGCAGCGGGCGGCTGGTCACGGCGGCCAGCGGTCATGGCGGAAGCCCTCTTGCGGCGAACGGGGCACGAGCTCGCGGCGGCAGAGGAGCAGTCAAGGCCGCGGCGACCTGGGCTTCGGCCGGAGCGCGCGGTGACGGACGGTGTGACGTGCGGCAGGTGCGGGGTCAGAAGCGGCAGCCCGCGTTGGAAGAGCAGCGGCGGGCGGGCATCAGGGGGAGGCAAGCAGCAGCGCATCGCGAAACAAAGGAAGATGATTAGAAGACTTTTCCAAAAAGAAAACAAAAAACAAAAAAATCCCAACCCTTGTCCCTCCTTGCCATACACAAAACCCCCTGATTTCCGTCGGAGCACGACGTAGGCGGCTGGGCGCGAGCGTCTCCGGCGATCATCTTAATTTGCTGCCTGCTCTGGACGATCCCCTCCTCGCCAGATCAATAATGCCGCTTCCCGGCGCACAAGAGGACGACGCATCGGGATCCAGGTCGAGGGCAAGAAGGCGGCGGAAGGAATCCACATCAACACCTCATGTGCTCCGCCTCGGCAGCGCACCTGCAGCCGCGCCGACGTCTGGAACCCGGCTGGCAAGAAGGAAAAGGAGTGCTGCGTCCACGAAGAAAAAATCCAGGAGGGGGAAAAAGAGGATCCGCGGGGAGCGAGAAGAGGAGGACAGAGAAGCGAAAAAGAGAGATCTTGGGAGGGAGGAGGAGGAGGAAGAAGAGGTGGTGGTTTCATCTGCGCCCAGCTCGCCACTTTGCGAGCCATACCTCCCTGGTGACGGGGTGATATATAGCAGAATTTTTTTTTAAACATAAGGCTCGAGAGCCCAGCTTTAAATTAATAAAGCCATCAACCGGCTAGGATACAATGGTGCTGATAACACAAACTTGAACAAGGTAAAAGAAAGAGGCAAAGCCCTAGAGGAACTACAGAGAATTCCACTCGGCAGCGCCACCAAAGAGCCCACAAGTACAAGCTACGGAGAACTGCCGCGGACGGAAAGAGACGTGCCAAGCGAAGAGGAGAAGCACCAGCGTCAAAGAGATGAAGATCCGGCTCCGAGACCGCCTCGCCTTGCTGCCGCCGAAGGAGGGACCCTTCCCATCTCATCGGCCAACACAGAACATAGAGGTGGTTGAGCGCCCAAAAAAGCCTTGAACTTGCTGACTGCCGCCACAGACCTCACCAAAGACACACCCAAACCGCACCACCGTCATTGTCACCACACCGATAGCCCTCTGTCCCCTCAACCCAAAGCGGCGCCTCCAAGGAGGAGAACGACGCATTGCGCCATCGTCGCCCGGCCGTAGCCTGAGTTTTCACCCGGGAAGAAGAGGAAAAGGGGAGGGTTACCTCACCAGCCCTTCAAGAAGGAGAACGGCGATAGAATCGTCGCTGCCGATGTGGCTGGCACCGAGCCAGCCAAGAGTTTCCCCCGGCAGCTCCCCACCAAACTCGCACGGACGCAGAACGGGCAGTCCGAGGACCAACCATGCCGTATCTGGCGCAGAGAGATCGGAAAGTGGAGACGCCAACGAACAGACGAAGAACGCGCCGGAGCACGACCACGCCGCACCCAGCCACCCACCGACTCCTCACCGTCCACACGGCCAAGGAGATCGGCCAGCACCCGCGAACGCCACCCGCCTTCCGGTCGACGTCGCCACCCACCGTCCAGGGCCGCCGCCCCGGCGTCCAAGCTCCGCCCGCCGCAGATCCGAGGGAGCCCGGAGGACCACATAGCAAGGGATCCGCCTCCATGAGCGCTCGTCGGCCAGCAGCACCACCACGGATCTGGAAGTGGCCAGAACAGCACCTGCAGCCCCATGGCTGCCTGTGGCACTAGATCTGGGGATTTGGTGGGCTCGGCCGGGCCCGGGGCCCCTGCCCCGGCCCGCGCGCGAGGCGGCCGCCCTGGCCGCGCTGCCCGTCCGGCTCCACTCACAGGTCGTAGCGCCGCCGCCCGACCGCCAGGCGTCGTGGACGCCCACCCTCGCGCCGCGCCGCCCGCCTCCATCAGACCGCATCGGGCCGAGCTCGCGCCGCCCGCCGTGGCAGAAGCTTCCGCGGAAGCCGCCGCCGCCCCGAGATATACAAGGCCTTTGACGCTGAAATGTCCAGTTACCGGCAAAAATTAGGTTTGTTCTCTAAACCAAGAATTTCAAGTCTGCAATAGAATTAAGTCATAGTCCAAATAAATAATAAGAGAATGCATGTTTCATATTCAATATCTAACACCTATAATATGTAAAATATCTTTAATCATTGGCATGCTTGGCTAACTCAAGTTCAAATAGCTGAGGGTATGCCTGGGTCCTGGTTTTGACATGTTTCATACCTTGTTTAATTGAGATAGTCCTCTTTGATATTGCCATGCACCTGTTGGTTTTTTTCCTTACCATCAGCTGCATGTTGCTAACATATCTGAGTAGCTTCTTTCATTCAGTACATTATATACTACCCTCTGTCAGGATGGCATGCTGGTTAAAGTTGTGTCTCAGTGTTGATGTCTGTTCTAGAATGTAGCCAAGTAGGCCACCAGTTATCCTCACAATCATTTTGTCCTGAATTATGCTTTGCTGTATACAGACTTGCGAGTTAGATGGTCTATTTTTTTTGAGTGGCATATAAAGCTTACCTGTGCTTATGCGTGCTGTATGATTTTCTTGTAGCTGCCCAGTTTGATCTGCCCACCCTTGAGTTCTTCACAGCTTCCACATGCCTCTCTGCTGATCCTAAACTTCTTCCTGGACGTGAATCTGGAAGAGAAGCAGTGCTTCGTTCTGCTCATTATGTCCTGGGGCTTTCATCCTTTGTTAGTATGTCACATCTTGCCTATATGTTCAGAGTCACTGCAACTTGCTGCCTTCTGCAAGTAAACATTTATATGTATTTTGCAGATAATACACTGCTAAGAAGGTGCTCTGGATTCTGGATTGAACGGGATGAAAAGAAAAACACCGGCATTGTTTTGACAACAGCACATCTAATACGCTCAAACTGCCCGTCTATGGACCACTGGTTAGGCCAAGATGAGTATTCCGCTGAGGCTAAGGTGAGATGTTAAGGATAGGACAAATCTCACTTTGTAGTCATATGCTTTGCCCGTGTTCTTGATGACTTTTATCATGAATTTAGTCTCATTTTTGTTAATCCTGTGATCCTGTCTCATGAACATTATATGCGTACTTCTATCTTGAAGGATCTGCTGACCTTTGCCAGCAGCTCTGAACAAGATATACTCATACTTATTCCAACCGCTGTTTCAGGTTGTTATTCACTTATTAGATGACACCACTGCAGAGGGCCAATTGATTTACCTCCAGAAGCATTATGATCTCGCTTTTTTTAGGGTTGGAGTGGATCAATCTCTTCAGCTACCTGTACCTGATTTTAGTAATAGTGTGGAATGTGCTCAAGAAGTTTTCCAGCTTGGGAGAGATGAAAAAATGAATCTCAGGATAACTCATGGCAGGGCAGAATATTTGAATCCAACTATCTATGATCGCTATCATTACATGTACCTTTCTCGCAAAGATGTGGACAATGAGGTAACGATATACTTTACCGTGACACTATTATATGCATCATTTTTTATTTCGAAATTTGGAATATGCTTAATGGAGTTAAATCCATATGACTCCCAACCATTCATACTGCCCCCTAGCCCAGTCAAAGTTATTTTGTTGATCGGTATTGCACACATGGGTCATGCACGTGCCGTCCTGTGGGCGGTGGCACATAGGCTTGGTGGCGCGCCACATGAGCCCCTTCTCAACATGCTCCATATTCATACGTGGCCGCTCAAAATTCCCTCCTTTTGGTGTTGTACTGTTGTTCTCTGTTGGCATTTCTGCATCAATATCTGCCACCCGCCTACCCTGCAATCTGTTGTATGCCGACTTGTATTCTCACAACCATTGTCACCATACAGAAACCTCAGACCATTAGATGATTATTCAGTTATGACCCTGGATAAAGCAAGTCTAACTTCAGATCTTTTGATATTTCACATTATCATGGAGGTGGCCTTGATCTCAAGAAGCGATATACTATTGCTCTCAACAAAAGACATGTCAGTTTTTTCCACCAATATAGCACAATCCCCTCACCATGATTTATGAAATCCCTTCCAAAATGAGATCTCTCTGTAACAGACTATCCACCAAAAATCCATTGCTCACACACCAGTAAGAGATAATCTGAAGAAGTATGCAGAATTCAATAAATTTCCAAAAACCCGAACTTACAAAATCGGTAGAAAATAGCACTTTAATGAATTTTTCGAATGATTTTTTGATCTGATGCAACAAAACTTCAGTAGGTCCCTGTCCCTGAAACCAAATGTCCTCCGCTCCCTCAATAAAAACCCTAGTCTCTCAAACAGGCAAAAAAATTAGGTAGAAAAACACTATGGAGTAAAGAGCACTCAGCTGCAGATCGCATCGTGGTTAGATTATGAAGGCATGCTGGTGATCATCGATTCGTCATCCAGTTGATTGCCTAAGTGGAAACAAGGCAGCGTACACGGCGATAATAGGGGAGAAATGGTTTGGGTCTAACCATCTAAGTCTAACAGGACTAGATGGTTCGACCCTACGTGGCACCGGACACCGCATGTGCAATACAGTCTACTTAATGTTTTTTCATTATTTATTGTGCAGTTCTTTGTTTACTATTTTGTTACTATAAACTGTAAAATATGGTTATACGGATATTGTAGTTTGATGATGGAGGACCAGTCATTGACTTCGATTCAAATGTCGTGGGCATAGTGAATAATTCTACCGACGGGTCTTTTATACCTTCTTCGATTCTACTTAAGTGCTTGGATCTGTGGAGGACTCATGGGTAAGTTTTCCTTTGTTATATTGTAGTTTTGCTAATTGTAATAAATTCTTGTTTACTGTTTTGCGCATTTTATCTGGAGTTGCACTTAAAACTAGATAATAAATATCATGTCATTCTCGTTTCTCATGAATGATTGTATATTCCATTTTTTATCATGCAATGTTGAAATTCTGCATTTCATGTTTCATAATTTATTCACATTGGTTTGCCTTCTTTTTATTTTCTTGTTCGTCCAATTTAATGACACCAATAGTAATATGAGATTGTTCAGCAGTGCGATTCTTGTCATGTTTAAAAATAAATTGATGCAATTTTTTTAGTGCAAAAATCATGTATAAGTGATGCTAAGGCTCTTACCTTGATGCCTAGGTGGGTAGGTGATCATGAGCAGAGTTTTCATAATAGAGTGTTTTGCCCAAAACTGCACTTCATTGCAACTGATAACAGTTCACCACAAATTTTGGAAATTTTAACAAATAACCACACATTCTTGTCTAATCTTTAATACAGAACTGGAATCTAGCGGTTGCCTCTTAGGAATCACAGATACTTACGTATCCGATACGTGATACGGGGATACCGTGATACGACAATTCTTAAAAAACTCAGATACGGGGATACATTCATATATATGTAAATTATTTAAAAATATAGAAAGTAAATATTAGTCATAGGATTAACATGGATGTGGATCTCCTCCATATCACACGAGCAGTGGGTAGTACCTGGGCTGCATTCCCAGAAGTTGCTGCCATTGTACATGCTCGACATTGAGCTCCCAGTCAAAGATTTGTTTGATGTGGACGTACTACCACTACCCATTGATTATCTGAAGGGAGAAGGAATGAATTGAGAGATCAAATCAATGGTGGGTGGGTTCATGGATGAAGGTGGTGGCCGAAAGGGGACTAGGAGATGGAGGAAGAAAACTCGCTGGTCACGTAGCTCGATGAGGCAGGGTGGAGTGGAAGGATCAGCAATAGCAGATGAGTGGACGTTGGCTTTCTCAACCAGTGAGACGGCTTCAGAGAGATGGCTATAGGCGGCGCCTGCGGAAGGGTGCAATGTGTGAACCGTGTTTTTGGAGGCTGTGGGGCGTGTGTTCTTTTTGGGGACGGGCATCGTAATTCGTAAGGTTTCCGTATGGTTCCAGTATCCCTTGGGTATCCCTCCCCTGTCGGTATTTTGTTTTCTTTTTCTTTAATTCGAAAATGAGAAGATACATACGGGATACGTATTGAGCAGCATCCGGGCAATATCCCGTATTCGAGCAGTATCCGATACCGATACGGTAGAAAAGCAAAGTATCCACGCTTCATTTCTTGCCTCATTTAAAGACGAATCCAACAGGCCGGTCCCACATACAAGGGCTAACGTGGAAAATAAATCTTCAAACCAGACCCACATGTCTCTCTCTCTCTCTAACACCGTCTCCATGCCACCCTCCTCTCGCACGAGCAAGCTCCATGAGTGGGTAGCCCTCGCACCTGGCAGCGCACCGGCCCTGGGTTGCTTATGACCATTGGCCTTCAGGCGCAAGCATGGAGACTCAATTGAACGAGGTGCTTCTGCCCATGCTGGGGTTCAGGCTGGAGTTGTGGGGCACAAGACAGCAGTGTTGAGTGCGATCTCCTGTGCTTGGGGTGCGTTGAAGCTTTGGTCCTGGAGCTTGAGGGTGAGGGCCTTGAGAATGAGGGGTGTGTCGTCGCGGGGGTTAAGCGTGATGGTGCGCTCCGCCTCAATGACGGTTGCGATGTGTCACAGGCATGGGCGGGGGTAGCTAAGCGGCGCGACAAAGAAACTACCTGTCCCGCGGCTGAAGAAGTGGAGCATGATAAGCATGCCTGTGTGAAAGATGAAGTGGAGTCCCTGGATGACAGCCTTCGACTAGGTAGTGGCCCTAATGCCAGTCCTTGATCTAGAGAGCGAGAAAAAAATAGGCAAGAGGGAGGAGAGAAAGATGACAGATGGGGCCCATGTCTGTCCGCAGGCAGCAGCATTTTACTTCATCAGCTCTTACATGTGGGCCTGATCTGTCGGATTCTTTTTCAAATAGGGTAAAACTGGTAGATTTCGGTTTTAAGTTAAATACTGGTACAAAAGGCGTGTTTCTTTTAAATGTCTAAAAGTTGTGGTCACCGTATCAGTTCAGTTGGCACTGATGCTGTTGTTTTGCGTAACTCTCTATATACTCAGTTGGTCTTGTTTCCATTGAAATGTGTTGTTTGTTGGGCCATAGGATTATGACAGATTCTCCTTGAGTGTTTTTCAACTTTATTCAAATAATTGGTCTGGTTTTGGTGGTTTCTTATCCAATTTTGTATTTGGAAGAAAATAACTCATTTGAAATGGGTTCGACTTTTACATGCTCTTTTTCACTGTTTTTGATTATTAAATGATTATTGTATAGGTCCATCCCGCGTCCCCACCTTGGGTTGAAGTTCTCCGCCATCAAGCTTTTAGACCCTGCTCATATTGAGAAGATATGGCGCAAGTTTAATATTGATCGCGGTCTTATTGTTCAAGAGGTATGGAATGTTTACTGTTACTTATTTGTTTACTTAAGATTCTTCTCTTGACATCATGGAGTAATTATCACCAACTGAACCTTAGGTCTCAAAAGAATCGCATGCGGAGAAACTTGGAATCCGAATGGGCGATGTTATTGAATGTTTTGAGGGAGAAAACATTTCTACTACAGTTGAGGTGAGCATATTATAGATTTATATAAGGATTCAGTTGAAATGAGAAGCCCACCTTTAGAGCTTCAACTTTGTATGAAATTCACTTTTGGAGCTTCAACTTGCAACAAAAAAGTGTATTGTGTAATGTCTGTGCTGTGCCAAGAAAATGATTTGCTTAAGGTGTTGAGTTTTTTAGTTACACAGTTTTTTTAAGAAATACTACTAACATTTAGTTGTCAAAAGCACTTGGAGTTGAGCTTTTTAGTTGCACAGATTTTCTTTTTCTTAGAAATACTAACATGTAGTAGTAGGCTAGTAATCATATGAAAGGGAATTATGAAAAGTGTTTGCAGCTCTAAATACCTTCTTTTGTGGACATCTGTGCGTCATGAATGGAGTTATGTGATAATCATTCTAGCACAATTTGTATCACAGTGATGGTATGGTGCAGCCTTGTTTGCAGTACTACAGCAGTAACCATGTGTAAATTGGTATCATGGCTCATGGGGTCACATATCAACCACACACAGTCATATACAGAGAAATAGTGCTCAATTATGTCCCTTCAGTAGCTCAAAAATTGTGGCTTGCCCCTGCTTTCTCAAAAGCATAACCAGAGTTACAAATTATAGAGCAATGTGAAAGTAAATAAAAACAGTTGGGGATGCAGCTTCCAGAGCATTAGTAACCATTTTAACATAAAACTGGCTCACAAGCATATTAGAAAATCAACAATATCCAAACTCCACTTGTTGCACACCCATCAATTGTTTCTTTTGACCAAAATCAGCTAGTACTTGCAATTAATAAGGTCAAAGAGCACCACTAGACCTCAATCCAAATTTATTAGAAAAGCATCTACAGTTTAACTTCATAACGTGGAACTAGCACATTTTGTTTTGACACAACCGGTCCTTAACATGACACTTACATAACAAGTCCTATTGAATTGGAACTGAAATCACAAGCTCTTAGCATCAATATGTGTCTTTAAACATCAGACATAATATTTCTAATGGAGAATCTTGGTGCAGAAATGGCCCTGTCCTTATCCTTGCAGTTGCTTCCTTCTTGTTTTGCTCACCTTTGCACATTTTGTCCAAAATGTGATACTGGTGGCGGCTGTAGAAGAAGCCTGTTAAGAAGGCACGTGTACATTATACTTAAACGTATCTTCGTCTTTGATCTGCTTAAAGAACCAGTGATCTACAAGTAGGGTTGCAAAGCGGACATCCTGCAAACCTTCATGTAGGTATATCAAAAGTCAAACATGTGTTAATCTCAAATAAAAATTGCACTAGGTTGACTTTTAGAACACCTATATGTGGGTTTGCATGGGATCCTGCTCGCATCCCTATCTACAAGATCTGATCAATGAGAGGGTGGTGATTATAATGGGGAGGGAGAGAGCGGTTCCGTGAGTCAGTTGCGGTGTGCCAAGCTGATTCATGTACAGCAACGTGGAGGCTTTGTCTACATGTCAGTCCATGTGGTGCAATACATCGAGCCGTTCGTCATTAAGGGCACTACTGGCCGGTTTAACAAAGTTTATGCTATGGTTTTGACGTTTTGAAGGCTTTAGAGTCCAACTGAACTTCATGGAAAGTTTAGTCTTTAAGTGGATTATTTTCAAAAAAAATCATATATGTATGCCACATTGTATTACTCTATGCTCTTGACCTCTGTAATTTCTTGCTGCTATTATCAGTTGGAGAACATGTTACTGGACTTATCCAAGGGCCATTTTGCCAAAGGAAATGACAGTCATGCAAATATAAATGTTTCGGTAACTTTCCTTTCATATTCTATGTGTGATTTGCTCCATCTGTGTGTTCATCCCATAATGCGGAACTATGAACAGCAAAATCTTAGTACTCAGAAATATATCGGTTTGACTTTGTAGATTGGGGTGTTCAACGCTCGTAAAAGACTCTGGAGGACTAGAGAGTTGACTGTAAATGTTTCTGATCAAGGGGAAATTGTTGCAAAAGGTTCGTGCATCCCCTTTCAACCTTGTCTCATACAAACATGATCTAGATTGTCAGTTTTCTACCTCCAAGTTCTCTGTTCACCTTCTTTTATACTCCCTCCATTCCAAATTAATTGAAGTTCTAGCTTTGTCCTAAGTCAGTAGTCTGACTTTTGACAAAGTTAGAACTAAATTAATTTGGAATGGACTGATAAATTCATTATGTTTTAGTTCTAATTCGTAAGCTTACATGCATTCTGCAATAGCATGTGCTTACAGCCATGAGATGTTTAGTATATATACCATAATGTTCATGCACTGTAGGTTTGATGGATGTGTTGGCGCTTAACTGATTATGATTTTGGTGAATGGCTGATTGGCTGGTAACTAGTTTCGTAACTAAAATGGCTGGTAACTGGTGTTAATAGGCATGTTTATTAATGCAAAGGCATCCAGGCTACGTCTTTCGTGGACTTCGTAGAACTTGGGAGTAGGGCCGGTCCTGAGATTTTTGGGGCCCGAGGCAAAACTGAAGTCCAGGCCCTTGAATTTGAATATCTGGATATTTGGTATAGATTATCAGTGTACTGAGAAAGCATCAACTGTAAAATGGTGGCATTTCTCTACATGCAAAATCACAGAAATAATGTGGCAGGAACATTCAGTAAAATTAAACCAGATTGCTAAAGATTAACAAGTTCAAGTAAATTAACTAGCTAATTTTAAGTCACTTAAACATTTTCAAAGCACATCATTGTTCCTTACTGCTACTTAGATGCCAAGAATATAAAAATCCATATAGCTATAACATATTTTTACCCACAATAAAACCAGCAAGGCAGTCTATCTGGTTTTATGTGTGGGGAGGGGGATTACTCGGTGGAATATCTTTACTATATTAAATGGCTAGAGGTGGTGTTCCAATGGTGCGTTGCTTACCCAGCTAACCCGTCCCATGCGGAAAAGATAAGAAAATAACAGCCGCCATCCACATCTTACCCAACGTGTGCTCGTTCTTTCCCCTTTCCTCCTACTATTCTCTAATATTTTGACATAAAATCATAGCTTTTATCGATGAATTTCATGGTTCAAGACGGAACGATTTGAAATTCAGGGATCAAACTGCATCAGGTCTTACCTTGGTCTTCATCCTCCTCTTCATTGTCAGATTTGGTTCATCACTCAGAGGTGTTGAGGACTCCGATTGGTCTCCTCCTCCATTGACCTCCATTTGCTAGTGGGAGATTCAGAATTGGAGATCAGGACGTGAAGCGTCGCACTCGCAGGAGGGGCGATATATTCTCGTCTCTGCAACTCGCCGCATGACTGATCTTGCGACTCCCAGTGCAGCTACTGATCTTCCGTCTAGGCTGTGTGTCTAATGCATATGCTCCTTGATATGGGCCGGCCCAGTAGTATATAAGTATAAATAGCTGGCTCCTGGGGGCATCTTGCTTTCGGAGGTCTCGGGTGGAGAACATATCTAGTGCTACCACCCTTTAAGGTGCTACCGTGCTACCGTACAAAAAAACGTATTTTATACGTGTCAAAAAATTATACGAAAAAAATATGAGTACTCATGAAGCATGTCCATCCCAAAATTTTATAAAAATGGACCGAGAAATAAAAAAGAGAAAATCAGGATTTTCTCTTTTTTATTTCTCAGTGTCCATGTCGTTTTTGGATATGAAATTTTGGGATGTTGTAGGACATGCTTCATGAGCACTCACAATTTTTCGTATAATTTTTTAACACGTATAAAATACGTTTTTTTGTACGGTAGCACGGTAGCATCTAAAAGGGTGGTAGCACTAGATATGTTCTACGGGTGGCTGCCCCACTCTCCCCCTTCCAGGGGTGGGCCTGCTTGGGAGCAGCCCATAAGCAAACTCAACTGAAGCACCCAAGTAAAAAATGGACCTAACTGAGCTGAGCATTTAGAAATATGTAAAAAAAAAAAGACCAACTGGAATGATCAGCGGAACATCAGCTAGGAAGAAGGGCGTGGATCGGGATGCTAATTTAGTAATCTGCGGTGTTCATTCAGCCAGCCATGTTAGCGACAATGAGGTTGCTGGTGGGTTATCTATTTTACTTGCTCTGCTGCAAGATTCATAGTATGGCATCTTGTGTTGCTTATGTTCGATCCAGTGCTGCTTTCCTGCTCGATTGCTGTGGTGGAACACAGCAGTTGATTAGTGCTAATTAGAGGGCACTGCTGTGCTCGGAGCGCCCAAATCGAGCGTCTGGCCCAGGCTAAAGCAAGTGCTAGTGCCATCCAAGCCATTCTAGCTGGAGGGCTGCTAACAAGCAATCTCCACACAGTTTCCAGGGTGGTTCCTTGAGGCGACACAGCCACAGTTGCAACAACCATGTTCATAGCGTCTGTATTTATTAATTTATAGTGCCTTAGGATTCTGACTTTCTGAGCACTAGCATAGAAGTGCCTGATATTATCGGAAATGCATATGTACACCCAAGTATGGGTATGGGTGCTATCTGTACCATCCATAGGCTTGTGGTGCTTTGAGATTCGGAGAAAGGTGGTGATGGGAGAAACAATTCCAATCTACACTAGTACTATTTCCGAACTGTACCAAAAGCAGATGCGTCCCGCGAGAACAGGCTTAAAGCCAGTAGACACGCATAAGATTCCCGGCCGATTCCTACCTAGCAGTAGAGAGATTTTCTGCCCCACCCACCCGTGCTTCCTCGCATCTCCCTTCTTCCCCTTGCAGCATCGTATCCTCCCCACGTTCTTTCCTTGCACGCTCCCACCTCTATTCTTGCGGCTCTGGACCACGCTTGTGGCTCTGGCTCCTTCCAGGACGAGCTGGAGTGGTACATGGACGACAAACCAGGCGGCGAGGAGCCCGTCCAACATGGCGCTCGAGCACCTGCTCATGCGCGGGGGTTGCGAGCAGCTGCCGGCCACGCGCTCCGGCGAGGTACGTGTAGTACGTGTAGTCCGTGACAGGAGGCAAAAATTCTTGAGCGTGTGGATTCAAGAATCTGCGGTGGATTTGGATTGCCTGGAAGCTGGACGGCGGTGCAGAGAAGAAAGAGTGGTACCTCTCGGCGCTCATTGAGAAGCCCATGACATGACAGGAGGCAAAAAAAAGGGGCTAGAAAAGTATTGCTGATACATGGCCAGTGTAGGATTGCAGCGTCAGGTGTGAGAGATTTTTGTTCCCGCACACGCGCCTTTGAATTTTGCAAGCGGACCATCAATTACTAATACGGCAGATGGAACTCTGCAAGTCTGCAACTCTGCATCAGCTACTAGATTATTTTGATTAATTCAACATCTACGGACCAACATCTGCCTGCCGCGACGTAACTACTTGTTAACTGACGCAAAATCATACCAACACTCCAGGTAATTTGACGACAAATCTGCTAACCGATGACAAGTTGTAAACAGACAACTTACTACTGAGGACTAAATGATCTACGACGCTTAAATCAGAATCGAATGAGCACAGTGCGGGCCAGCATGATTTTCCCGACGTTGTCTTCACCGAGACGTCGCCGGTCGCTCAGCACCTCGTCGGCGCCTTTGTCGACGGCTTGCTACCCAACACCTGAAGACTGAACCAGCAAGATTCGTCTGGCCAGGCAGCATGAAGCACGTATTCTTCAGTCAACACAAGTTCCTTCTCGCCTCCAACTTCAGTGGCGTCGGTAAGAGCCGGAACCAAAGCCAAGCTAATGTTCTCCTCTTCTGCCGAGGCAGCCACCTCCTTGACGAACTCCCCGCCTTGACCTTCTGTGCGATCCAGGTGGGCTTTCTCCCGCGCGCCTTCCTAAGAGTGTCCTCCTTCGGCAAAACCTCATTCTCTAGCCTCCGCCTCCCCTTCCTCAGCCAAACAGCCACGGTAGTATCCATGGCGCTCCTCGGCTACCATCGCACTGACTGGAGTCGCGGCTTCGAGACTACCGCCATGCTGCCAGGCTGAGGCGGGTGGCGTTGTGTCGGATCACCGGGCACGGCGTGGAGGGATCTTCCATTCGAGGGAATGGACTATCAGAGTACCGAGCCAGCTGGAGGCTGGGGGCCTGGGGCAACGCTGTGATACGCCCGTCGGGTACTTGCAGCTGCGGACTCCGACCGCTGCTCCTTGACGAGCGCGAGTACCCTGTCCCCATGGCCACCACCGACCGAGGCTGCCTCGCCAGCAGCGTCAATTTCATCTGCAGGGCCAATGCACTAACGAAGTGCCGTGAGCTTGCTACTACAGTACGCCATGTACAGATAGAGGAGCGGTGGTACCTCGCAGCAGCATTTGAGTGGATGGGAAGAGGTGCAGGAACAGAGCGGCGGCATGCCACTATGCCAGCAACAATGGCAGAGAAGATGAAGAGGGGAGGGACATAATGTCCCTGTCAAATCTCCCGCCTATACTAAGGGAGAAAAGAGGCTGCCACTTTTCACGAGGATACAGAGGGTAACTGTTAAAAAGTACAGTTGGATTTGACCGTATAATTTGGACAGGGACATAGTGAAAATGCAAACTGAGAGCTACAGAAACTAGGGTGTACCCATACCTGGGTGTACAAAATCCATTCTCATGATATTATTCAAGAATATGTTACACCAATATGTTTATGTATAGCCCTCCTTTTTAGTTTGCATAGATAATTAGCATTTGTCTTAACATAGATGTTTTTCTTTGTTTAGCTACTCGTCCTTTCAATATTGAAGGGATTTCTGCTTCGGTGCCACCTGACCTAGTTGCTTCAGGCAAGTCATGTTACTTTCTTTGCATTAGTTGTATGCCATGCAAGCTAGGATTTGAGTCTGATGCTTTTCCTTTCGGTCTTTTGTAGGATAAACTGAGTCGCAATGTGTTTTGCCGAGTTCAGCCTTTTGCAACAGATACCTATTTTGCTATGCTCTTGAACTATATGCCGTGCTCTAACCATCATGCTCGTTCATCAATTTTCTTCAAGGAGTATGATGGAAGCCAAGGGTTTTTAACTGATGATATCTATGTTAGCGAGTTTGGTTGAAATTGCTCAACAGAAGAATACGTTTATTTTTGCTTGAAGACTAACGTTGTACATTTAACTTCTGAATTGCTGTTATGTTCACCAACTCTTGAAGAAAGTATCTAAGCATGAAGGGAAGCTTCGTGTTCATCATTTTGGGTGCTATGAACCAAAAACATTTGGGATGGCTTGGCAGGGACGCAATTGAGCTTGCTGAGGCCACCACACATATTTGCGATTGAGCATGGTAGCAGCCAAAAGACTGAAATGCATCACTAAGTCCCACAACTATTTAAGGGCGTAAATTAATCCTAACACTTCAAAAGTGAATCAAAAAAGATGGAAGTTCACCGCTGGAAAGAGTCGGCCCATGACGTCCAAGAAAGGCTTCTTTTGGAGGTTTGGGGACATATTCAGAACATAGCGAAGTGAAGCAGCATCATTCCCCCCATCGGACTAGATGACATCAGCGCTGTCACCGTTGTCAGAGCATATCTCTAACGGTTTAGGTAAATTGGTCAAACTTTTAAAATAACAAACATTTTAGGTTTTGATTGAAAACTTTGTGCATTCCAGATCACGTAAAACTCGACTGGCTTGTAACTTTTAAGGGACACCCAGAATTCACACCTCAGAATTTTAGAATCTTGTATGTCTAGTTTCGAAGGAAATTTTTTTGGTAGCCCGGGTCTTAGGGGTCTACCGAGAATCCCTCTCCTCAGACAAGTTGATCCTAGCCAAATTGGCCTGAGATTTTGCTATGTGTTTGGTAGCCCGGGTTTGTTAAGACATGCTGAGTTCAGATGTTGTTTGGTTCGTTTGTATGTGATGATACATGCTGAGGCTTACGCTGGAAATATAAAATTACCAAGAGGTTCATATTTTTACACAAAAGCCCCTGAACAGAATAACGAAAAGCAATCGGGTCTTCACATCCTGATTGAGATGAAAGCACCCGGCGGTGGCACCGGAGCTCGGTGGTCCTGTTGCCCGACCTCGAGGTCTGGGTGCCGGAGCTGGGTGTCGGGGCGGAGCTCGTCCGTGGCCTGGGCGCAGCGAAGCTTTGCGCGGAGACGTTGGATATGTGGCGGCGAAGCTCGGGACCGGTCATGTGGGAGATGTGGAGGGCGAGAGGAGGGCCAGATCGGGAGGAAGAGGCACGATAGGGCGCCACTGGAGCTCGGTGGATCGGGAGGATAGTGGAGCTATTTCATTGACCACTCCCTTCGATCTTACAGACGTGTCTAAATCTATCTACATATTTAATGCCATAATTTTTGAAAACATAAAAGAGCGAGGTTTTGAAAATTTTCAAAAATCCAAAAGTTTAAGGAGCACTTGTGCTCATGTGCACATGCTACTTTCCGTCAGTCATATACAAAAAGCTTACATGCGAAGTTCCATGTAGAGCTATTTCATTGAATGTCAAGGATACAGTGAATGCCACTTTCAGTCTGACGGAATGGAAATTGGGTGCAGTGGCATTAGAACTGTTTCACTAAGACCTGACTATAAAACATCAAATCTGGTAATATTGATATCCCTGTCAAGGACTTCGCTATGACTTAATCTGCCCACACAGAACGTTTGTGACATATAGCTTGCGCAATAGCAGAGCAAGGCTCAATCACACCACTCAAAATATTGGTGTCAATATCGAGGACTTATTCAAGACATAGTTTGGTCACATTCAGAGCATTTGTGGCATACAGGTAAGAGGGATTTCATTTTGTCACACTTAGGACACTCGTGACGCTAGTCTGAACAATATGGTTCCCTCGATACTAGGTAATCTCCAGCAGCCACAACTTGAGAATATTTGCATACCATCAGAATGCATAGCTCAGGTTCTTGACAATGTAGACTAGTCAGCTCTTCCAGGAGCAGTATGATGCCTGCCCTTTCAGTCCACATCCAAATTAAATGGCAAATGCTCACTTCTAGCTCAAGCCCCTGTCCTTCTGTTAGTCAAGCCACATGCTTGGAATGAAACAAGGTATCACGGTTGGTCCACCAATGAATACAAAATTAGAAGAGGCAGGAAATCAGACTAATGCGGATAAAAGGTAGCACCACCATCATACTATCAGAAATGCTGCCACAATAGAACACCGCCTAATCCAGAAAAGAGTAGTTGGCACCATGACAGAAAGAGGGCTGTTTGGATTTAAGATTCAAAATACAACGCATCCATTGTCAAACTTTCCTAAGATAATTCCTCAAATTTTTATAACTTTAGGTGTGGAATAAAAATTGTAGGTGTATTACAAATTTCTTTGTAGGTGTTTGAGGTTTAAGTACTGGTAGATCATAATTTTATTATCCTGTATATGATTTTTATAGTGTTGGGTTTTATCCTTTTGGAAACATTCAGTTTACTAACCCAGTACAAGATACACACCATATGCAGTCACTCCTTTGATCATACAGACTACGAAGAATCTAAATGACAGATATCATGTTGCTGCACGATGAATAATAATTTGAAAGAAAACTTTGCAAAAGTCTAAACACTTTAAATATACCAATCTATTTTTGTAATGTGTACATATATGTTAGGACATGCAAGTTTCATCTAGATAAATTCAAAAGCCAAGGAAAACAAGAACATCACCATCAGTATACCAGAAGGTAAACCGAGAGCAGCGGCAATGGGAGCTATGTCATTAATTTCATCTATAGATATCTCTTTTTCATGTAAACTCTAGTTTTAGTCTGGCAGTACCTGAGGATAATTCTGATCAAACCTGACTAGTAAAGATCAAGTCTCAGTGTCATGACTTAATTTGAGTATTCACGTTCCCTCAATCATAGGTAATCACCACGAATCACAAGTAGACATGTTATGGGGCTCCAGTATACACGGAAGAGGCCTAATAGTCGGCCGAATTAGGGGCTTAGCCCAAGTTATCTAGGGTTTAGAGGAGCTGTCCTCCTATATAAACACATGTACCCCTTCGATTATAAGAAGACAATAAACATATACTATTGTCGTCTCCCTCAGGAGACGGGAGCCTCAAACCCTAGCCGCACCCTGCCCTAGCCGCCGCCTCCTCCCTCTCGCAGCGACGGCGCCCAGCCGTCGGCGTCTGCGCCTCCAGCCTCACCGCCCTCACTTCCATCCCATATAATCTACGCCTAAGACCTGGTAGAACCGTAGACTCTACCAATTTGGTATCAGATTGCTCTGGTTCGATGACTTCTTCAGGCCTCCCCACCGTCGCCGCCTCCACCGGCGCGGCCACCGCCACCTCGCAGCAGCCGCCGCCGGCCACCTCGGGTGCGCCCGCCTCGGGCACCGCGGCCATGGAGACCGACGTGGCCCCCGTCCTCTCTCCGGCGGAGATGTCGTCGGCGATCCGCGACCTCACCCTGGCGGTCTCGAACCTCCGAAACTTCCTCCAGGCTCCCTACGCGCCACCGCCCCCGCCGGCTGCGCCCTTCGCGCCACCACCACCGCCTACCGTTGCGCCCCAGGGACTCCCGATCACCCAGATCAGGTTCCCGTCGTCGCCGTCCCCGCTGCCGACGTGGATCGACACGCCGACCTACACGACGGCGCCGCCACAGCCGACGGTGCTGCAGCCGCCCGCGACCACCTTCGGGGGGTTCGGCGGGTATACTGACCCACACGCCGGGAGCTCCATGGTGCCGCAGTACTCTCCTCCCGCCACGATGGGTCGCCACGAGGGCGCCTACACGGCCTCGCCGCACGTGCAGCAGCCGCCTCGCTTCAGTTCGCCACCTACGACGGCACCGTCGACCCCCTAAACTGGCTCAATCAGTGCGCCCAGTTTTTCAGGGGCAGCGGACCATGGCATCCGACCGCACGTGGATCGCCTCCTACCACCTCCGCGGCGCCGCACAGACGTGGTACTACGCCCTCGAGCAGGACGAGGGCGGGATGCCTCCGTGGGAGCGCTTTCGTGACCTGTGGCTCCTCCGGTTCGGCCGCCCATACGTGGGAGCCGCCTGGCCGAGCTCGGTCGCCTCCCCTTCACCACCTCGGTGCAGGACTTCGCCGACAGCTTCCAGACGTTGGTCTGCCATGCGCCTGGCGTCACGGCTCGTCAGCGCGCCGAGCTCTTCGTCGGCGGCCTCCCCGACCACATCAGTGTCGACGTCGAGATGCGCGACCCCTAGGACCTGCAGACGGCCATGTACTACGCGTGCGCGTACGAGAAGCGCGCCAACGCCATACAGCAGGCATTCCCGGGCCGCGGCGCGCGCCCCCGACCCGCACCGGCGACTGCCACCCCGACGCGCCCCGCCCTGTCGGCCGCTGCTGCAGCCGCCCTCGCGCCGACACGTACCTTCCGACGCTTGACGTCAGCCGAGCAGCTCGAGCGGCGCCGCAAGGACGTGTCGGGTCATACGTGCGCCCGCCTGTTCTACTTGGAGACCGTCGACGACGCGGAGGTGGAGGTCGTCACCACGGAGCTCGACGCCACCACACTCTCCGAGGCCGGCGTCACGACCTACGGGCCGGTCGATGCGACCGCCTTCGTCATCTCCCTTCATGCCATGGCGGGCATCAAGACGGGGTAGATGATGCTGCTTTCGGTGATGATCCACGGGGAGCGTCTCACCGCGCTCGTGGACACGGGCTCGACGCACAACTTCCTGTCCAGGGACGCCATGCGCCGCCTCGCCCTCCAGCCGGTGGGCGCGGAGAAGTTCAGCGTCACCGTCGCCAACGGGGACCGCATTGCTTGCCAGGGCGTGGCACGGCAGGTTCCCGTCCTCATCGGCGACGAGCCCTTCTCCATCGACTGCGTCGACATCGACCTGGGCTGCTACGACTTCATCCTCGGCGTCGACTTCCTGTCCACACTAGGCCCCATCCTTTGGGACCTCGACGTGTTGTCCCTCATCTTCTGGCGCGAGGGCGGCCGTCGCGTTCAGTGGACAGGCATCGGCGGCTCCGGCACCATGACCCGCAGCTTCAGTTGATGGCGGCCGCACTTGACGAGGCGCATCCTCTCCTGGTCGACCTCCTGCAGCATCATAGCGACATCTTCGACGAGCCACAGGGCCTCCCACCCGTGTGGCCCTGTGACGACCGCATCCACCTGCTGCCGGACACGATGCCTGTCGTCGTGCGCCCGTACCGGTACCCCCAGCTGCAGAAGGACGAGCTCGAGCGCCAGGTGGTTGTGCCTTCACTGGTGTGGGCTGATATCTCCATGGACTTCATCGAGGGCCTTCCCAAGGTGGGCGGCAAGTCCGTCATCCTCATGGTGGTTGACCGCTTCTCCAAGTACGCGCACTTCATCGCCCTCGTTCACCCCTATACAGCCGCGTCCGTGGCCCGAGCCTTCTTCGACGGCATCATCCGCCTCCACGGGTTTCCTTCGTCCATCGTCAGCGACCGTGATCCTGTGTTCAGGGGTCACGTCTGGCGGGATCTCTTTCGGCCGGCGGGCGAAAAGCTCCGCATGAGCACGGCGTTCCACCCTCATACGGATGGCCAATCCGAGGTGGTCAATAAGGTGATCGCCATGTACTTGCGCTGTGCTACAGGTGATCGCCCACGAGCTTGGGTGGACTGGTTGGCATGGGCGGAGTACTGCTACAACACCTCATATCAATCCTCCCTGCATGCCTCACCTTTCGAGGTGTTCTACGGGCGCCCACCTCCGCCGATGCTTCCTTACGAGCCTGGCACGGCTCGGTCCGAGACGGGGGCGACTTACTCCGTACCCGCGACGAGATCCTTGCTGAGGCGCGCCAGCGTCTTCTCCAAGCACAACAGCTGGCCAGGAAGTACTATGATGCTCCTCATCGCGAGGCGGACTTCGCGGTGGGCGATTGGGTGTGGATGTGCCTCCTTCACATGACCACGTGTGGTGACCCGGCATACCACTGCATGGTGTAGTATGCAAGTCTGATATAACACCAATGAAACACCGTTCCATGAGTATTATATCGCTCAGAGTGGTACAACAGAAACATATGCGGGTCCAAGGCATGTCTATAGAATTACAACTCTGACTCTGTTACAGAAGATCAGCATAGCCTCCTACTTTATAATGAGGTAAAACTGCAAATAAACTCCAGAAGAACGACTCGTAGTCTAGTCTTATCACGAACTCTATTGGTAGAGTATATAACTAGCTATAGAGGCTAGGAATAGATTCTAGCTAAATAGGAGCTAGGTTTAGGAAGCTAGGTCCTTTCTATTGCTAGTCTAGGTTTTCTCCTTGTTGAATGTGGTATCTGACTCTCCTGACATGGTCCTATCTCTTGAAGTAGTTGTTGACTCCTCGGCCTTCGAGTTGCACTGTAGATCCTCCTATGATGCCTCCATACCTAAGCAGGGGATTTAAGAGTGGGATGAGTACGAGCGTACTCAACAAGTTCATTTTAGGAAAGAGGTGTTTAATGCACTAGCTACAGCCATAGACCAGAAAGTCATAGGCAATGCAAGTTTTTGTAATCATTTCTTCAAAAGGTTGCTTTTATTCTGAAGAGCTATGTCCGTCAGCCTTCACCGTTGACTAGAACTTCATGGAGTTCCTTTTCGGCAGCGTTCGCAGTTCCATATCCCGAACAGGGAGTGACTGGTCACGGTTCGTTACACTCTGCAGAGGTGTGTTGCTTTACCCATAAGAGATCTTAACCTTGGTGCCAACCGGGCATATGTTCCCGTCCACACTTCCTTTGGTGTGAGGCCCGGTATAAGGTCCTAGTCAATCATGTTCCTCCGCTACCTCGAACACCCACCCTTTGTTGCAATCTCCGACCCTGGGTCCACGCCGGTTCACTTACGCCAATTAAGGCGGGCCCCGACCACGACGACAATGCAGGGCTCTACCATACATTCCTACGCCCGCAGTGGCAACCCATCATAGACCTCATTCCCGTTGGGACTTCTACGGGTTCCCACCCTGCATCATGTCTCTCGAGATCATGTGCACCCGGTAATGAGCATCCGTTGATGAACGAGAGGTGGAAACACTTTTGACTACTCCGTCCCATTCCGATCTTATGGTAAACACTGGTTATACGGCACAAGAATCATTGGACGACATTTGTTGTTTAATCCTAGATGGATATAAACCCTTGCAATGGAACCTCCACCATATCAACACAATCCATGGTTCCATTGCCCACCACATAGTCATATTCATAATTATGAAAATAGTGGTTTTGCTTTTTATGCAATAGTGATAAACATAGTACTTGGCAAGTAATTTGGTAAAAATACTCAAATGACATGAGCAAGCGATGAACTTGCCTTTCTTGACTGCAAGATTATGCAGACAAGGTCTTCGATACGCAATAATTCCAAATTCTGAAATAGCATCATCGTCCGGTAAGGACGATGTTTAAAAGATTGGCAAGTATGCAATAATGCATAAGTATGAGATGCAATCGCTCTAAGCGTGACCTAACCTCGATGACTTAGGGTTAGTGAGTTGTAATGATTTTTTTAGGGTGTGTTGCACTTTTAGAGTGATTCACAAACAAGGTTCTTATTAGGGTTTTGTTGTCTTAGAATCATAAACAGTTGGTACAATGCATAATAACAATCATATACACCAAGGAATAGTAGTTGTATAATAAGTAAAGAGCAGTTGTCAATTTTAAGTCCTATTGTGCATGGTTAAGGATTACTTGTTATATACTTCAAAAGAATAACTTTTGAAGAACATGTTTTTTTTACTAAAGAACAAGTATGATAATTAGGGTTGTGGAGTTCTATGGTTAACTATGGTTCTAATTGGTTTCTAGAGTAAGAATTAGATGGATCGCAACGATGTTGGATTCATTGACATCTAGGGCTTGTAAGGTTGAGTTAAGCCTAGGCATTCTAAGTAATTATTTATTCAAGGTTGCTATCAAGGTTGGTTCATCTTGCTGGTGATAGCTAGCTAGGGTTTATAGGTCTTATTAGGCAAGGTTGATGACTATTCTTTATTTTCTTCAAAAGAATAACTTTTGAAGAACATACTTCTTAAGGAATAAGAAGTATAACAATTAGGGTTGAGGTTGTCTAGGGTTTGCTATTGAATCTACTAAGTAAGGAATAGTTGGTTCCTAAATAGGATGGTTCATAAGTATCTCACCCTAGTATGTTTAGTGTGTATGTAATATGATACACAATATTGGCATGGTTGCTATTATGGTTAATCAACATGGTGTGATGTTAAATAGGGATAAATAGGCTTGTTGTCTCTAAGGATATGAACTAGAGTTTACACTTGGTTAACCCTATTTGATCATCTAGGTCTGATGCAGATGAACACATAGGATACCCATCTTATTAGAGATAGGTTTTCTACATTTTATGTGGTCATGGTAAATATTTAGTTGCTATTATGGTTCTATGACTACTATTGGAGTAACAGGATCACATGTTAACTTGGGATTTAGGTTTGGGAACCATTTAGGGTTCATATAAGTAATAGAGCTAGGGTTCTAAATGGTATTAGGGTTTTAGTATTACACATGAAATGATAAGTTCATAGTTTTCTTCTTTATGGAACTAGGGTTTCATGACTACTATTTAGTTGATAAGTTAATAACTTCATTAATAAAGTTGAAGTTATTAATAACTTTGAAATAATAATATTGGATTTGGTATTTTATTAATTTTCAAGTATTAATAATTAGGGTAATTACTAATCAGGGTTTAAATCCTTCTAATAAGGATTTAATAAAATAGCAATTAAAGAAAATTAGTTTTAATGTTTTCTTCATTTATTTACTGGTTTTTATTTAATTTGGAAACTTTTCCTAATTATTGAATTTGAATGGAATTTAGAATTAAAAGAAAAGGCTTAAATTAACAAGTATTAAATAATTGAATTTTTATTAAAAATAAAAATTTCATATTATATTTTTATTGGATAGAGTTTACTCTTCTAAGAATTTTGATATCTTATTTTAATTTTTCTCAGTTATTATGAATTTTATATGATTATTTGAAGTTTCAGATATTTTCTGTAAATGAAAATAAACAGGTGGGGTTTGGCTGAGTCAGCTGCCACGGTGGCGTCGAGGTGGCAGCTATGGCCACCACCGGCGGCCAGTGACGGTGATCGCCGGTGATACGGCGCTCGCGCGGTCAAACTACCCATACAGCGAGACTCAGCGCGCCGAGGTGAACACGCAGGTACCATCGCCGCCCCTATTTGGTCGCCGGAGCAAGCTCGCCGATGATGCCGCACGGTGGTGCTCACGGGTGAACGGCGCGGCGATGATTTGGGAAGCAATCGGACGGGCTAGGCATGCCATGAGGATCAGGAGCTCACCAGGGTCACAACGCGCGTGACGGCGAGGCTTGCCGGGGCCTGTGTCGCCGGAATCGCCTGCTCCCGTCGTCGGAGAAGACGAGCTCGACGGCGGCGCTACGGTCCGGTCG
The DNA here is from genome assembly GCA_030979885.1 of Lolium multiflorum. Classification (NCBI taxonomy): domain Eukaryota; kingdom Viridiplantae; phylum Streptophyta; class Magnoliopsida; order Poales; family Poaceae; genus Lolium; species Lolium multiflorum. The sequence continues at coordinate 155,633,757 of CM061748.1, read as the reverse complement.
GGGTCGATTCCTCTTGCAGGGGGAGCATGTCGAGGACGGCGGTCTCAGCGGTGGTAACGGCGAAGCTTGGGGATGCTTTGAACGGCGGCAATGGTCGACGTCTGCGCGGCTAGGGTTTCGGTAGGAAGGGGAAAAACGGAGAGGAGGAAGAAACTCGGGAATTAGGGTTCGTCGCGAGCCTTTATACGGCGCCAGGGCGCGCCTCGTCACGCCATCGGTCGAGGAGGAGCCGCGAGCGACGAGGAGAAGAGGAGCACGCCGTCGTGCTGTCCTCCATGTGCACGAAGAGGATGAGGATGACTCCTCCCTCTGTTATTTTGGCGAAGGGTACGTGGGTGGCCTGTTGGGCTATGACTTGGGCCGTGGTGTTGGGCTCGTGATGGGCTGCATCGATGGGCTGCTGCTGGGCTCCTATGGCTGGTAAGGTTCAGGTAAGCCCCATTTCCTTTATCTCTTTTATTTTCTGTTTTTATTTCTTGTTTTGAATTCTGCTTTGAATTCAGATTGGAATTATTTTCTATCTTGCAGGTATTGCTCATTTAATTCATACAAGTATTAGTCCAGGGTGCTGCAAAGTCTGGAGTGGTGTATTTGCAAATTTAATATGATACTATATCATTGTTTTATTAATTAGTATTAGTATGTGGTTTAAATTTCCATATAGACATGAATTTGAATAATAACTTTGAAAATATTCAAATTGTTTTCTACATGATATTATAATGTCACCTTGAAATACTTAGAGTTAATAATACTCTCATTATGGTTTGGTTCTAATTATAATCGTAAGTGGTTGATAATCACACATGGTTTTAATATAGGGTTTATCATTGGGTGTCTCTTGTGTTTAACAATTGAAGCATAGGTTTCAATTAATGAACAAATAGGGTTCTAATCATATTCTCCTAATTGTACATGGTTTGAATCTCAAATATGGCCTATGTTTTAATCTTCCCTATGTATGATAATATAATTACTGGCTTAATATTTCATGTGCTCCTTTAGTTACTAAGCATCTGAAAATGGGTTCTATCTTATTCCATTGGACTTCTATTAGAATCCTTAATTCATCATTGAGGTAACTAAAATGTCTATGGTTCTTTTTATAGTTAACTTTGGTCATATGGATGGATGGTTTCTCACCATATAAAGTATAGAGTTTTACTCTAAGGTTTTCTTATGTTCTTTAATTGAGGGATGAGTGGAATATAAATGTGGTAGGATTCTACTTATGATCACCAAGTGAATCACAAGTTAAGGTTGGGATATAAGCCTAGGGTTGCTTACTAGTTACCTCTCTATGATTTCATGTGGTGTATCATATCTACTTATCCTATTAGGATTTAACTTATCCTCACATACCTCAAGAGCATGATCATGTATTAAACATGATCAACTTGTTCTTAATTACTCTACCTCAAGTTCTTAGGTTTATGATCATTACCCAATGGTGATGATCATGCATGGTATGGGCTTCCCAAAGTATCACTAGAAGTGTTTGTCTAGGGTTATACCAATTACCTCTCTCACTCCACAAGGACTTGGACTAATATCTAGGTTTATACTCAAGGAATGATGATATTATTATCTAAACATGTGGTTTTCCTAAGAATTCTACCTTGCTATCTTCTGTAGCTTGTTCTTCAGGAAATCTGATAAACCTGCTTCTTGTGGTATGCCTCCACCTCCTAGCTGCTTCATCTTGGTCCTATCTAAATTATGGAGTGGCCCAACTCTTTGGTTTGCTTGTATCATGGTACAAGATGATGGAATGAATGAGGTAGAGGGTTCCTTTTATAGTCTTGAGCTTGCTCTAGTATCATGACACATAGGTGGTGACTCTTGTTTTAATTTGATGAGTAAGGTACTTGGTTGTCATGCTCTCATCCATGGCAATCCTTTAAGCATGAGGTGGCATAACTTAGGATTCAAGCTATGTAGATATTTCCATCCTATGTGGCATGGGTATTATCCTCTCATTTGATTTGTTTTTGGGATGGCCAAGTGGCTTTTGTTACTAAATATCTCGTGAATGAGTTTATGCTTGTGGTTGAGTCACTATATCATATGTGTTTGTATTTATATTCTAATTGGGATCAAAATGTCAAAGGCCTAGATTATACCTCAATTTTGAATGGTGATGTTTGATTTCACCAAGGCATGATCATATGAGTTTCAAAATACTCATAGTTAATTTTATTCAAATAGTTTGAACTATAATTCGTAATGTAAATGAATTTAGTTTTGTGATATTCCACATATTTAATAAGTTATGATTAAAATCAGAATGTGTGGCTTTTATGCACTTAGGTCCTTGTGTTTTACCATATTTGATAATAAGTTTTAAAGTGAATTAAATTATACCCCAAAGTTAGTTGCTCAACTTTTAAGTGTTAATAATTTAGAGTTTGTTTATTATCTCTTTGATGGGTATAGACCTCTCCCATCTCTATGGTTTAATGATAACCTTGTGTTGATGGTACATTCAAAAGTTTAGTTCAAGAAATACCATGAGGTTCATGGTAGAAATATTTATTTGTTAAAGATATGGAACAGATAAGTGAAGGATGGTTTTCTTAATTTGTAGTTGAATAGATGTTTATATGTTATGGCGAGGATTACCATATTATGATCTTTTGCAAGATCAAGCAATTGGTCATTAAGTAAAGTGTTGTTGTGTTGATTTTAGTTCCATTTGATCTAACCCCTTAGATCAAATCATCTCTACCCAAAACAAGGTTTTAACGAAGGTCACATTGAGGTTTATAACGCTTGACTTGATGAGCTACTTCAATTCCACCAAGGTTAAGTGAAACTTCAGTTATCGTGACTGTTTTACTTTAAAGCGCGAAAATTTCCCGGATTTTCTATGCATGAATGCAATGCACACATATGTTTCCTCTATTTTTGTAACCCCAAATCCTGGGATATTACAGTCTCTACCCCTTAAACTAAACTTCATCCTCGAAGTTTGAACTCTCTCACGTTTCCGGAGTGTGCGTCTGACTTGTGCAGACTACATCTTTTCTCGAACTCCATGGAAATATTATTGGATATAATTGAGTATATCCCTTGTCCAGATTCTTCCTGGAATCCATTAGTATTTTTCTCTGAACATTGACTTCTTCCTTCAATTCCATGATTTCTTTTAATATTATAATCTTGTTTCGTTTCTCATTGAGGATTCAATGATCGAGACTTCTTCTTGTGCTGATGGTCTTAACGGAAAACTGATTGGATAACATACTAGTGGGTAAAGCTAGGTCTTTGTTTTCCCTTACTACCAAAACTGCAATAATGGTACTTAGTAAGGTACTTACCATGGAAATGGTCTTGATGGTTTATTTCACTATGAATGGATTAGACTCATTTAGTCTATCCAATCATGGATTATAGTTGATATCTATAACTAGTTTGGGTTCTTTAGGTTCCATGAAAGGAATCTTTCTATTAGTATTTAGTTTTGGTATGGTCTAACTCCTTCGGTCTTTGGCCTATTTGAGCTGTATTTGGTCTATGGTATTTCCTTCATCCAACTTCATTAAACTTAGCTTACTTGAGCTTTCGTACTTTTGAGTAAATATTACTCCCCTTTCTCAAGCTATTGTACAATTCTTGCTTCCTCGAGGTATAAACAGCGGCTTCTGGTCTGACATCCTTCTGAAAGTAGTGTTCGATAATCTTATGAAAATAAGATCGAACTTCCTCTCAGTTCGGACCTTCTTCTTGTATCTTGCTCAAAATCTTGAGTTATTGTACATCCAACTCAATCGTTACTCTACCCCTTGGAGTTTTCTTATGGTCTTCAACTCCTTTTTCTTCCAACCAATGGACTTTTAGTTAGAATATTGATCTTGGTCTAGTTTATGGGTTGTACTCTTCTAAGGTTTTGCGAAGAATATCTGTGGTGTATCCACTCAATTGTGGATATCCAATGTGAATCCTTCGACTGAATGTTTTTAAGTCATAATTATTTGACTGACAAAATTGTATTTGTTCATAACTTCTTGGTACAAATAATCCAATTATGGACTACTTGGTACCAATTGTGGCTATTTGTCATCTAAAAGTGTACTCTATTATAGGTTTTGACCAATGGGTCGGGACATCTTCTAATTTATCTCGCAGTATTGAGCTTATACCAACTGTGGTCTTCTGATACCAACTGTGGTCTTCTTATATCTGCTATGGTTTCATAGGTCATCTTCCTTTCTTCAGGGTTTATTTTGCAAGAGAACCACTAGCTGACACTATAAATATAGTATCCTGAGTGATTTCCGATGCATTCCCTCTTCCATAATGACTATGGTTCTATTTCATCTTCACCAATAATCATCATATTTCTCACCTTCATGCTTCTTATGTACTAAAGTACTCCTCTGTTGAGGTAAAGCATGAATTTTGATTGGTACTTCCTTCTGAATATTGTGGTTGCTTCCCACAACTTTGTTTTTCTGATGAACCTTCATCTTGTCTTCAGAATCTTCACAATTCGTCACTTCCTCACACGTATACTATTACCCTCTAGATCTATAGCATCAAGTAAGAGCTTGATATTGCAACATGCACTTGCATATCAAAGTCAAACTTCATGTATGGATCTAGTCAAACAATGAAAATCCAATAAAATTCAAGAAGATTCAGCTTTGTGCTTATAATACACACCATCATAAGCCTGAAGATAATAGTTGAATAAGACATCTCTAAACATCAGGCTCTGATGTGTAGTATATAACACCACATAAGATAGGTTTATATCGTGATACTTAGCACGAGTATATATGGCATGCTACTATTTGTATCAACATTTACCTGAATTGCACAATTTGCAATGAGATAAACTTGAAACAAAAGGGTCTAGGTAGTTAAGGTTAATTTAATTTCCTTTGGAAGTACTAATTTAACTTCCATTTTGTTGAGGGCTATCTCACATGATATATCTAGGTTCTAACATTGCTACTCTAAACACATAACTATGGAAATATATTTCTTATACTTCCAAGTGTTTATACTATCATAAGAGTATGGACATGATGTGCTTGGCACACTTCCCATGGTTTTGGAACACAATTCTTGCACTATTGTTGAACAACTGGCTTCTTATTGTTCTTCTAATTATTTATGATGTTCTATTCCATCACATAACGATTCTCAGATGAATCATATATGATTACTATTTCTATCATGTAAGTATACATATTTTATTCCTATCTCTTGTAACACCCCAACTTTTGCAACCTTGTTAAGTGACCAGAATGCAAAAATCAGGGGGAACAAAAACTTTTTCTAACAGCTTATTAAGATGAATTGCCTTGATCTGTTTGCAAATGAATTGACTTGATATGCTTGTTGGTATGAATGTGCTTGATCTGCTTGTTTAGATTTTCTCTTGGGTTACTCAGGGAGTAATTCCTCTTTAATAGAAACACATTAGTCACTTACTAAATAAAATACATGTGTGGCTTAGGAAAAGATGCTCTCCTTTTTCACTACATCAAACCTTTTCGCTTACGGCCACATGAGTGTGCCTACTTAAAATTCATCCATGAGATATAATCCAGCTCCAACCATCCTTGATTTAAAGCTTGGGATCATCTACTCCTTAATACATCCCTCTCTTATACCCTAGTAAAAAACCCTAAGACCTCAGAAATTTGGCAAAGTCCTAACACTGTTATCAGGCTCCATGTTGAATCCTCTGGATTAAGCTGCCCTTGTCATCCATGGCAATGCACTTGGCCCTAGGCCTACCTGGTCTTGAGAACTTCCCAACCCTATCAATGCACTAGACCAGATCACCCCTCTACCCACTTTTCCTTGAAGGTTTTGAGGCCAAGTCAAAAATCTATTTTGACAGTGTTAAGAAGTTCAAACTTTGGCAGCTGCTCTCAAAGCACCCGCAGCTGTTGCTGGTAAACCCAGGGCATGAATCTCATCTATGCAACACCCTCTACAACTTCCACGTCTTGCATGTCCCATAAGAACCTTGCAATCCATTTTTCCCAACTTGATTTTGTACCCTACCCAATGTTCCAGTTGAAGACCCCTTCTTCCTTTCTAACCCATTGTTCTCCTTTACTTTGAGTTTAAAATTTCACAAAACCAAGTGTAGAAATGATAGCTACATTATGTAGTGATCCTCTACATTTGAGATCCCATTTTATAAAAACTGATTTCTCTCTTCCTCTTACAAAATCCCCAAAACCCCCATAGTTTTCTTCTCTAGTTTTGATCACAAAACTATTTTCTAGTTTTATCAAAGCTTTACAAATTATTTTCTCAAATAAGATGGGAAATGTGTGTGGTATTTCATATCACCTTATTTTCCACCCAAAAATAATTTCTATATATTTATCTTCTTGGTTTTATTTTTTTTTGGACAAAATGCATGTTATGGTACTTGTACCCTTTCTTGCTTATTTTAAAATTTGAGAAAAACCTACCTTGCCTAGTAATGCAAGTAGAGCATTTTGAAATTCTTGTACTACCTAGCTACTCTCAATATTTTCAAAGTACTTTTCCAATAAATCTCATTTCAAAATTTCCATAGCCATAGGTAGTGATCCAAATTATTTATCACATGAGCCCTTTTATAATAGCAACCCTTGTGTACCATATATGAATATCTTTGATCTATTCAACACCACCTCATCTATATACCCATGATCATCTTGTGGGTCAATTGTTCATGTTTAGATTTAATGCCCCTTTCCCTCTCTATTTCTTAAGCACTCAAATCTTTCTTATTTCTATCTAAGAATCAAAACCTACCTATCTAACCTTACCTTGTTCAATTGATCAAATGGTAAACCATCCATGCATGGCACTAGATAAGTGGCCGGCTATGCCATGCCCTCCCCTCCATGCACCACATCTCCTTTATCTCTCTCTTCTCTCTCCTTTCTCTTGTTGTTGTTAAAACCACCCCCTAGGCCCATGCACCTGCACACTTCTCTCTCTGGTCGACCACCCCAGCTATGCTACAATGATCACATTGTCCTTTTGTGTTTGGATGGAGTTGGGAGATACGGAAGCCATGCACATGCTCGGGCATGTATAGATCTTGGGAGATCCTCGCTGCAGCCCTCCTCTCTTCATCTCGTTGGTACTTGCACAAGTTCAGAACCCCACACCGCCCCTAGACATCATGTATCCCTCCCTAGTTAACCCTACCCTCTCTCTCCTTTCTTGTCTCTCACGGTGGACACCACGAGTTGGACGGCAGCGAAGTGACCCCTCCTGGTGGAATGGCTGCGCCACTAGACTCCCCTGCAACCCCTCTCTGCATCACGCATGCTCCCAAAGTCGCCCTTGACCCACCGCCTCTCGTCCGCAATTGCCAAGCACGTGGTCACCACGGCTGTGGACGCCCCGGCGTTCCCGCTCATTACCTCCTCTCCTGTCACCTCCATCGCTTCAAGCCTTCAAGGCATGACACTGTGACACCAACTAGTGCCCCAGCACCCTCCCTCCTCCTCTATTCAACGGATACTACCAATCGAACACCTGCGTGCTCTCTGAAAGCACGACACGTCCCGGTCGTTCCAGCCGGCGTATCTCCTTTATTCTGGTCGCACGACACTCTACTCACTGTCCCTCGCACTTTGGCACCGCCCTCGCTTCCCAATCATGTGCGCCCGTCCTCGCCACAACTCCCGTGTTCGCCGTCCACACCAACGCCTCTCCTTGGCCTTAAAGCCAGAAGCTACCCGAGCCTTCTCCCTGTTCCTCATACTCCTCTGCACCCCTCAGGGATAACCAGAGACGGGGCTCTGTATTGTTCTACCCTCTGCTTGATGAAGAAGATCAATCAGGACCGTCGCCCGTCGACCGCCGCTCGCTGCAGCCATGGCTGCTGCTCCTCCTCCTTCCCATCTCTCTTCGTTCTCCTTGTCCTTCTCTCACCGCGGCGCATCTGACCTAGCCCCTCCTTCTTACAGGAGCACCGGAGGAGACCTGCGCCGTCGAAGTTCATCCTCCGCCGGCGCCATGCACATCATGGTCTGCGTCAACGGCCGCGAGCTCGTCTGCGACTTCAAGCCGAGGCCCGCGCGGGTGAGGCCAGCCCCGCCATCCTCTTTCCCGTGTGCTGCCGCTCGCCCGAGACGCGTCTCCGTCGAGCTCGGCGTCCGCATCGCCCATGCATCGTCGGGGGTCCTCGCCAGTGCGTCCGCGACGCCGGGAACAGACGTCGCCGTCACAGCTCCACCTTGCGCCGTCCTCCGCCTTGTTCCCGCCATCTCCAGAAGCCCACGGTGAGCCCGTGTCCCTCCTCGATTCCCTCCGTCGCGTAGTTACGACCGCGCCGCCGATCTCTGGCTGCTGCGGACCGAAACACCGCCACACCGCGCTCGTCGCGGATGCGCACGGCATGGGCCGTCGGATGCCCATCCTGTGGCTGCATGCGGCCTGAGCACATGCATGGCCAGCAGGCCGGCGGGCCCCAGGCGCCAGCGTGGCGGGCCACGTCCCCGCACTCAAACGGGAGTGTCTCCCGCGCTGCAGCATCGCTGCCGGGCCGGATCTGGCCAGGCCCAGTCATCCCGGCCCGATCCTCTTTTCTTCTTTTTTTCGTTTATAAAACTGCCAGCAAACTCCTGCCTAGCTTTTAGCTCACCATAAATTCATAAAATGTTCAAATTGGTTGATTCAAATTTCTGAATTCTCACCAATAAATTATCTAACACAAATAAATGCATTCATGTGATTTAGTGCTCTAAACGTGTGCTGTTAAATAAAAACCTAAAAAGTTACTGATTGTGTATTTTATTTATGGTGCAAGATTTATGAACCCTTTCTGCATGAGGTTAATTTTGATGTAAAGGATGAGTAAATACCTTTGTTTGGAAACTAGTCTCACATGCAGAAGCTTCCTGGATTTTGTTTGGTTAGCAAATTACAATTTGACCAGAGAGATATTCCATAAATTTTATTTCAAAAACCAAAAATGTTTTTGAAGTAAAACCAAGTGGTACTGGTAGATATAATGTTAAGGTATTTCTGTGACAAAGAAAATAATTGTTAGATTGGTAGTGTATGCCTGGGGAATTTATTACTGAAATAGGGCATCTTTTCAGTATTTGATTTTTATAAAATCACTTACAAATCAGAAAAATACCAAACCAGTGGGGTTAGTTCACATTTAGTCTCACCTATCCAGGGGTATGCTTGGTGTTCGTTTGTGATACTCTGATACTGGTGTGCCTAGCTATTTATGTTCTCTGGATTCTGTCTTGTTTAATTTGTCTAGATTAATTAAAAATTAATCTGCAAGTGATTCTTGTGCAAGTGTGTTCTAAATGTTGTTAGATTTCTGTAGGTATGCTGCATGTATTTTTGTGAGCCACAGAAAGATTTAAGACATTTATTTGGTCCCTAAGTCATTTCTGTTTTTATAAAAATCATAACTATTATTTTATAAACCCAAATTTAGTGAATCCAATTTTTCTAGCTTTATAAAGTCAAGCTTTACTCTCTGTGATTTTACCAAATTTTTATGTGCATTGTTCTAGAGTGGCTTGTTAAATTGATGGTAGTGCTTATTTTACCCGTAGGGCAATTGGGTTGTTTTTGTTTCAAATGTTTTGTAATGAACTTTGGCACCAGGCCCTTTATGGTGGTTTCCAAGATTCATTATCTACTAGTATTAGTGCGGATTATATCTTGGTGTGAGCTAGAGCCTTTTTTTATCTTATAGTTGTTATGTTAAGGCCTTTTCGAGTAGCGGTAAAAATTAGCCCCTTTATAAATAAAATAACCACCTGGCCCCAAGTGCTATTTATTTTGTGTGTTTAGTACCTCTGATTGAGTGGTTTGATACTGATTTTGTATGAGTGATTGATGCTATGGCCATGTGTTGATTGTTCTCCCTTTTCTTTTTCGACGTTAGAATGCGAACGCTATCGGAGAAGAATGAGAGGATCTTGGTCAGGACTTCGAAGAGGAAGGGAGAGCAAAGTTTCGTGAAGATGAAGTCCAGGGACAAATAGCCAACCAAGGCAAGCCACCTCTTGATGCATCTCTGATCCCATATATCTTACTCTTGCATTATTGCAGGTTTTATAAAGTGCATGTCTTTTTATTTTCATTTCGGTGGTTAGTGCCACACGGAGTTTTATTAATCCACCCTTAGGGTGCAGCCCTCGTTGGTACCTACTGAACACATCTCTATTAGTGATATGGTGCTTATCACCTGGTCATCCTTGTCGCCAATTTTCAAGAAAAGTTGGACTATAGGTTTGGAGCCCTGGAAAAATGGTTGTGAAATTGTTTTCAAGAAAAGAAGTTTATCAAAAACCTTGGAATGGGGTAGCCCTGCCCAAGTGTGATTTTATGAAAGAAAAAAAGGTTTATGGAAAGAAGATTTGTTGGAGGCAAGTGGAGGAATGAAAATGTTTTCGAAAACTTTAGCGCCTAAGTACTCACCCGGACTAAAAGACAGTGCAACCACATTACCCCAAAGTGGGCACGGGCGTAGCGTAGTAGTTTGTCTCGCCTTAGTTTGAGTCCTGCAAGTGTAGTGGCAGTCCGACCATGGACGCTTCGACCGGGGTTCTTCCCATGAGAAGGACGCAACCCATTTGCCTTTTTAGGTACGCGGGTACAACTTATGAGCTCCCATTGAAAGATGCCGAAGTGGTTGGATGGCATTCCGGAGGGTCGGGTGTCGGGGACTTTGCAACTCCGGGTAAACGGCATCCCGGACTCTGGTGTTGGGAGGTACAACTCATTCGGCATGTCTTAGGCTAAGGCGAGCAAGCGAAAAACTACGATCGGTTATCCGAGCCTCGCGTTGTGACGCATGGTGAACCAGGGATGATCCCGGCGGATTTATCGGATCTTGTGGGGAAAGTGTACGACCTCTGCAGAGTGAAAACTATTCGAATAGCCGTGTCCGCGGTTATGGACGGTTGGAAAGGCTGCTGCTTAGCACTAAAGAGTTTTGGTTTACAAAAGTGTTTTTCTCAAATATTGTTTTGGGAAAGTGATGCCAGTGGGACTGGTGGAAAATGTACCTGGGAGGTACGGTGGAAAGTTGGAAAGGAAATGGCCATATGAGATGGCTGAAATTAAGGTCACCCTTACCTATTAGTCTGCAAATAAAATGGTTTACCAAAAAGTTTTCAACAAAGATATGGAAATGTCATTCTCTCGAGAGGAACCACCTCTCGCTCCTTGTCGCCCTAGTATAGTGCATGTTCCTTGCTACCGCCAAATTGCATATCCTTTACTTCTCTCTAAGGTGGTTTGCGAGTACAATTCATAATGTACTCATGGCTTTGTCCCTGGCTATTTACTTGGCCAGACTTGGTGGAGTTCGACACATGAAGAAGGAGTTGACGACGTCTATGCGAGCTAGGCACGTCTTCCCAGTCAGTTGCCTGTAGGGTTATGGCATGACTTGGGCCATGCGAACGCTTTCGACTAAAGTATTTCCGCTGTGTGATTGTTGATCTCCCGTCATTACGGCTCTTATGTAAGTATTGGTCAGGTGACCTGTTGTAATCTTTTTGTTCGGTACTGTAATGGATGATGTATTTGATACCAGTTCGGTTATGCTTTCACGACACACTGATCATGGGATCGTGAATGTGTATGCATAACGGTGTTTCGGACAGCTAGTCCGGGGCCCCACAGAGCTGGTATCAGAGCCATCCTGACTGTAGGAGACCTTAGTTAGCATGGACGTCAGTTAGGAAAATACTACTTTGGTAAAACTATTTACAAAACTTATTTTCTTCAACAAAAAAAAACCAGAAGATTAACTTCTATCTTTCTTACCTCTTCAAAAACTTCTCATTCTTACGTCGCTCTCTGATTTCTAAAGACTTTGGAAACTTCTTACTCTACTATCTCATCTCTTAAAAATAGATGTTGGACGATGTCCCCAACTCAGATTCGGAGACTCGAAGTCGAAGATGGATCAACCCTTCAGGAAGTCTCAAGTATCTCCGACTGCAGCTACTGAAGATTGGATGTCGACTTAGCACTATGCGTATAGGGATAAAAAGAGCATTTCTTTGGTTGTCACCAAAGTCTGTCAAGGAGTTGACCTTGTTCCTATTTGGACTTGCAATTTTGCAGTCGTCAAGGAACAAGTCCTCAATTTCTTGACTAGTAATTTTTAGGTTCGTCACGAGAAGTTGCCGTCTATGGAGCTCTTCAACAATGAACCCTCCGGAGACCTCACATCCCCAGGATGTTGAGACCAGAAGTTCTACGCAATTTTCACCACCTCAACATGGAAGAATCAACGCCAGGCTTGCTTCACCACCACCTGCTCTGAGGATCCTTGTTGGAGTCAATGTCAGCAAGATGAAGACGTCAACGTCTGTGACCAACCCAAGCCTATAGGATTGATAGGACAATCTCAATTATTTTCGATTGAGCTACCCCCGCGTATCAGGCATCCCTAGGTACTTAAAGTACCTCGATTGGTTTTCATGATTGCTTGTGGTTCTGAATTTGCTGTTTGAGTGCTTGTGATTGCTTGTTGTGTGTATGCTTGCTCTAGCCGTTGGCCTGAAAAACCCTTTCTATGTGGTAACCCTGTCTAGGAAACACTCCCTAAGTTTGTTTTCCCTCGCATTCGGACCAAATTTAGGTAGAAATTTTGACCGTTAGTTTACCAAAGTTAACGGAAAACTCTAACTCTAACTTGGGTAACAACTAGACGCAACCTTGTTTTCCCGTAGCACCCAACTTCAGTACGACATTCCAGCCATGACAACCTGCAACACCAACGAAGAAGAAGCCAATATCTTCAAGATTGACTTCAACCCTGCAAGAAGATGAAGCATACTAACAAGGTCTAACCGTAGGATGGAACCCTGCTAACCATAAAGAAACCTTCTTAAGACTCAACCATAGGGTACCATCTGTCTAGCTGAGCAGCCAAGCGAGAAGCCATCTCAAAGCCAAGATATCCTTCATGGTGCATCTGGTTATCCTCAAGTGAAGCCTTTGAAGAGAATTCAAGACTCAAGATTAGGAGTACTTTACCCGCTCTTTTCTTAACTGGTTGGAGTCAGCGCCAACCCGAAGGCTGAAGGCTGTTCTCAACATCTCATATTGCTGCTATATGTGGAGGCTAACTAGGATTTCCGCCAACTCAATAATTTAGCAGGCGCCCTACAAAGTGGTAATCACCGTGTGTGCATCTAGGAGCTACGGACTGCACCTTGCCCTCTGAGGATTTTTCAACTCAAGACAAGAAGATCAATGACTTCTTCAGAAGCGCCCGACAAGACCCCATGGTTGTAGCTCTGAGTTTTCCCGAACCCCCGATGAACAATCTTAAGGGTGGAAGACTTCGTCTTCCACTAAATTTTTAAGCCGACTGTTGAAAACTTTCAACTTTTCTAAAGCAATGTCTGGATAATCTAACCCTCCAGGAGTCTTGGAACCCTTGAAGATTGTCAGGAAGCTACAGATCTAACACCGGCAGAAAGAAGTCAACCTCTTCACGGAGCTTGTCCTCGGCGAAAGTCTACTGTGTCTCTCAGAAGCTGAAGTTGTAATCTTCCGACAACAGCATGTCCACCGGAGGATGGAGTCTAACTTAGGTTAACTTATAAAACCTTTCTAGCCCTACACTTAGTAATCTCGGGACGAGATTATTTTAAGGGGGGAAGGATCTGTAACACCCCAACTTTTGCAACCTTGTTAAGTGACCAGAATGCAAAAATCAGGGGGAACAAAAACTTTTTCTAACAGCTTATTAAGATGAATTGCCTTGATCTGTTTGCAAATGAATTGACTTGATATGCTTGTTGGTATGAATGTGCTTGATCTGCTTGTTTAGATTTTCTCTTGGGTTACTCAGGGAGTAATTCCTCTTTAATAGAAACACATTAGTCACTTACTAAATAAAATACATGTGTGGCTTAGGAAAAGATGCTCTCCTTTTTCACTACATCAAACCTTTTCGCTTACGGCCACATGAGTGTGCCTACTTAAAATTCATCCATGAGATATAATCCAGCTCCAACCATCCTTGATTTAAAGCTTGGGATCATCTACTCCTTAATACATCCCTCTCTTATACCCTAGTAAAAAACCCTAAGACCTCAGAAATTTGGCAAAGTCCTAACACTGTTATCAGGCTCCATGTTGAATCCTCTGGATTAAGCTGCCCTTGTCATCCATGGCAATGCACTTGGCCCTAGGCCTACCTGGTCTTGAGAACTTCCCAACCCTATCAATGCACTAGACCAGATCACCCATCTACCCACTTTTCCTTGAAGGTTTTGAGGCCAAGTCAAAAATCTATTTTGACAGTGTTAAGAAGTTCAAACTTTGGCAGTTGCTCTCAAAGCACCCGCAGCTGTTGCTGGTAAACCCAGGGCATGAATCTCATCTATGCAACACCCTCTACAACTTCCACGTCTTGCATGTCCCATAAGAACCTTGCAATCCATTTTTCCCAACTTGATTTTGTACCCTACCCAATGTTCCAGTTGAAGACCCCTTCTTCCTTTCTAACCCATTGTTCTCCTTTACTTTGAGTTTAAAATTTCACAAAACCAAGTGTAGAAATGATAGCTACATTATGTAGTGATCCTCTACATTTGAGATCCCATTTTATAAAAACTGATTTCTCTCTTCCTCTTACAAAATCCCCAAAACCCCCATAGTTTTCTTCTCTAGTTTTGATCACAAAACTATTTTCTAGTTTTATCAAAGCTTTACAAATTATTTTCTCAAATAAGATGGGAAATGTGTGTGGTATTTCATATCACCTTATTTTCCACCCAAAAATAATTTCTATATATTTATCTTCTTGGTTTTATTTTTTTTTGGACAAAATGCATGTTATGGTACTTGTACCCTTTCTTGCTTATTTTAAAATTTGAGAAAAACCTACCTTGCCTAGTAATGCAAGTAGAGCATTTTGAAATTCTTGTACTACCTAGCTACTCTCAATATTTTCAAAGTACTTTTCCAATAAATCTCATTTCAAAATTTCCATAGCCATAGGTAGTGATCCAAATTATTTATCACATGAGCCCTTTTATAATAGCAACCCTTGTGTACCATATATGTATATCTTTGATCTATTCAACACCACCTCATCTATATACCCATGATCATCTTGTGGGTCAATTGTTCATGTTTAGATTTAATGCCCCTTTCCCTCTCTATTTCTTAAGCACTCAAATCTTTCTTATTTCTATCTAAGAATCAAAACCTACCTATCTAACCTTACCTTGTTCAATTGATCAAATGGTAAACCATCCATGCATGGCACTAGATAAGTGGCCGGCTATGCCATGCCCTCCCCTCCATGCACCACATCTCCTTTATCTCTCTCTTCTCTCTCCTTTCTCTTGTTGTTGTTAAAACCACCCCCTAGGCCCATGCACCTGCACACTTCTCTCTCTGGTCGACCACCCCAGCTATGCTACAGTGATCACATTGTCCTTTTGTGTTTGGATGGAGTTGGGAGATACGGAAGCCATGCACATGCTCGGGCATGTATAGATCTTGGGAGATCCTCGCTGCAGCCCTCCTCTCTTCATCTCGTTGGTACTTGCACAAGTTCAGAACCCCACACCGCCCCTAGACATCATGTATCCCTCCCTAGTTAACCCTACCCTCTCTCTCCTTTCTTGTCTCTCACGGTGGACACCACGAGTTGGACGGCAGCGAAGTGACCCCTCCTGGTGGAATGGCTGCGCCACTAGACTCCCCTGCAACCCCTCTCTGCATCACGCATGCTCCCAAAGTCGCCCTTGACCCACCGCCTCTCGTCCGCAATTGCCAAGCACGTGGTCACCACGGCTGTGGACGCCCCGGCGTTCCCGCTCATTACCTCCTCTCCTGTCACCTCGATCGCTTCAAGCCTTCAAGGCATGACACTGTGACACCAACTAGTGCCCCAGCACCCTCCCTCCTCCTCTATTCAACGGATACTACCAATCGAACACCTGCGTGCTCTCTGAAAGCACGACACGTCCCGGTCGTTCCAGCCGGCGTATCTCCTTTATTCTGGTCGCACGACACTCTACTCACTGTCCCTCGCACTTTGGCACCGCCCTCGCTTCCCAATCATGTGCGCCCGTCCTCGCCACAACTCCCGTGTTCGCCGTCCACACCAACGCCTCTCCTTGGCCTTAAAGCCAGAAGCTACCCGAGCCTTCTCCCTGTTCCTCATACTCCTCTGCACCCCTCAGGGATAACCAGAGACGGGGCTCTGTATTGTTCTACCCTCTGCTTGATGAAGAAGATCAATCGGGACCGTCGCCCGTCGACCGCCGCTCGCTGCAGCCATGGCTGCTGCTCCTCCTCCTTCCCATCTCTCTTCGTTCTCCTTGTCCTTCTCTCACCGCGGCGCATCTGACCTAGCCCCTCCTTCTTACAGGAGCACCGGAGGAGACCTGCGCCGTCGAAGTTCATCCTCCGCCGGCGCCATGCACATCATGGTCTGCGTCAACGGCCGCGAGCTCGTCTGCGACTTCAAGCCGAGGCCCGCGCGGGTGAGGCCAGCCCCGCCATCCTCTTTCCCGTGTGCTGCCGCTCGCCCGAGACACGTCTCCGTCGAGCTCGGCGTCCGCATCGCCCATGCATCGTCGGGGGTCCTCGCCAGTGCGTCCGCGACGCCGGGAACAGACGTCGCCGTCACAGCTCCACCTTGCGCCGTCCTCCGCCTTGTTCCCGCCATCTCCAGAAGCCCACGGTGAGCCCGTGTCCCTCCTCGATTCCCTCCGTCGCGTAGTTACGACCGCGCCGCCGATCTCTGGCTGCTGCGGACCGAAACACAGCCACACCGCGCTCGTCGCGGATGCGCACGGCATGGGCCGTCGGATGCCCATCCTGTGGCTGCATGCGGCCTGAGCACATGCATGGCCAGCAGGCCGGCGGGCCCCAGGCGCCAGCATGGCGGGCCACGTCCCCGCACTCAAACGGGAGTGTCTCCCGCGCTGCAGCATCGCTGCCGGGCCGGATCTGGCCAGGCCCAGTCATCCCGGCCCGATCCTCTTTTCTTCTTTTTTTCGTTTATAAAACTGCCAGCAAACTCCTGCCTAGCTTTTAGCTCACCATAAATTCATAAAATGTTCAAATTGGTTGATTCAAATTTCTGAATTCTCACCAATAAATTATCTACCACAAATAAATGCATTCATGTGATTAGTGCTCTAAACGTGTGCTGTTAAATAAAAACCTAAAAAGTTACTGATTGTGTATTTTATTTATGGTGCAAGATTTATGAACCCTTTCTGCATGAGGTTAATTTTGATGTAAAGGATGAGTAAATACCTTTGTTTGGAAACTAGTCTCACATGCAGAAGCTTCCTGGATTTTGTTTGGTTAGCAAATTACAATTTGACCAGAGAGATATTCCATAAATTTTATTTCAAAAACCAAAAATGTTTTTGAAGTAAAACCAAGTGGTACTGGTAGATATAATGGTAAGGTATTTCTGTGACAAAGAAAATAATTGTTAGATTGGTAGTGTATGCCTGGGGAATTTATTACTGAAATAGGGCATCTTTTCAGTATTTGATTTTTATAAAATCACTTACAAATCAGAAAAATACCAAACCAGTGGGGTTAGTTCACATTTAGTCTCACCTATCCAGGGGTATGCTTGGTGTTCGTTTGTGATACTCTGATACTGGTGTGCCTAGATATTTATGTTCTCTGGATTTTGTCTTGTTTAATTTGTCTAGATTAATTAAAAATTAATCTGCAAGTGATTCTTGTGCAAGTGTGTTCTAAATGTTGTTAGATTTCTGTAGGTATGCTGCATGTATTTTTGTGAGCCACAGAAAGATTTAAGACATTTATTTGGTCCCTAAGTCATTTCTGTTTTTATAAAAATCATAACTATTATTTTATAAACCCAAATTTAGTGAATCCAATTTTTCTAGCTTTATAAAGTCAAGCTTTACTCTCTGTGATTTTACCAAATTTTTATGTGCATTGTTCTAGAGTGGCTTGTTAAATTGATGGTAGTGCTTATTTTACCCGTAGGGCAATTGGGTTGTTTTTGTTTCAAATGTTTTGTAATGAACTTTGGCACCAGGCCCCTTATGGTGGTTTCCAAGATTCATTATCTACTAGTATTAGTGCGGATTATATCTTGGTGTGAGCTAGAGCCTTTTTTTATCTTATAGTTGTTATGTTAAGGCCTTTTCGAGTAGCGGTAAAAATTAGCCCCTTTATAAATAAAATAACCACCTGGCCCCAAGTGCTATTTATTTTGTGTGTTTAGTACCTCTGATTGAGTGGTTTGATACTGATTTTGTATGAGTGGTTGATGCTATGGCCATGTGTTGATTGTTCTCCCTTTTCTTTTTCGACGTTAGAATGCGAACGCTATCGGAGAAGAATGAGAGGATCTTGGTCAGGACTTCGAAGAGGAAGGGAGAGCAAAGTTTCGTGAAGATGAAGTCCAGGGACAAATAGCCAACCAAGGCAAGCCACCTCTTGATGCATCTCTGATCCCATATATCTTACTCTTGCATTATTGCAGGTTTTATAAAGTGCATGTCTTTTTATTTTCATTTCGGTGGTTAGTGCCACACGGAGTTTTATTAATCCACCCTTAGGGTGCAGCCCTCGTTGGTACCTACTGAACACATCTCTATTAGTGATATGGTGCTTATCACCTGGTCATCCTTGTCGCCAATTTTCAAGAAAAGTTGGACTATAGGTTTGGAGCCCTGGAAAAATGGTTGTGAAATTGTTTTCAAGAAAAGAAGTTTATCAAAAACCTTGGAATGGGGTAGCCCTGCCCAAGTGTGATTTTATGAAAGAAAAAAAGGTTTATGGAAAGAAGATTTGTTGGAGGCAAGTGGAGGAATGAAAATGTTTTCGAAAACTTTAGCGCCTAAGTACTCACCCGGACTAAAAGACAGTGCAACCACATTACCCCAAAGTGGGCACGGGGCGTAGCGTAGTAGTTTGTCTCGCCTTAGTTTGAGTCCTGCAAGTGTAGTGGCAGTCCGACCATGGACGCTTCGACCGGGTTCTTCCCATGAGAAGGGACGCAACCCATTTGCCTTTTTAGGTACGCGGGGTACAACTTATGAGCTCCCATTGAAAGATGCCGAAGTGGTTGGATGGCATTCCGGAGGGTCGGGTGTCGGGGACTTTGCAACTCCTGGGTAAACGGCATCCCGGACTCTGGTGTTGGGAGGTACAACTCATTCGGCATGTCTTAGGCTAAGGCGAGCAAGCGAAAAACTACGATCGGTTATCCGAGCCTCGCGTTGTGACGCATGGTGAACCAGGGATGATCCCGGCGGATTTATCGGATCTTGTGGGGAAAGTGTACGACCTCTGCAGAGTGAAAACTATTCGAATAGCCGTGTCCGCGGTTATGGACGGTTGGAAAGGCTGCTGCTTAGCACTAAAGAGTTTTGGTTTACAAAAGTGTTTTTCTCAAATATTGTTTTGGGAAAGTGATGCCAGTGGGACTGGTGGAAAATGTACCTGGGAGGTACGGTGGAAAGTTGGAAAGGAAATGGCCATATGAGATGGCTGAAATTAAGTTGGGTCACCCTTACCTATTAGTCTGCAAATAAAATGGTTTACCAAAAAGTTTTCAACAAAGATATGGAAATGTCATTCTCTCGAGAGGAACCACCTCTCGCTCCTTGTCGCCCTAGTTTAGTGCCTGTTCCTTGCTACTGCCAAATTGCATATCCTTTACTTCTCTCTAAGGTGGTTTTGAGTACAATTCATAATGTACTCATGGCTTTGTCCCTGGCTATTTACTTGGCCAGACTTGGTGGAGTTCGACACATGAAGAAGGAGTTGACGACGTCTACGCGAGCTAGGCACGTCTTCCCGGTGCCTGTAGGGTTATGGCATGACTTGGGCCATGCGAACGCTTTCGACTAAAGTATTTCCGCCGTGTGATTGTTGATCTCCGTCATTACGCTCTTATGTAAGTATTGGTCGTGACCTGTTGTAATCTTTTTGTTCGGTATGTAATGGATGATGTATTTGATACCTCGGTTATGCTTTCACGACACACTGATCATGGGATCGTGAATGTGTATGCATAACGGGTGTTTCGGACAGCTAGTCCGGGGCCCCACATCTCTCTTCCTTACCTCCCATGATTGTCTCATCATGGTCTTTACTACCTCATATAACTTGTATATATTACCTAGTTTCCGTTATTTCACAAGTTTGGATAGATTTTACTTACCCATTACTTGTCTTGGTATACCTATTCTAGTTGGATATCTTACTTATCTTCATCACTTGATATCACTTCTATTACAGGTCTGGATAACTCTTACTTTAACTCAACATGTGTTGGTACACATCTTCCAATAGGATATCTTCCTTCTGGTTGTATCCTCTCTTTGGACTACCATGTATTGTATACCAATTGTGATCTACTCATTTATTATTTTAGGGTCTTAACGGTATGCTACCTACTTGGGATTAGCTAACTACTTCACTTAGGAAAGATAGGTAAGAAAGGTTGACTCAAGTGTGTGATTATTCTCAAGTGAATATCCATCTCAAGTCATAAGAGAATTTGGTTTAGCATAGTTGACTTAGCAAATACAACTTCCTATAGACACTACCAATCCTATAGGTCTCCTTTAAAGGGTTTTAATCCTAGGGTCAAAGCATTTGCTCTGATACCAACTGTGGTGACCCGGCATACCACTGCATGGTGTAGTATGCAAGTCTGATATAACACCAATGGAACACCGTTCCATGAGTATTATATCGCTCAGAGGTACAAAGAAACATATGCGGTCCAAGGCATGTCTATAGAATTACAACTCGACTACATAAGATCAGCACAGCCTCCTACTTTATAATGAGGTAAAACTGCAAATAAACTCCAGAAGAACGACTCGTAGTCTAGTCTTATCACGAACTCTATTGGTAGAGTATATAACTATCTATAGAGGCTAGGAATAGATTCTAGCTAAATAGGAGCTAGGTTTAGGAAGCTAGTTCCTTTCTATTGCTAGTCTAGGTTTTCTCCTTGTTGAATGTGGTATCTGACTCTCCTGACATGGTCCTGTCTCTTGAAGTAGTTGTTGACTCCTCGGCCTTCGAGTTGCACCGTAGATCCTCCTATGATGCCTCCATACCTAAGGGGGATTTAAGAGTGGGATGAGTACGAGCGTACTCAACAAGTTCATTTTAGGAAAGAGGTGTTTAATGCACTAGCTACAGCCATAGACCAGAAAGTCATAGGCAATGCAAGTTTTTGTAATCATTTCTTCAAAAGGTTGCTTTTATTCTCAAGAGCTATGTCCGTCAGCCTTCACGGTTGACTAGAACTTCATGGAGTTCCTTTCCGGCAGCGTTCACAGTTCCATATCCCGGAATAGGGAGGACTGGTCACGCTGTTACACTCGCAGAGGTGTGTTGCTTTACCCATAAGAGATCTTAACCTTGGTGCCAACCGGGCATATGTTCCCGTCCACACTTCCTTTGGTGTGAGGCCCGGTATAAGGTCCTAGTCAATCATGTTCCTCCGCTACCTCGAACACCCACCCTTTGTTGCAATCTCCGACCCTGGGTCCACGCCGGTTCACTTACGCCAATTAAGGTGGGCCCCGACCACGACGACAATGCAGGGCTCTACCATACATTCCTACGCGAGTTGCAACCCATCATAGACCTCATTCCCGTTGGGACTTCTACGGGTTCCCACCCCGCATCATGTCTCTCGAGATCATGTGCACCCGGTAATGAGCATCCGTTGATGAACGAGAGGTGGAAACACTTTTGACTACTCCGTCCCATTCCGATCTTATGGTAAACACGGTTATACGGCACAAGAATCACGGACGACATTTGTTGTTTAATCCTAGATGGATATAAACCCTTGCAATGGAACCTCCACCATATCAACAGAATCCATGGTTCCATTGCCCACCACATAGTCATATTCATAATTATGAAAATAGTGGTTTTGCTTTTTATGCAATAGTGATAAACATAGTACTTGGCAAGTAATTTGGTAAAAATACTCAAATGACATGAGCAAGCGATGAACTTGCCTTTCTTGATGCAAGATTATGCAGACAAGGTCTTCGATACGCAATAACTCCAAATTCTGAAATAGCATCATCGTCCGGTAAGGACGATGTTTAAAAGATTGGCAAGTATGCAATAATGCATAAGTATGAGATGCAATCGCTCTAAGCGTTACCTAACCTCGATGACTTAGGATTAGTGAGTTGTAATGATTTGTTTAGGGTGTGTTGCACTTTTAGAGTGATTCACAAACAAGGTTCTTATTAGGGTTTTGTTGTCTTAGAATCATAAACAGTTGGTACAATGCATAATAACAATCATATACACCAAGGAATAGTAGTTGTATAATAAGTAAAGAGCAGTTGTCAATTTTAAGTCCTATTGTGCATGGTTAATGATTACTTGTTATATACTTCAAAAGAATAACTTTTGAAGAACATGTTTTTTTTTACTAAAGAACAAGTATGATAATTAGGGTTGTGGAGTTCTATGGTTAACTATGGTTCTAATTGGTTTCTAGAGTAAGAATTAGATGGATCGCAACGATGTTGGATTCATTGACATCTAGGGCTTGTAAGGTTGAGTTAAGCCTAGGCATTCTAAGTAATTATTTATTCAAGGTTGCTATCAAGGTTGGTTCATCTTGCTGGTGATAGCTAGCTAGGGTTTATAGGTCTTATTAGGCAAGGTTGATGACTATTCTTTATTTTCTTCAAAAGAATAACTTTTGAAGAACATACTTCTTAAGGAATAAGAAGTATAACAATTAGGGTTGAGGTTGTCTAGGGTTTGCTATTGAATCTACTAAGTAAGGAATAGTTGGTTCCTAAATAGGATGGTTCATAAGTATCTCACCCTAGTATGTTTAGTGTGTATGTAATATGATACACAATATTGGCATGGTTGCTATTAGGGTTAATCAACATGGTGTGATGTTAAATAGGGATAAATAGGCTTGTTGTCTCTAAGGATATGAACTAGAGTTTACACTTGGTTAACCCTATTTGATCATCTAGGTCTGATGCAGATGAACACATAGGATACCCATCTTATTAGAGATAGGTTTTCTACATTTTATGTGGTCATGGTAAATATTTAGTTGCTATTATGGTTCTATGACTACTATTGGAGTAACAGGATCACATGTTAACTTGGGATTTAGGTTTGGGAACCATTTAGGGTTCATATAAGTAATAGAGCTAGGGTTCTAAATGGTATTAGGGTTTTAGTATTACACATGAAATGATAAGTTCATAGTTTTCTTCTTTATGGAACTAGGGTTTCATAACTACTATTTAGTTGATAAGTTAATAACTTCATTAATAAAGTTGAAGTTATTAATAACTTTGAAATAATAATATTGGATTTGGTATTTTATTAATTTTCAAGTATTAATAATTAGGGTAATTACTAATCAGGGTTTAAATCCTTCTAATAAGGATTTAATAAAATAGCAATTAAAGAAAATTAGTTTTAATGTTTTCTTCATTTACTTACTGGTTTTTATTTAATTTGGAAACTTTTCCTAATTATTGAATTTGAATGGAATTTAGAATTAAAAGAAAAGGCTTAAATTAACAAGTATTAAATAATTGAATTTTTATTAAAAATAAAAATTTCATATTATATTTTTATTGGATAGAGTTTACTCTTCTAAGAATTTTGATATCTTATTTTCATTTTTCTGAGTTATTATGAATTTTATAGGATTATTTGAAGTTTCAGATATTTTCTGTAAATGAAAATAAACTAAAACACTAGACACACCCGTGTCTGTGCTACTCACAGACACAGACAGGTGGGGTCTGGCTGAGTCAGCTGCCACGGTGGCGTCGAGGTGGCAGCTATGGCCACCACCGGCGGCCAGTGACGGTGATCGCCGGTGATACGGCGCTCGCGCGGTCAAACTACCCATACAGCGAGACTCAGCGCGCCGAGGTGAACACGCAGGTACCATCACCGCCCCTATTTGGTCGCCGGAGCAAGCTCGCCGATGATGCCGCACGGTGGTGCTCACGGGTGAACGGCGCGGCGATGATTTGGGAAGCAATCGGACGGGCTAGGCATGCCATGAGGATCAGGAGCTCACCAGGGTCACAACGCGCGTGACGGCGAGGCTTGCCGGGCTGTGTCGCCGAAATCGCCTGCTCCCGTCGTCGGAGAAGACGAGCTCGACGGCGGCGCTACGGTCCGGTCGGGGTCGATTCCTCTTGCAGGGGGAGCATGTCGAGGACGGCGGTCTCAGCGGTGGTAACGGCGAAGCTCGGGGATGCTTTGAACGGCGGCAATGGTCGACGTCTGCGCGGCTAGGGTTTCGGTAGGAAGGGGAAAAACGGAGAGGAGGAAGAAACTCGGGAATTAGGGTTCGTCGTGAGCCTTTATACGGCGCCAGGGCGCGCCTCGTCACGCCATCGGTCGAGGAGGAGCCGCCAGCGACGAGGAGAAGAGGAGCACGCCGTCGTGCTGTCCTCCATGCGCACGAAGAGGATGAGGATGACTCCTCCCTCTGTTATTTTGGCGAAGGGTACGTGGGTGGCCTGTTGGGCTATGACTTGGGCCGTGGTGTTGGGCTCGTGCTGGGCTGCGTCGATGGGCTGCTGCTGGGCTCCTATGGCTGGTAAGGTTCAGGTAAGCCCCATTTCCTTTATCTCTTTTATTTTCTGTTTTTATTTCTTGTTTTGAATTCTGCTTTGAATTCAGATTGGAATTATTTTCTATCTTGCAGGTATTGCTCATTTAATTCATACAAGTATTAGTCCAGGGTGCTGCAAAGTCTGGAGTGGTGTATTTGCAAATTTAATATGATACTATATCATTGTTTTATTAATTAGTATTAGTATGTGGTTTAAATTTCCATATAGACATGAATTTGAATAATAACTTTGAAAATATTCAAATTGTTTTATACATGATATTATAATGTCACCTTGAAATACTTAGAGTTAATAATACTCTCATTATGGTTTGGTTCTAATTATAATGGTAAGTGGTTGATAATCACACATGGTTTTAATATAGGGTTTATCATTGGGTGTCTCTTGTGTTTAACAATTGAAGCATAGGTTTCAATTAATGAACAAATAGGGTTCTAATCATATTCTCCTAATTGTACATGGTTTGAATCTCAAATATGGCCTATGTTTTAATCTTCCCTATGTATGATAATATAATTACTGGCTTAATATTTCATGTGCTCCTTTAGTTACTAAGCATCTGAAAATGGGTTCTATCTTATTCCATTGGACTTCTATTAGAATCCTTAATTCATCATTGAAGTAACTAAAATGTCTATGGTTCTTTTTATAGTTAACTTTGGTCATATGGATGGATGGTTTCTCACCATATAAAGTATAGAGTTTTACTCTAAGGTTTTCTTATGTTCTTTAATTGAGGGATGAGTGGAATATAAATGTGGTAGGATTCTACTTATGATCACCAAGTGAATCACAAGTTAAGGTTGGGATATAAGCCTAGGGTTGCTTACTAGTTACCTCTCTATGATTTCATGTGGTGTATCATATCTACTTATCCTATTAGGATTTAACTTATCCTCACATACCTCAAGTATTGGAGATATGCCCAAGAGGCAATAATAAAATGGTTATTATAATATATCTTTGTGTTTATGATAATGTTTACATACAATGCTATAATTGTATTAACCGGAACATTGATACATGTGTGTTATGTAAACAACAAGGAGTCCCTAGTAAGCCTCTTGTATAACTAGCTTGTTGATTAATAGATGATCATGGTTTCGTGATCATGAACATTGGATGTTATTAATAACAAGGTTATGTCATTATGTGAATGATGTAATGGACACACCCAATTAAGCGTAGCATAAGATCACGTCATTAAGTTCATTTGCTATAAGCTTTCGATACATAGTTACCAAGTCCTTTCGACCATGAGATCATGTAAATCACTTATGCCGAAAGGGTACTTTGATTACATCAAACGCCACTGCGTAAATGGGTGGTTATAAAGGTGGGATTAGGTATCCGGAAAGTATGAGTTGAGGCATATGGATCAACAGTGGGATTTGTCCATCCCGATGACGGATAGATATACTCTGGGCCTCTCGGTGGAATGTCGTCTAATTAGCTTGCAAGCATATGAATGGTTCATAAGAGACCACATACCACGACGAGTAAAGAGTACTTGTCATGAGACGAGGTTGAACGAGGTATAGAGATACCGATGATCAAACCTCGGACAAGTAAAATATCGCGTGACAAAGGGAATCGGTATCGTATGTAAATGGTTCAATCGATCACTAAGTCATCGTTGAATATGTGGGAGCTATTATGGATCTCCGGTCCCGCTATTAGTTATTGATCGGAGAGGAGTCTCGATCATGTCCGCATAGTTCTCGAACCGTAGGGTGACACACTTAAGGTTTGATGTCGTTTAAGTAGATATGGAATATGGAATGGAGCTCGAATGTTGTTCGGAGTCTCGGATGGGATCCGAGACATCACGAGGAGGTTCGGAATGGTCCGGAGAATAAGATTCATATATGGGAAGTCATTTTCCGGGGTTCTAAAAGTCCGGTGTTTTGACCGGAGCTTCTAGAAGGCTCTAGAAGGACCGGAATAGTCCGGAATATTATGGAAGGTTCCGGAAGTGTCCGGGACGACCCGGGATGTCTAAGGAAGTCTAGAGGGTTCCATAATAGGTGCAACCACGTTGCCTTAAGGGAAAAGGAGTCTTTCCTTAATGCAATTTCGGAATTGGCAAAAGAGTCCGAGTAGGACTAGGTTTTCGGAACGGAAACCTATCGGAACTCATCAAACTTGGGGGCAGGTTTTTGGACGACCCAATGGGCTTGGCCACCTATTTAAAGAGGCCAAGGGCACCCCAAGGGCACCACAAGTCGCAGCCCTAGCTCCCCAAGTCGCAGCACCACCCCTGCGCCCAAACCCTAGCTATTCCTCCTTCTTCTCCCCCGAGCCTGCGGCCCCTCGGAGATCTCCACCACCACCGTCACCACGCCGTCGTGCTGGCGGGATTCCGAGGAGGATCTACTACATCCGCTGCCCGCTGGAACGGGAGGAGGACGTCGTCTTCATCAACACCGTACGTGTGACCGAGTACGGAGGTGCTGCCCGATTGTGGCACCGCAAGTTCTTCTACGCTTTTGCAAGCGGTCAAGATCTTCTACGCGCTTTTGCAAGCGGCAAGTGATCGACTACATCCACCACGAGATCTAATCTCGTTAGGCTTTGGAAATCTTCGAGTCTCATGATCTTCTCGTTGCTACCATCTACTAGATTAGATCTTGGCTTGTGTTTCGTTCTTGCGGTAGGAAATTTTTTTGTTTTCTATGCTACGAATCCCATCAGTGGTATCAGAGCCGTGTCTATGCATAGATTGGTTGCACGAGTAGAACACAATGGTTTTGTGGGCGTTGATGCTTTTGTTGTCTTTAGTTCGTGTACTTTGCATCTTGCATAGTGGGATGAACCTCGGGCTAACTTTACATGACCGCGTTCATGAGACTTGCTCCACGTTTGACATGCAACTTGTATTGCATAAGTGGCTTTGCGGGTGTCTGTCTCCCACTATAGTGAAGATCCAATTTACTCTTTCTATTGACAACACTAGTATCACCGTTGTGGTTCATGTTCGTAGGTAGATTGGATCTTGCTCGAAAACCCTAAACCACGTAAAATATGCAAACCAAATTAGAGACGTCTAACTTGTTTTTGCAGGGTTTGGTGATGTGATATGGCCATGATGTGATGATGAATATGTATGAGATGATCATTATTGTATTGTGGCAACCGGCAGGAGCCTTATGGTTGTCTTTAAATTTCATGTTGAGTAGTATTATCAAAGTAGTTGTAATAGTTGCTACATGGAGAACAATCATGAAGACGGCGCCATGGACCTTGACGCTACGCCGACGATGATGGAGATCATGCCCGTTGATGATGGAGATCATGTCCGTGCTTTGGAGATGAAGATCAAAGGCGCAAAGACTAAAGAGCCATATCATATCACATATGAATTGCATGTGATGTTAATCCTTTATGCATCTTATTTTGCTTAGATCGCGACGGTAGCATTATAAGATGATCCCTCACATTAATATCAAGATAATAAAGTGTTCTCCCTCGTATGCACCGTTTCTACAGTCGTTTCGAAGCATCTCGTGACGATCGGATGTGATAGACTCTACGTTCATACACAACGGGTGTGCCATGTTTGCACACGCGGAATACTTGGGTTTGCTTGACGAGCCTAGCATGTAGACATGGCCTCGGACAACGGAAACCGAAAGGTTGAACACGAGTCATATGGATGATATGATCAACATGTTGATGTTCACCATTGAAGCTACATCATCTCACGTGATGATCGGTTTTGGTGTAGTGGATGTGGATCGTGTGCCACTTAACAACTATGAGGGATGTTGTATTAAGTGGGAGTTCATTAGTAATTAGATTAAAACTTGAACTAATTATCATGAACTTAGTCTGAATAGTATTTTGAATTAAATTTGTAGAATTGGCATCCGTTTTCTACCATGCGTTAGTCTTGTAATTGAGATAGAAATACTGTTAAGTCTGACAAATAACTTTACGGACTGGTACCGTATTGTTAAAGAATCAATAAATGATTAAGTCCTATTGCAAACTTTTAGTAAACCTCACATTGTTGATTCAAAGAACAAAGGTTTCAATTAGTACCTAAAATCATCTTGTCTCCATGAAACTTGAAGTTCAAATCCGTTTGAAATTAAAGTAAGGAGCTGAAAATTTTGTTTTCAGAAATAAGCGAGGTATGAGATATATGTGATATCTAAGACCTTATTTCAAGGTGATAGAATATAATTTGGTGAGAGTACATAAACTCATAAGTTTTATGGGAATGTACGAAGGTTGAAGACGCCAGGCGTCTCAATCCTCCAACTATTTGGGCACTAACGATATTCGCATATTCATGAAGTGATCGTCCTTAGTATGCACCGTTGCTAAGACTCGTCGTTTCAAGCATCTCGTGATGATCGGGTGTCATAGATTCCACGAGTGCATACAACGGGTGCAAGCAGATTTGCACATGTGAATACTAAGGTTAAACTTTACGAGCCTAGTATGTACAGACATGGTCTCGGAAAGTCGTCATGATATGATGGATAAAATTATGAGTGAAATTGTTCATCATATTACAAAGTTACTAATAGTGAAATCAGGAACACTTGTCATATGATGATCAACTTCAAAGTAAGAACCTCAAGGTTATTGGTATTTGACCAACAAATCTAGAAGTCTATGATGTTGAAGTGTTATTCTGAATAATGAGGAAAGCTAAAAGAGAAACTATAAAAGATATTTTGGCAGAAAGAAAAGAAAAGACTAGAAAGTCTAGCTCATGTGTATATAAATGATATACATGTTATGGTTGTATTCCTAGTTTGGTCACACAATGAAATTCTTGGGTATTTGTACCATATTGGTTGGTATGAAGTGTCATGCAAAACAACGCAATACAAGAATACAATGGCCTTGACTGACAAGGAATATGATAGGAATACACGTCTGGAACAAAATAAAGTGTTATTATGTTCGTCGTTGGTATTCTATCTAGCCCTTAGAATTTATAATAAAGAACTTAATAATTGTTATTTTATGCTGGTCAAATGAAAACAATGAGTTGTTCAAATTATGACATTACTCCATGTACTATGGATAAAGTTATTATAAATATTAATGGTGAAACACACATACATAACACACGCTAAAATGCCATAAGGCAAATGATTTGAATTCTACTTATTTGTGGAACCGCCATTTAGGTCATGTTAGAAAGGAACGCATGAAGAAACTCCATGCAGATGGATTTTGGAGTCATTTGATTTTTGAATCGTTTGGCGCTTGCAAATCTTTTCTAAAGAGAATGACTGAAATACCGTTCATAGGCCAAGAGTTGAGCGGGCAACTAAATTAGTGGAAACATACATGATGATGTATGTGGTTCACTGGGCATAGTTGTGTGGAGATTCTTCTACTTCATGAAAACTTCCAACAATGAATTGAGTATATATATGTGGATATATTCGATAAGGAAGAAGTTTGAAACATTTGAATGGATTCAAATAAAGTTTAGCATGAAGTGGAAATCATCGTAATAGAAAAGTCAAATATCTATGATTGGATCATGGTGGAAATATTTGAATTACGAGTTTTAGCGAACATCTAAGAGAGTTATGAAATTGTTCAACAACTCACGTTTCTTGGAATATCATAATGATGATGGAGTATCCGAGAGATGTATCCAAACCTTGTTGGATTAATGATGAGAAAATATATTTTCACGCCATTATATTTTTGTGGATTATGCTTTAGAAACTACCGCTTTTACACTAAATAGAGCATCATCATGATCCGTTGAAATGACACCATACGATTTATGGCATGGGTATGAACCCTAATAGTCTTTCTTAAATTTTGGTATGCATAGCATAAGTAAATGAGTTTACAACCAAAATAGGATGAATGTCTTTGTTGGTTATCCCAGAGAATTGATTGGGAATTCTTTCCACTATGAAGTAAAAGACAAAAGTGTTTGTTAATTGCTTATTTCCAAGAAATGTTTTCTAGCGAAGTATTTGAGTGGGAGGACAATAGAACTTGATAAGGTTTATGAACTGAGCATAATGATCAGAGTAGCGCAGCATCGGAATTGGTTCCGAAAGCGGCCACGACGATCATGGCTCCCATGACTACAAAGTGTTTTAAGCCATGGAGATCGAAGTACATATTGAACCTTGTAGGTATGGTTTACTTTGTGATCAAATAAATGTTTTGTGAACAAAGGATTGATTTTGAACAATGATAAACCAACTACAAACAAAGAAGTTATGATGGGCCCTGACTCCGTTAAAATGGCTATACGCCATGAAATCCAAGATAGATGAATACTTTTTGAAAGTAAATGGATCTATAAAATTGATGGACTTGGATGTAATATCCTTAAAGAAGCTCGACTTGTCAAAAAGTTGTTTACGACAAAGTTCAAAGAGTTGAGTACGATAAGATTAGATCTTCCGTAGCAATGCTTATAGTCCATGTGGATTATTCTAGTAATCGCTACATATTTCTTTTATGAGATATGCTAGTAGGATGGCAAAATATATTACTTAATAGAAGTGTGTATTAAAGGTGTATACAAGATACAACCAAGAGTTTTGCTAGTCCGTAGAATACTAGATAGGAATACGAACTTCAATTGGATAAAGTGAGTATTGCGGAGTTGGAATCTTCACCGGATGAAATAGTCAAAGAGTTTTGATTTCATCAGAAACGATGAAGGTGCTTGCATTTGCAAGAAATTAAGTGGGAGCGCTGAGACATATTTGTAATACTTTATGTAGCTGACATATCGTTGATTATAAATAGTGTAATTATATAATTGATTAAAAAGGTTTCATTGAGAATTAACTTCAATGAAAGGATATGGACTGAAACATATTTAGTGTCAAGATCTATGAAGATAGATTAAAACACATAATAAGTTTAAGTCAAAGTACATAGAATGGATATTGAAGTAGTTCAATATAGAAATATTAAGAAGGTGTTCTTTGCATACAAAGGTTTAACAAGACTTGAGTGTATTTGACACTTGATGAGTAAAAACACATGAGTGATTTTGGATCACAAATAATATGTACAAAATCAGATGTCCTGTGCTCTAAAAGTTAGGAGCATATACCAGAATGATTCATGTGATGATCATTGGACAAACAAAGAATATCCTGTGTGCTTCAGAACCAAGGATATATATATAATTTTATATGGAGTAATGACAAACAAATCGCTATAAGGTGTTGCACCGATATTAGTTTGGTCACATATAAGAATTAATTTCAAATCTCAATTAGGCTAAGTGTTGTTTAATAGGTAGCACAATGCTAGATTTAGAAGAGTTCTAAATGTTGTGACGGATTCTACAAACGAAGGTAGAATATGTCATTGTTTTGACAATGACTAAAGATGTTAAGTCAAAAAGTTCTTTGAGAACTTGGTGTAGTTCCGATAGTGTCAGAACTTTGAAGCTATATTGTGTATGACAATATTAGTGACATATTTCAGACCGCGGAATTAAGGTTCCACCAGAAGACCAAACATATTTAATGCCGACTCATTTGGAAAATGAGTGATGTGAAGACGCATATCAATTGCAAAATACATACGTTTCTGAGCTGTCAGATCCGTTGACTAAAACCTCTCCCGTGAGCATAACATGATAAAACACCAGAAAGGCCAAGGTGTTATATCTTTACAAATGTAAATTAGATTATTGACTCTAGTGCAAGTGGGAGACTGTTGGAGATATGCCCAAGAGGCAATAATAAAATGGTTATTATAATATATATTTGTGTTTATGATAATGTTTACATACCATGCTATAATTGTATTAACCGGAACATTGATACATGTGTGTTATGTAAACAACAAGGAGTCCCTAGTAAGCCTCTTGTATAACTAGCTTGTTGATTAATAGATGATCATGGTTTCGTGATCATGAACATTGGATGTTATTAATAACAAGGTTATGTCATTATGTGAATGATGTAATGGACACACCCAATTAAGCGTAGCATAAGATCACGTCATTAAGTTCATTTGCTATAAGCTTTCGATACATAGTTACCAAGTCCTTTCGACCATGAGATCATGTAAATCACTTATGCCGGAAGGGTACTTTGATTACATCAAACGCCACTGCGTAAATGGGTGGTTATAAAGGTGGGATTAGGTATCCGGAAAGTATGAGTTGAGGCATATGGATCAACATGGGATTTGTCCATCCCGATGACGGATAGATATACTCTGGGCCCTCTGGAATGTCGTCTAATTAGCTTGGAAGCATATGAATGGTTCATAAGAGACCACATACCACGGTACGAGTAAAGAGTACTTGTCATGAGACGAGGTTGAACGAGGTATAGAGATACCGATGATCAAACCTCGGACAAGTAAAATATCGCGTGACAAAGGGAATCGGTATCGTATGTAAATGGTTCAATCGATCACTAAGTCATCGTTGAATATGTGGGAGCTATTATGGATCTCCAGGTCCCGCTATTAGTTATTGATCGGAGAGGAGTCTCGATCATGTCCGCATAGTTCTCGAACCGTAGGGTGACACACTTAAGGTTTGATGTCGTTTTAAGTAGATATGGAATATGGAATGGAGCTCGAATGTTGTTCGAGTCTCGGATGGTATCCGAGACATCACGAGGAGGTTCGGAATGGTCCGGAGAATTCATATATGGAAGTCATTTTCCGGGTTCGGAAAAAGTCCGGTTTTGACCGGAGCTTCTAGAAGGTTCTAGAAGGACCGGAATAGTCCGGAATATTATGGAAGGTTCCGGAAGTGTCCGGGACGACCCGGGATGTCTAAGGAAGTCCGGAGGGTTCCATAATAGGTGCAACCACGTTGCCTTAAGGGAAAAGGAGTCTTTCCTTAATGCAATTTCGGAATTGGCAAAAGAGTCCGAGTAGGACTAGGTTTTCGGAACCGGAAACCTATCGGAACTCAGTCAAACTTGGGGGCAGGTTTGGACGACCCAAGGGGCTTGGCCACCTATTTAAAGAGGCCAAGGGGCACCCCAAGGGCACCACAAGTCGCAGCCCTAGCTCCCCAAGTCGCAGCACCACCTGCGCCCAAACCCTAGCTATTCCCTCCTCCTTCTTCTCCCGCAGCCGCTTGCGGCGAAGCCCTGCCGAGATCTACACCACCACCGTCACCACGCCGTTGTGGGATCGAGGAGGATCTACTACATCTCTGCCCGCTGGAACGGGGAGGAGGACGTCGTCTTCATCAACACCGTACGTGTGACCGAGTACGGAGGTGCGCCCGATTGTGGCACCGTCAAGTTCTTCTACGCTTTGCAAGCGGCAAGTGATCGACTACATCCACCACGAGATCTAATCTCGTTAGGCTTTGGAAATCTTCGAGGGTTAGTCTCATGATCTTCTCGTTGCTACCATCTACTAGATTAGATCTTGGCTTGTGTTTTCGTTCTTGCGGTAGGAAATTTTTTGTTTTCTATGCTACGAATCCCATCATCAAGAGCATGATCATGTATTAAACATGATCAACTTGTTCTTAATTACTCTACCTCAAGTTCTTAGGTTTATGATCATTACCCAATGGTGATGATCATGCATGGTATGGGCTTCCCAAAGTATCACTAGAAGTGTTTGTCTAGGGTTATACCAATTACCTCTCTCACTCCACAAGGACTTGGACTAATATCTAGGTTTATACTCAAGGAATGATGATATTATTATCTAAACATGTGGTTTTCCTAAGAATTCTACCTTGCTATCTTCTGTAGCTTGTTCTTCAGGAAATCTGATAAACCTGCTTCTTGTGGTATGCCTCCACCTCCTAGCTGCTTCATCTTGGTCCTATCTAAATTATGGAGTGGCCCAACTCTTTGGTTTGCTTGTATCATGGTACAAGATGATGGAATGAATGAGGTAGAGGGTTCCTTTTATAGTCTTGAGCTTGCTCTAGTATCATGACACATAGGTGGTGACTCTTGTTTTAATTTGATGAGTAAGGTACTTGGTTGTCATGCTCTCATCCATGGCAATCCTTTAAGCATGAGGTGGCATAACTTAGGATTCAAGCTATGTAGATATTTCCATCCTATGTGGCATGGGTATTATCCTCTCATTTGATTTGTTTTTGGGATGGCCAAGTGGCTTTTGTTACTAAATATCTTGTGAATGAGTTTATGCTTGTGGTTGAGTCACTATATCATATGTGTTTGTATTTATATTCTAATTGGGATCAAAATGTCAAAGGCCTAGATTATACCTCAATTTTGAATGGTGATGTTTGATTTCACCAAGGCATGATCATATGAGTTTCAAAATACTCATAGTTAATTTTATTCAAATAGTTTGAACTATAATTCGTAATGTAAATGAATTTAGTTTTGTGATATTCCACATATTTAATAATTTATGATTAAAATCAGAATGTGTGGCTTTTATGCACTTAGGTCCTTGTGTTTTACCATATTTGATAATAAGTTTTAAAGTGAATTAAATTATACCCCAAAGTTAGTTGCTCAACTTTTAAGTGTTAATAATTTAGAGTTTGTTTATTATCTCTTTGATGGGTATAGACCTCTCCCATCTCTAGGGTTTAATGATAACCTTGTGTTGATGGTACATTCAAAAGTTTAGTTCAAGAAATACCATGAGGTTCATGGTAGAAATATTTATTTGTTAAAGATATGGAACAGATAAGTGAAGGATGGTTTTCTTAATTTGTAGTTGAATAGATGTTTATATGTTATGGCGAGGATTACCATATTATGATCTTTTGCAAGATCAAGCAATTGGTCATTAAGTAAAGTGTTGTTGTGTTGATTTTAGTTCCATTTGATCTAACCCCTTAGATCAAATCATCTCTACCCAAAACAAGGTTTTAACGAAGGTCACATTGAGGTTTATAACGCTTGACTTGATGAGCTACTTCAATTCCACCAAGGTTAAGTGAAACTTCAGTTACTGTGACTGTTTTACTTTAAAGCGCGAAAATTCCCCGGATTTTCTATGCATGAATGCAATGCACACATCTGTTTCCTCTATTTTTGTAACCCCAAATCCTGGGATATTACACCACGCAGTCCCTGGACCCGCGCTCCAAGCGCAAATTGGGACCCCGCTACGTTGGTCCCTTTCGTGTGCTGGAGCGTGTTGGCACACTCGCATACTGTCAACACCCGGATTTTTAAGTCCAGATGCCTATTATGCCATACCTCGCAATCCCAGGAATATTATTTTTGCGAGACATAATAGATTGATAACACAACACATCATTCATTACATACCATAATCGTCTTACAATAAGGGATCACATGATCCAGTCTTACAACATAGTGGATCTAGAGATCCAATTACAAAAATAGTTGATCTATTGATCAACAAACACAACACATAGCGAGCGAAGTAGCGGTTGCGGTCCATCTGTTCCACAGCAATGTGACGCGTCGAGCAGTCCTAGTTGTCGTAGACGCCCACTGTCCATCTTCTGGGTTCTGGTACTCTTCTTCATAGTCTGCCATTTGAATAGCTGGGACAAAGCCATGAGTACTTTAAAGTACTCGCAAACTAATACTGGTGTAAGCACTATCAACTATAGTAAGGGTTTCTAAGCTCTAGGTTCATTTGCATAAAGCCAATTTTATTTCATGAGTATTTAGTAGTAAAAGACTCTTTATTTGCCTAACTAACTCAAGTGGGAACATTAGTGTCATTCCCACAACTCAGTTGGTGATTCAAGTAAGGTTCACCATTCAATTCATCATTCCTTTTTAAGAAAGCATCTGACAACGGAACAGTATGGCCTTTCCAATCGTCCGTAACCGTGGACACGGCTATTCGAATAGGTTTACACTCTGCAGAGGTCGCACACTTTTGCCACAATATTTGTAATAATCCGTCAGGGTTAACTGGCCCTGATTTATCAAACTCCGTGTGCGGACTACCAACCATAACCTTTCACTTACATACCCTAGTATAGGCACCTCTCCCCATGAGCTTGGCCTCCCATGAAGACAAATCACGGGAACTGCACAGGGCTTGGGCCGGACATTCACCTCATTTCACGTCATTTCACATCATTTCACATTTCAATTGAGGCAGCCTCGGCATAACCCCTATGACGCTTGTTTAGAGGGAACCCATACTAAAGCACATAAATTTCCAGCTAAGCCCTTACCCATAATCGTATTGTGGGGGTACTTGTAAAATTGGAATGGTATCGCATCCGAACCCAACCATCAGTTTTTGCAAAATTCACCATGTCATTTACAAGTCATATTCACCTTCAAAATCTTTCAATAGAATGACTCGTCATTCCAAGGTTTTCAAAGTCATTTCATTTCACATGTTCCCATCTAGAGTAGTCAAGTTTATTTGTTTAGCAGTAGCAGCTAGTCATGAGGGCCTGGGGGGTGCAATCTAGCTTTGATTGCTATAGGCTAACTTTGATGCTCTTGTACTACTCCATATCTAGACCAAGTGAATCATGAATCCAAAACGTAAACTTTGATAATCAAAAACTCAAAAACTTGTAAGGTAAAAACTTGGGATAGGATTATTAAACATAAAGTATGATGTAGTGGTGCCTTGCTCTATTAGAGCTTTGCACTTGGGTAACTTGCAAGAATATTAGCTTTCCTTGGTTGGAGTAGTGATCAAAGTTCTCTTCTTCTTCTTCAAAGTAGCCCTCCTCCTCCTAATAGTCTCCGGTACTAGCGTCTATAAACGAATACGAGGATAACAATCACCAATCAATACTTAAGGTACTACTTAGCCTTAATGGCTCACTCAAGATGATCTATCATCATCACAATCATTACTTAACAACAATTATGGTTTCCTTATATAGTGGTAGGAACATAATTTCCTCTCATTGAAATAATAATTAGGGTTGCTATTTATGTTTTGTTTTGAGAAATAATTTCCTCTCACTGTATCTTGTTAAGATTTAATCTCCTCAAATAATAAGTGTGAGATCATGTTGACCAGGGTCAATACTTCACATTTATTATTTAAGAAAAATGATTTAAATGAGGTACTACACCTCATGCCATTTAAATACTACTATAGACATGTTTTAATATTCTCAAATAATGACATATGGGGTCATGAAGACCAATGTCATCACCTCACATTGAATTACTTGGATCAATGATTTAAATGAGATGCTACATCTCATGGAATTTAAATACTAGTTTTGAAATAATTTAAATGAGCTAGAAATGGCCACATAGCCACTATTTGAATCTAGCCCATGATCATATGAAACAACCATGTAATATTTTTGCATAAACAATTAGAGTGTTTGAAATGTGAATTATGAGAATTTGATTCACCTCAAAATTCATTAGGGTTGATTTTTAATAATTATTTGATGTTTGAAAAGGCACTGCCTTGTTATTTTTACTATTTGAATTCTACAATGGCTCAAAGGTTGAGACCAGTGGGGTTGGATAGATAATTTCACAAGCTTTCCAAATATATAAATTGCATCAAATTTGGCTCAGTAGATTTGAAGTTATTAAATTTTTATCAAAGCACCAGTATGCAATTTGACTGAAATAAATTTAATCGAATTTGAAATACATGGGCTAGGCGGGAAAACTTAACGGGCCGGCCCAGCTATGCTCACGTTGCACGTGGGCCGCCTGACAGTGGCCCCCGCTATCAGCGTCACTTAAGCCGCACCGAAACGGTACGCAGCGACGGCCGTGGGATTAGAGTTGGATCGGACGGTGCTCGTGCATCGTCGTCTCCGGCGAGAGGAGCTACTGGCGCGGCGAGGGTTGGGGTCCGGTGAGCTCATCGGCGGTCGGCGAGGCTGGGCGTCGGTGCAGGAGGAGGTTGTCGACGACGGCGAGGCAAATGGCGGTCGTGGGAGGAGCTGAGGTGGCGCCAATCGCCGGCGGCTTCTGCGGCGGCGCTACGGGCTCCGACGTGCAATTGGGCGGCTCTGGTGGCTAATGTGGAGCGGAGATGGTGCGAGGGGAGCGAGTGAAGGGAGAGGAGCAATTGGTGTGCCCGGATAGCTCGGGGAGGCCCTCCTTTTATAGGGGCGAGTGGTGGCCGAAGCCAGCGGTGGCGACGGCGCTACAGGGGCTCGAGGCTTGGGCGATGACGCAGGGCGTTCCTGGCGTCATGATGAGTACGACGGCGTGACGGTAGCAGGGGGTAGACGGGAGCAGCAGGCGACGTCGTCTCGCCACGGGTACCGGCGGAAGTCCACGACAAGGACGTCGGCGACAAGGCTCCCCCGTCCAGTTGCGCGTGTCTGGGAGCTAGCTGACGTTGTGGAGAGTGTGCGTGCGCAAGGAGAGAGCGAGGGGGGCGCAGAGTCAACGGGGCACCGTGGCGCTCTGGCGCGCTCTGTGTCGCGATCATGCGCATGCTGGCGTGCCCGGGCGTCACTGGGCGCGTCTGGGCGCGTCACGTTCCGGACGTTGTCATGCTCGTCTTCGTCCTTGGCGGGTACAAGCATGACCAGGGGAGCAATGATGGTCTCCAGGACATGATGGTGCATGCTGGATGGGAGAGGAGAGGGGAGTTGGCATGGTGATGACATAGGGGCTCGACATGGTGGTGTTCTGGTCAATGTCGTCATGGTATTGTGGTGCAATGACCAGGGTTTGGTCCAGGAAAGTAAGGGGTACAATGATGATCACCAAAAGTCTCTGGTTTAGGCTAAAACACAATGGTTAAAAGAGAGAATGGAGTTGGTAGATTTGTGCACACCAAGTGTTTGTGTTAATGGCCGCAAGAACTTCACTTTCAAATTTTGCCAAACTTTTTGGTGGGAGTGATTCAATTAATATTTGGCACATGTTGGTGGTGGTGGTGTGCAAAATGGAGTTGGTTTGTGAAATTTCAAAAACGGCACAATCTAGAATATGATTTGATGTCCCTACTTTGCTTGATGATAATTTGAATTTGAGAAAGAATTTGCAGGGGTGTGCTTTACCAAAGTTGTTCACCTTGATGAGGTCTTGGATGAGGTGCAAAGAGTTGAGAATGTTTAGTTTAGAAATCTCTTAATACAAGGGCTCAAAGTGGGTAAGATGATATAAATGTCACATATGACCATGATCATATGTGAGTTGGTTTTTGAATTTCTCTTGCTTTGATTTGCATTTCTTTGATTAAAAAGTGATTCTTATTAGTTCAGGAACATTTCCAAACCATTGAAACAAACTAAGAAGGCCTAGGTTAAAGATTTACAAAAATGGCCATAAGCCTCATATGTGAATTCATGTTTTTATTTTATTTTCTTTTTCTTTGACCAAAGGGCATGGTGTTGGGTTCCTTGAGGGTTAAGTTAAGTTTACTAATGGTTTCCAACCATTTTAGCAAAGTAAAATACGGCTTAAGACAAGAATTGCAATTTTGGCTATATGCCCATATATGCCTCTATGTATATTTTCACTTTCCTTTTTGTTTCTCCTTTGATTAAGTTGATGAGTACTAGGTTTGGTTTGGTGAGGTTTTTCAAACTATCTAAACATGGTAGAGCATGGCATAGTTCCTTATTTGCAAGAATAGCTATTTGCATCACATAGGCCTTTTCTTTTTAATTTAATTTCTTTTTATTTTGTTTTATCTTGGAGGGTAAAAAGGGAGAGCAAGATTTAGGGTTTAAGCATTGGTGAATACTCCAAACAAGCATCATGGCAAAAATCATCACACACATGCATGAGCACTAGGCTCTAACTTAGTTTAATAAAAGTTTTTGTTGGTTCCAAATTTTGGGAAAATAGAAAAATGAATGTTTCTTTGTTTTGAAATTTTGGGGTGTTACACATACCGCCTTGAGCTGCCAGCTGGTTCTCGCCTCCACGACGTCTTCCATGTTGGCTTACTGAAGGCTTACCGCGGGGACCCTCCTGCGGTGACCCCGACCCTTCCTCCTACTTCGGATGGCCGACTTCTGCCACCTCCCGCGACGGTGGCGAAGGTGATGCAGACGCAACAGCGTCGCAGCGTGTGGCATGTCTTTGAGCAGTGGGTCGGCCTGCCCGAGGAGGAGGTGACTTGGGAGAAGCTCGACGATTTCCGCCAGCAGTTTCCAGATGTTCAGCTCGAGGATGAGCTGTTTGAGAAGGCGGGGAGAGATGTTATGGTCGGGCTCCAGTATACACGGAAGAGGCCCAATAGTGGGCCGAATTAGGGGCTTAGCCCAAGTTATCTAGGGTTTAGAGGAGCTGTCCTCCTATATAAACACATGTACCCCTTCGATTATAAGGAGACAATAAATATATACTGTTGTCGTCTCCCTCAGGAGACAGGAGCCCCAAACCCTAGCCGCACCCTGCCCTAGCCGCCGCCTCCTCTCTCTCGCAGCGACGGCGCCCAGCCGTCGTCGTCTGCGCCTCTAGCCTCACCGCCCTCGTCTGTGCCTCCAGCCTCACCGCCCTCACATCCATCCCTATAATCTACGCCCGAGACCTGGTAGAACCGTAGTCTCTACCAAGACAACATGTGTGCATTCGGTCAGATTTGCCTAGCTATGAAATTTATATTAGTTAGCTCTTCAGGGGGCAATATAGTGGCTGCCTCTTTCAGTCCACATCTATGTTGAATGTCAAATGGTTATTTCCATCTCAAGTTAATATACTTTTTAAACATAAGGCCAGAAGGCCCAGCTTTATAAATAAAGCAAGCAGCATCCGATAACAAGGTCTGACCACGGGCTCTGAGCCCACACATACCAACCACACCACTCAGAACCTAACAAACACCCCAGTGCCACACCGACAACACTCCAGACATACAAGA
Organism: Lolium multiflorum; assembly: GCA_030979885.1. Classification (NCBI taxonomy): domain Eukaryota; kingdom Viridiplantae; phylum Streptophyta; class Magnoliopsida; order Poales; family Poaceae; genus Lolium; species Lolium multiflorum. Next base: position 155,592,439 of record CM061748.1, on the reverse strand, counting down.
TGAAACACACACACACTCAGACGACGAGTTCAGATGTTGCCTCTCGCCCTTGCCCGGAATCGTCGCACCTCCAGCATTGCCTCCTCCAGGAGCCGCCTATCCCTCGGTCTGACCAGAACCCTCCATCTCTGCATGTGGAGAGACATATGTAGAATAGCATCAGCCGGGTTATTGATCATCTTTCCTTCTATAGCAAGTTTATTTCTAATGTTCCAAAGCGCCCAGCTTTGTGCCGCAAAGGTAAACCAAACAAGCCTACGCAGCGCTCCCGAAAGTCCTTGGACGAGACCCAGGAATTGACCGGCCCCCGCCGGGTTCCAATCACAGCCCATGAGTTCCCTAACCCCGGCCCACATGAACCTGGCCAGATAGCAGCCAAAGAAGATGTGGTTGCAGTCCTCTGGCTCCCCACACAACGCACATCTCCCATCTGATGGGCCGTGTCGCTTGACCAGCTGGTCCCCTGCCGGCAATCTACCCCGCAGAAGTTGCCAGAGAAAGATCTTGATTTTGGGTGGAACCCTAGTTTTCCAGACATCCTTGAAATGTGTCACCGCCGCTCCCAAGGACATTCTGCAATACAAGGAGTTCACCGAGAAATCCCCCGACTCCTCCAGGCCCCAGGAGACCTTATCTCTCCCTTGGCTGAATGGATGCATGTCAAAAATCCGACATAGGTTTTCCCATTCCACCGTCTCCGCCAGACCAAAGGCCCTCCTGAACCTAATATGCCACCCGTCGGCACTTCTAACCGCTGCTACCGTAATATACGGATTGTCGCAGCACTCAAAAAGGCGTGGAAATCTCCCCCTGAGAGGTCCAGCCCCCGCCCACCAGTCCAGCCAGAAATAAGTACTGTTTCCGTCGTGGACCTGGTGTCTCGCACCTAGTTTGAAGTACCACTTCAGCTTCTGAATGGAATTCCAGAACTGAGATCCCTTCGTAGGTACCCTAGGCGAGAAAATGTCGTCGTCGCCCAGATATTTGGCCCTCAGAAGGTCAGCCCATAGACCCTCGGCCCCCTGATACAATTTCCAAACCCATTTGACCATCAAAGCGATGTTCATGCGTTTAGTGTTGAGGATCCCCAGACCCCCATACGCTTTGGGTTTACAAACCGTGTCCCAATCTACCATGTACTTCCTCTTCGGGCCGACCCCCTCCCAGAAGAATCGGGCCCTGGACTTGTTCATCGCTCCATGCGTCGAGTCATGTAGGAGGTACAAGCCCATCGCAAACATTGGTAGACTCGAGAGGCATGAGTTGGTCAATTCTAGTCTACCCGCCGAGGCTAGAAATAGACCCTGCCAGGGGTCAACCCGATGGCCCACCTTTTCGGTCAGGAAATGCCAGTCTGCCACCGAAAGTGTTTTATCCGCAACTGGCAATCCCAGGTACTTCAAAGGTAGCGTTCCCAGAGAGCAATTGAGGCTCTCCGCTACCCTGAGCTGCTCCTCCCTGTTGACCCCTGTCACCACCACTTCGCTTTTGGATAGGTTTATCTTAAGACCTGACATGTTCTCAAAGCAAAGCAGGAGGATTTTAAGATTTGCTACTCCCAAAGTAGACGGTTCAAGGAGGATCATGGTATCATCCGCATACTGTAGATGTGTGACTCCCCCTGGTATGAGATGTTCCACCACCCCCTGAATGTGACCGGCCCCCTTGGCCTTAGTCAGAATCGCGGCCAGAGCATCTACCAAAAAATCAAACAGGATAGGGGAGAGCGGGTCTCCCTGTCTCACTCCCCGCCTATTCCTGAAGAACGGGCCGATCTCGCCGTTAATGTTAATTGCCGTTTGCCCCCCGGACACCAACTGCATCAAACGATGAACCACGCCCACCGAGAAACCCTTTCTCAGTAGAACTTCTCGCAAGAACTCCCAGTTCACCCTGTCGTACGCTTTCTCGAAGTCCAACTTGAGTAGAAGGCCCTTCAGTTTCTTGACTCTAAGCTCATGAGCAATCTCGTGTAGTGCAAGCACGCCCTCATGCAAGCATCTACCTTTGATGAAAGCGGACTGGCTACGGTCAATCGTCCTATGGGCTATCGGCGCCAACCTAGTCGCATACGCTTTCGCCACAAATTTGAAAATAACATTGATCAAGGTAATAGGTCTAAACATTTTAATCGTGTCCGCCCCTTTGAGTTTGGGGATCAGAGATATGATGCCGTAATTAAGCCTAGCGATGTCCACCCTCCCTAGGGCGAAGTCATTAAGGATCTGTAAGATGAGACCCCTGAGGTCCCCCCAGAACCTCTTGAAGAACGCCACCGGAAGTCCATCCGGCCCCGGCGCAGAGTCAGGCTTCATTTCCGCCAGGACCTGGTCCAGCTCCTGCGCGGTAAATGTGAGGGCCAGCTCCTCGTTTTCCTCCTCAGAAACCCTAAGAGCGTCTGGCCACAAGTCCGGGGCCAGTGAGAAGACCCTTTCTTCCCCTTCTGCCCCCATCAGCCCTTGGTAGAAACCATAGATGTGGTCTACCAACTCCTTTTGCTCCGTGACTTCCCCAGTCTCGGTCACCAGTCTCGGAATTAAGCACTTCCTCCGCCTGCCATTGGCAAACGCATGGAAGAAGGCCGTGCACGCATCCCCTTTGAGAGTCCACTGGACCCTGCTGCGTTGCTTCCAGTATTCCTCTTCAAGAGCATCTATCTGAATGATATGTTCCTCCAGGTGGTATCGAAGGGCCCACCCTTCCTCATCCAGCCCACCTGCATCCGCCGCCCTATCCAGCTGGGCGATCTGAAGCATGATGCCCTCACGGACCACCCGCTTCTGCTTACCAAGGTTGGCCCCCCAACCCTTCAGGAATTGTCGCAGCCCTCTGGACTTTCCTTGCCACAGATCAATGCAACATCTATGTGGACCCGAGTCCACCCCCGCCTGTACAAGCTTATCCTTCACGAGCTCCCCAAAGCCCGGCACCCCAAACCACCATGTTTGGAAGAAGAACCGCGCAGGGATCTTTATCCCTTTTTCACCATTATCCAGAATCAGCGGACAGTGGTCAGATCCAATTCTGGTAATAGCCGTCAGTGTACACAGGGGGAATAAGCTTTCCCAGCTCGTAGAGACAAACACCCTATCCAGGACGGACCTAATAGGTACTGCCTGGTTGTTTGTCCAAGTGAACCGGGCCCCTGCTCGCCTAATCTCCCTGAGCGCTAACCCAGCCAGCACATCATTGAAGCGCCTGACCCTAGGCCAGTTGACAATCCCATTGCTTTTATCTTCAGTCCGGCGTACGAGGTTGAAGTCTCCCGCCACCACCAAAGGTAATGGACATGCCGACACTTCCCCCTCCAATTCCCCCAGGAATTCGCTGGTCCTAGCGTGATCCGCCGGCCCGTAAATCAGCATGAAGCACCACTTGCGATTGTTGTTTCTCTGCAGAACTTCCGCACTCAGAAAGAAGGTACCCTTCTTCCAGCGACCAACCTCAAAACACTCATCCCTAAAGCCCAGGAGCATCCCCCCTGAGTGCCCCACGGCTGGGAGCCAACTCCAAGCAAACTGGCCCCCGTGCTCAAGTCTGCGGAGCTCCACCGCCGAGAACTCCGCTTTAATGGTTTCCTGGAGTCCTATGATGTCAACTCTCTCTAACCTGCACAAGTCCTTGAGCTGGGTCACGCGCCCTGGCGCCCCGAAACCTCTAATGTTTTGAATAAGGAACCTCATTGCGCACCCTTGCGCTTGTGGCTTCCTTTCCTTACCGTAAGCGTAGATTTCCTCCCCCTCCTTCTCCTTGGTTTAGCTAGCTCCGCCCCCACCGAGTGGTTTTCACCCTCAGATCCTGCCTGCGACCCCCTGCCGTGAGTAGCCCCAAACTCGTCTCCCTCATCAACGAGTAGCCGCTGCCCCGGCCCCGTGTCCGTCGCCAGCAAGGGACCCCCTGTTCCCGTAGGTGAACTCCGCGGCTCCCTCGCCGCGGGAGTTTCTTCGGACCCGTCAGCCGGCACCGCAGCCGCCCTCGCGGCAGCCTCCCTGGCCAAACGCATAGCAGTCGCTGCAAGACTCGCCTGCACCAGCTCCTTTGCCCTCACTACCGAGAGCGCCTCCGCCGGCTCCCCATCCTTAGGCCGAAACACCATGCCACTATCCAGAATAACCGAAGCAAGGTGGGAATCCGGGAGCAAACTAATGGGTTCAGAGAACGTACCTTTCTCCTTGCACTTGTCTTCGAGGTTCCTCTCCGCCGTCAGCCTCTGCGCCTTGATCAGTGCCGATGTCCCAGCTTGGCCCTGGTTCCTTGCGCTCTTCCGGCTCGCCGACGCAGGGGTGCTGTTGCTGCCCCGGCGAGTGTAGGGAATGGCCCTTGAGCGTGGGCCCTTGGCCACCTGCAGGTCCGCCAGCGCCTGCTGCTGCAGAGACTGCGTGTCCGGGGCTTTCTCCGCGGACGCCACCACCGTGTCCACAGCACCCTGCCCCTCCTCGGGCGGCCACACCTCCTTCTCTCCTCGCTCCAGCCTTGGTAGTTTGAGCGGTGGTCCAAGCGCCGACGGGCTGTCCACCACCCCCGGCTCCTGCCCCGTCGACGCCACCTCCGCCGAGAGCACCGATCCCGTGCCTCCCTGAAAAGAGTCCTCCCCCATGGACGTGAACTCCAGCATGGAGATATCCGAGCTTGGCATCTCGGAAAGACCGCCCCCTGTGAGCCCTCCCAGCTCCTTCCCCAAGTTGGAGCCATATTGGAACAAGGCGCTCCCCTCAGGCACCTCCCTCTCCACCGGCCCAAAGAAAGCCGGCGAGTCACGCTGGTCACCCTCTCCCACCTCCATGGTCCTCTCTTGCCCCTTGCCATGATCCTGCTCCTTGGCCGAGTCCTTGGTCTGCTCGCTCTTGTCCTTGTTGCGCCTCCCATGCTTCCACTCTCCTTCCGACGAAACATCGTCCGACTCCTCGTCCTCCTCTTCGTCGCGCGGTGGCGGCGGCGGGGGCGGAGGCCCTCCTCCCGCACCCCCTCCACTCCCCCTAGGCTGCGGCTCCACCTGAAGTCCCACCGTAAAGCCCTCCCCATTGACGAAGATCTGAATCGACCCCTTGATGCGCTCCGGGTAGCGGCATTGCACACGCACTCTAATCGGCTCTCTGTCCCACTTCAAGAGAGATAGCTCGTCCACGTCGATGATCCTGCCCACCATCACAAACGCTGCCTGGATCCGCTCCTTAGTCAACAGATCCTCCGGAACTCCCGTCAGCTTGACCCAGGCCGAGGGCAGCACCAAGCTCGGCCTCGGCGCCAGGAAAGCCTCCCTGATAGTGGTCTCCGATTGGCTGACCGGCAGGTATAGCTTGCCGCTCACCGTGCACATACGCCTCGTCTCCCTCGACGGAAAGACCACCGTAAACTCAGACTCCGACACCCTGCAGACTTGCCAATCCCAGTTCTCGTCCACCATGAGCTTGAGCTCCTCATTCAGCTGTTCCCCGGACAGCGGAGCGGTAGCAAACTTGATCGCCGCCGCGAACACCTCCCCAGTGTCGCCCTTCCTGCTCAGCGGCTCGACGTCGATGTTGAAAAAGCCCCCCCCGGTAATGGCGTGCCCCATCGATTGGAGGCGGAGAATGTTCCTCTTGGCCGGGCAGTCCGCCGAGGCATGTCCCTCGCTGCTGCAAATCACACACAGCGGCTGGAACGTGCACTCGGATTGAAAGTGGCCTTGGAGGCCACATTTGAAGCACTCTCCCCCTATCGGTGCCCCGGTCTTGGCCGCCCCGATCTTGTTCTTCGCCTTCTGCTGTGCTTGCTCCGGCCCAGCTCCCTTCTTGCCCTTCGCCCGCGCCGCTGTCTGTTGCCTCCCCTGGCCTAGCCCTCGGTCTCCCGGACCCGAGAAGCCAGGACGGTCACCCTGCCCCCTAGCAGAGGCACCGCCCAGTTGTTGTTCCCAGATGCGAGCCTCCTCCTCCTCCCGTCGATCCTGCTCCGACCACCGCGGCGGAGGTTGGCCCCACCGCTCCCCACCGCGGTCGTGGTACCTCAAGTCTTCATCCTGACCCCGATAGCCGCCCGCCTGGCGGCTCCCGCCCGCCTCCACGTACCTGTAACGCTCCTCCTGGCGCCCTCCGCCGTCCTCCAGGGAGCGGAAGCCTTCTCCGCGGCTGCTCCCGTCGAAACGGTTGCCACCGCCGTCGAAGCGCCCTCCCCCGCCACTGACCTGGCGGCCGACGCCACCCTCTTGACGCCCGCCCGCCTCTCTTCCTCCGCCGTCCTGCCTCCTTCCATTGCCGTTGTCGAAACGGCGCTTGCGCCCGTCATCCCCACCCCGCTCCATGGACGCCGCCTCAGCAAAAGATCTGAGCAGCGGCGGCGCCTCCGGGATCTTCCGCAGCAGTCGATGTGGCGGCGCGTACGGGTCGCCAAGCCTCTTCCTCACCTCTCCGTGTCTGGCTAGAAACCCTAGGGTCGGGTCGGCGCAGCCCTTAGGTAGCCACAGCCAGCGGAAATTGGACCGCACAGGCTCGATCTCCTCCACCTCTAAAGCCCCACCAGGCCCCGGAGATTGATGGGCTTCCCCCTCCAGGCCCACCAGCACCAGCTCCTTACCTCCCACACCAGCAAAACAAACGACTGAGTCCGGCCCACCCCCGTTGGCCCCCCCTGGGTTACGCTGGGCCGGCCCAATGCTGCGCATCCCGCACAGCCCAACTGGAGAGAGAGATCGTGCCCTACGCTCCCCCGTCCAGGTCGTGGGCGCCGAGGCCGCAGCACCCGCCGCCGCCGCCGGCGCCGAGACCGGGGATCCCTCTCCCCTTGTGCCCCGCACTTCCGGCGAAGTCGCCGCCAACGGCGACCCCAAACTCTCCGCTCCCAACTCGCGCCGTCCCCCTCTTCTGAAGCCGCCCGTGTCCCCCAGGCGATGGAACCGACGCGGCGGCGCAGGACCGAACCGCGAGCGCCTCCCTCCCGGAGCAAACGCCGCTCGCCGGCCAAGACGAAGCGATCCCCCCAGATCCTCCGCCCGCTGGATGAAGCTCCCCAGAGAAATGGCGTCCGTCGGCCCTCCGCCCGAACTCCCATCCTTCTCCTGAGCCGGAATCGCAACCTCCTCCTCCTCCACCTCCCGAACCTCCTCTTCCTCGTCCTCAAGCTCGAGTGCCCAGAACCTGCCTCTGCCCATCCCCTCCCCCGGGGACGGCCACGAGCACAACCCCGGCGACCCCATGCCCAAGCCGGCGGCCAGCCTCTCCGGCGAGGCCCCCGCCCGGCGGGGCAGAATTCAAAATCGCCTACCTAATCGCCTCCCGAATCGCCTCCTTTGTCGTCTAGCTAGCTGTCGTTTCGCGGCTGTATTTCATTCGGCTTTTTTTTTTTTTTTTCTTTTTTTTTAAAAAAAAAAAAAGTTAATATACTAGCTTGGAATGAAGCTGGTATCAGGAATCTTCAGTGTTCTAAAATCACAAGGTGTTAATATAAAGTCTGGTTTGAGGCACAAGATTGGCAATGGAGAAGATACTCGCTTTTTGGACGATACTTGGTTGGGTGACAATCCACTATCATAACAATATCCCTCCCTATATAATATTGTGCAAAGAAAACAAGTTTCTGTTGCACAAGTGATGTCCCAACGTCCTATTAATATAGCTTTTAGAAGATCACTTGATGACATCAAATGGGCACGGTGGACTCATCTAGTAAGACACTTGATGGATGTACACCTGTTAGCTCAACCTGATACTTTTGTTTGGAAGCTAACAATATCAGGTGCTTTCTCGGTTAACTCTATGTATCTAGATTACATGTCTGATCATACGCGTTTTCTACACAAATACATTTGGAAAATAAAAGTACCACTTATAATCAAAGTTTTAAATAGCAGGCTAAGCCATTTAGTGGCAGAAAGGGAAAAAAGCTATAGCGCGCTATTTAAGGGTTTTCAACCTTTTAGCACACTAATATCCTTAGCGTCATGATGTCGAAATAGCGCTATAGCGCTGCTATAGCCCGCTATTTAAAACTTTGCTTAAGATAAAGATTTTTATGTGGTTCTTATATCGCAAAGTGCTTCTTACTAAAGACAATCTAGCTAAAAGGAATAGGCAAGGTAGCCAAAAATGTTGCTTTTGTGATCAAAATGAACAATTCAACATCTTTTATATTTTGTCCGTTAGCAAAGATTGTTTGGCGTATTGTCCATATGGCTTTTAATATCATATCTCCGAATAATATTACTCATCTCTTTGGGAATTGGCTAAGGGGGGGTTAATATACTTGAAAAAGCACAAATCCGAGTTGGAGCTTGCACTTTGCTGTGGGCCATATGGAAGACAAGAAATGATTATATCTTTAACAATGCAATATCTAGTTCTTTTATGCTGGTTATTACTATGGCTTCTTATTGGATCCGTATGTGGTCACTCCTACAGCCAACGGAGAAGCGAGATGATACGGTTACTGAGTGCAACCGGCTAGAGAAGGTTGCACAGGATTTATACATCCGTTTCAACTGGCGTTTTGATCTACGGATAACATGCTGATGCAGAATCACTCTAAGTTGTCCTTTTTATTTAGATAGCTGATACATGAAACTTTATATGACCCATGAGGTCAACGCTTTTTTGTAATAAGTACTGAGATGATCCCCTATTTCCAAAAAAAGAAATGTTGGCCAGCAAATGAAGACATATTAATCTCTCCCTCTTGATTGCAGAAACTGCTATTTAATCAGATTGATAACAAATGCTGCTTACTTTAGTTGCAGTGGCTAAGTTCAGGTTTTCAACTGATTGCTGCTCTTAATTTGGATGCTCTGCAGTCGTGCAAATTATTTGGATGGTACTTGTTAGAATACATGACAACAAAATCCCATTTTCCAAGTACTTATCCTTTAACACTCCCAGTCCCAGTCTCCCAGATCACGACACCTGTGGAAAAACTCCTCGGGGAAGGACTGTGACAAGCAAGGCATGCCTATTGACTAGGTAACAAAGCTTCTAGCTTCACTTCACGAATATAAACTGCCGCATATGGTGCAAATTAGTTCAGTATAGTGAATCTTATGCCCTCACACCTTCATGAGTTACTAATATTCATGTCTGACATGAATCAACTGTTCTTGTTTATGCTTCTACACCTCCTCTTCCTTGGCCTTAAGCTTTCAGCTTCTGCTACCAGCAATGACCAATTTGTCTACCCCGGCTTCACTGGTGCTAACCTCACCCTTGACGGCGTGGCCAAGGTCACACCAAATGGCCTCCTTGAGCTGATAAACGGCACCGCCTGGCTCAAAGGCCATGCCTGCCACCCGAATCCTATTCTCTTCAGAAAGACGGCCGATGGGACAGTTCAGTCCTTTAGTGCCTCATATGTGTTTGCCATCTACTGTGTACAGCCTGACATCTGCGGTCATGGAATCGCCTTCTTTGTTGCTGCTAGCAACAACTTCTCAGAGACAATGCAGGGTCAGTACATGGGCCTCGTCAACAACGACACCAATGGCAAAGCAACTAACCGCTTTTTTGCTGTTGAGCTCGACACCAATCAGAACAATGAGTTCCAGGACATAAATAACAACCATGTTGGAATTGATGTCAACGGTCTCAAGTCTGTGAATTCAAGCAGCGCCGGCTACTACGACAACAACAATAGTAACTTCCACAACTTGACACTCGCGAGCTACCAAGTGATGCAGGTGTGGGTGGACTATGATGGTCATAGCAAACAGATCGATGTGACTTTGGCTCCCCTAAGCATGGCCAAACCCATCAAACCACTAATCTCTACCACCTACGACCTCTCAAGAGTGCTCACAGATATGGTTTACGCTGGCTTCTCATCATCAACAGGCTCATTCATCTCGCAACAGTATGTGCTCGGTTGGAGTTTCAGCACGAGCGGGCCTGCTCCAGCCATTGACATCACCAAGCTACCAAAGCTACCTCGTCAAGGACCCGAGCCTAGATCCAAGGTATTAGAAATCATACTACCAATAGTCAGTGCAGCATTTGTTATTGTTGCAGGCACAATTATCATTCTTCTTGTTCGAAGGCGACTAAAATATGCTGAGCTACGAGAAGATTGGGAAGTAGAGTTTGGGCCGCATAGATTTTCATATAAGGATTTGTTCCGTGCTACTGAGGGATTTAACGACCACAATCTACTAGGCATAGGGGGGTTTGGACGAGTTTACAAGGGAGTGCTTCCAGTGTCTAGATTGGAGATTGCTGCAAAAAGGATCTCCCATGACTCTAAGCAAGGAATGAAGGAATTTGTCGCTGAGGTTGTAAGCATTGGCCGCCTCCAACACCGCAATCTCGTGCAGTTACATGGCTACTGCCGTAGAAAAGGTGAGCTCATTTTAGTGTATGAATACATGTCGAATGGAAGTCTTGACAAGTACTTGTATGATCCAGAGAAGCCTACTTTGAGTTGGGCTCAGCGATTCAAGATAATCAAAGAAATTGGATCTTCATTGGTCTACCTCCATGAGGAATGGGAGGAAGTGGTAATCCACCGGGACATCAAGCCAAGCAATGTGCTCCTCGACAATGAAATGAACGGACGGCTAGGAGATTTTGGCCTGGCAAGGTTATATGCTCATGATGCTGGTCCTCAAACCACGCATGTTGTTGGCACCATAGGATACCTAGCTCCAGAACTAGCACGGACTAGCAAGGCAACCCCTTTGACTGATGTATACTCCTTTGGTATGTTTGCTCTTGAAGTCACTAGTGGGAGGAAACCTATTCACCAAATTATGCAAGATAATCAGTTGTTATTGGTCGATTGGGTACTTGACTGTTGGCACAAAGGATTATTGAGTGATGCAGTAGATATCAAGCTCCAAGGTGCCTACGATGTTGATGAGGCATGCCTGATGCTGAAGTTGGGATTGCTCTGTTCGCACCCATTCACCAATGTAAGGCCAAGCATGCGGCAGGTCATGCACTATCTCAGCGGCGAAATGCCACTACCAGAGCTATTGCCAGAAAACATGAGCTTCAGCATACTTTCCTTAATGCAGAACATAAGTTTTTATCCAGGGATGTTGACAGACCCATTGACGAACAACACAATATCCAGCCTCTCAGGAGGTAGATGAAATGCATGTATCGTTAAATATGTACCTTTTTTTTGTTTATGTATAGACGTACCTATATGCTGATGCATATTGCTTTGTATACATTATGAGTGCAACTACATGCACAATATAAGTTAGATGTTGGGTTAGTATATAAATAACTACCCTTTTTTATGGTTACTGGGTATTCTGAAAAAAGAATGTATAATGGTGCTTATGGAAGGTGTAAGGAGCAGTTTTTCTTTTTCGAAAGGAGATAGCGAGGAGAATTATATAAGTTCAGAAAATTGAAACAACAATGTACCCAAATGCAAATGTTTGTGCTAGGCAATGTAATTAACTTGCTTCACTGCATTGTTCTGAAGCCCCCACTGGTGAAATTTTAAAGTGTTCATTGTACTAATGTCAAAATGTCGTTGGCAAGGATACTACCATAAATACCATAATTTGCTTTAGATGGATGAAAAAGATCAACAATATGGATTTCTGGACACTAAGGAAGGTGTGGATCACAAATGGCAACAATCTGAACATTTGACTCACGATCAGCTCATTTTATTCTCCTTCAATTCAAGTTAGCTACATAAAATTATCCAAGCAAAATTCCAAAAACGCAATAATTTTGAGAACAACATTGAAGTTTTCCCCCTTAGATATCCCCACTTTAGCTAGTTATGCCACTTTTCTCATAATGCATTATACCCACATGCTCAAGCTTCCCAAAAATATTGAGACAAGGTGCACTCTAAAGGATGATCTAACCTTCATGAGATAGCTGTGAGCTGTGCTCAAACCATGTTTAGAAAGCTATGAATGAGAGTGTTTGAGAAAATGAAGTTATGGATGAGAAAACCAGTCATGGACATCTTAAAGATCATTTTGGCCAAACCTGACTGGAGGAAATCACACTCAAGTATATTTTAGATTATGATTATGCTGCACCATACAAAATATCAGTTACCCTGTCAAGGACTTCGTCCAGACTTAATTTGGCCACCTCGGACTTGAGTGTTATGACATATGTCCTGAGCATTCAGGTTCCTTCAACTCTAGGTAAACAGTCACAACTAGAGAAATATCTCGACATACAGGCACATTTAGATAGCTATCATGTTCCAGTCATTGTAGAACTGTAGATTAGTTAGCTTCTTCAGGCAGCAATATAATGCCTGCCCCTTTCAGTCCATGTCTGATTGTCTACATTAAATGACAAATGCTTACTTCTAGGTAAAGCCAGTGTTCTTGAACTGCAGGGTGTAACAGTTGGTCCACCATGGACCAATGACTTTCTGATGGAAAAACATAAAAACCCAGTTGGTGGCTAAACCATGTTACGAGGTTAGCATCAGCCTATGAATCAACTGACGGTCATGGAGGGGAAACATTACATTTACCATCAAAACGACCGAGTGAGTGATTGTGGTCGCCACAGGCAATCTAAGTCAAGCAACATATTTTTGGTTCACACTTCCTACAAAAAATTTATAGACAAGATGCTTTTTACTCCATTGATATATTTGTGGTTCAACTTACAGACTTACAGTCATGTATGAGGAATATCAAAAATGTTTATGAATACAGCTGAGCATAACAGATTGCTGTGGCAACTAGAATACCGGACCAAAGGATTCTTAAGATCTCGACAAACTTGGTTTTATACTGATCTTAAAACAATTATGTGTGATATAACCAGCCTCTTGCAAAAATTGCAAGGAAAGGCTGCGTACAATGGCCCAATGTGATCCGACCCTTCCCTGGGCCCCGCGCAAAGTGGGAACTTTACACACCGGGCTGCCCTTTTTATGACCGATGAGGTTATACATGGGTCAGGAAACCATATGCGGCTTAATAGTCAAATGCTAAAACTTTATATAGCCAGCTCATGAATCAGCTGATGGTAAGAAGGCAAACATTACAGTGATCATGAAACAATTTAGTAAGTTTATGGTGGCCATACGCAATCTAAGTCGAGCTGAAGTTTTCTAGAAGATGGCATTCTACTGGGATCCTACTGGTTTTTTAATGAAGTATATTTTTTTGCAACTAGGCAGAAAATGTCGAGTACTATATTAATAACAAATGATCTAACTGACAGAAGAAAAATGGTTGGACCGAACAAATAGCTTTATATTAAGTTTGGATCAAACAGAACCTGGGTATTCTTCTGCTACATAAGGGCCTATGAAATTGAGGTATCTAGTTTTTTCACTGAGCTGAAATTGCGGTATGTAGTTTGGCTGTCAAGCTCCATTTCATCGAGGTAATCTTCACCGATCGTGTAGCAAAGCATTTTTTAACAAAAAATATTTATTTCACAAGAGTAGCTCAACTTCAAGGTTAAAGAAAGTGAGGCGCTTGCTTCAGACGTCTAAAATCCATATGTATTCCTATTTACTGCTAGTTTAGAATAATTACGTTCGGCGATAAAGTGCACGTTTATGGTCCTTCTATGCACAAAACTAACAGAAATCTCGCCACAGAAATTAACATACATACTGCAATTTCTCATACTCGAGTCAAAAATATATTGATCAGGTAGAAAAACAGCACAGGCTATAAATCACTGCTAGCTTTGATCCTTATGGCAACAAATCCAACATGCTTCAAATTAAACAATATTTTTATGCTTCGAATTTTTTTTTGGGATAAGGACAATCAGAAAATAATTAACTATATAGGTCCCATATCAGATCTTGCTTGGCTGAGCAGGCCATGGGGATTGGGGAATTGGCATGAGATGTATGAATTTACCTAGGATTGACAAACTACCACCTGAGAAAAAAAAGAATCAGATAAGTTGCCCTCCTAATCTATGTTCTTTTAGCTGTATAAATTATGCGTAAAACATTTCCCTAGAAACAAGGCATTCAGCATTAACTACCAATGCTTTTAGACATTGACATGTGTGGAAAACTGGAAATACCAGCTTGGCACTAAGCTAGCACTTAGCACCACTGCAAATTAATTCAAACTGCTAGTTAGTTTGCAAGTCCGTGACCACAAAAGCACCATAAATAGCCTATGAGGTGCTTCATCGTCCTTGCACGGTTGCACCTCTGGTGATTTGTTATCAGTTATCCACAGATCACACATGAAGTTCTTCCCTCTGCACCTTCTCCTTTCCCTTGGCCTTCACCTTGCAACCATCGTCACTGGTGATAACCAACTTCTATACTTTGGCTTCACTGGCACTAACCTCACCGTCGATGACACTGCTACAATCACATCAAACGGCCTTCTTGAGCTGACTAACGGCACAGCTAATTGCAAAGGTCATGCATTCTACCCAACTCCATTGCACTTCCGTAGGTCACCCAATGGTACTGTGCAGTCCTTCTCAGTCACCTTTGTGTTCGGCATCCGCTCTAGCTACCTCAGCATGACCCAACATGGCTTGGCCTTCGTTATCTCTCCAAGCAAGAACTTCTCAGATGCATTGCCAAACCAATACTTAGGTCTCACAAATAATATGAACAACGGCAGCCCAACCAACCATTTCTTTGCTGTTGAGATTGACACCGCCCTAAACATTGAGTTCCAAGACATGAACGCCAACCATGTAGGCATCGACATCAATAGCCTCAACTCTGCAAAGTCCTACTATGCAGGCTATTATGATGATAAGAGTGGTAGCTTCCAAAATCTAAGTCTTAACAGTGCTGAAGCAAAACAAGTATGGGTGGAATATAGTGGAGAAGCAAAGGAAATCAACGTGACCATAGCTGCTGCCCTTGGAATGGCGAAACCTGTACGGCCATTGATCTCATACAACTACGACCTCTCAGAAGTGCTGCAGGAGCCGTCATACGTCGGCTTCTCATCATCAACAGGTGCAGTCGACTCACAGCACTATGTGCTCGGCTGGAGCTTCAGCATAAACAGGCCAGCTCAAGTGATCGACATCACCAAACTACCCAAACTACCTCGTCAGGGCCCAAAGCCTCGACCAATACTCTTGGAAGCCATCCTACCGATAGCAACTGCGACGTTCATCATTGTTGCAGGTTCCATCACAATTTTTGTTGTGAGGAGGCAGCTGCGGTACTCCGAGCTAAAAGAAGATTGGGAAGTTGAGTTTGGGCCACATCGGTTCTCATACAAGGATTTGTATAATGCCACCGAAGGATTCAAGGGCGAGCACCTACTAGGTGTTGGAGGATTCGGCAAGGTATTCAAAGGAGTGCTCCCATCATCTAAATTAGAGGTTGCTGTGAAGAAGGTGTCCCATGAATCAAGGCAAGGTATGATGGAGTTCATTGCTGAGGTTGTCAGCATTGGCCGCATTCGACACCGCAACCTTGTTCAGTTACTTGGCTATTGCAGGAGAAAAGGTGAACTTCTTCTAGTATATGATTACATGTCAAATGGTAGTCTTGATAAGTATTTGTACTATGATGAGTACAACACACTTAATTGGGCTCAGAGGTTTCGGATCATCAAAGGCATTGCAACAGGTCTTCTCTACCTCCATGAGAAGTGGGAGAAAGTTGTCATACATCGTGATATCAAGGCAGGTAATGTGCTTCTTGATAGTGAAATGAATGGACGCCTAGGTGATTTCGGCCTCGCAAGATTGTACGACCATGGCACTGATCTACAGACCACACACGTTGTCGGTACCATCGGATATCTAGCCCCAGAATTTATACGCACAGGCAAGGCATCCCCACTCACAGATGTGTTTGCCTTTGGCGCTTTCCTTCTTGAGGTGACATGCGGCCAAAGGCCAGTGAACAACAATACAGGAGATAATCAAGAGGTGCTAGTTGACTGGGTTCTTGAGCATTGGCACAAAGGATCAGTCGTTGAGGCAGTAGACTCCAAGCTACAAGGTGATTATAATGTTGATGAAGCATGCCTGGCACTAAAGCTAGGACTATTGTGCTCACACCCATTTACCACTCTAAGACCTAGCATGCAGCAGATCGTCCAGTACCTTGATGGTGATTTGCCACTCCCAGAATTGACACATACAAACATGAGTTTCAGCATGCTCTCTCTAATGCAGGATGAAGGGTTTGACCAATACGCAATGGCACACCGTTCACAGGCAAGCATTAGTACAATATCCGGCATCTCAGGAGGAAGATGATATGTGTGTGCTTGTTATCATATATGACGTTTTGCATGCTACACAATACATTTAGTACCAAGTCATGTACTGTTGGGGGTAGGTACTTTTAGGGCCATTTCTTTTCGAGAGAGCAGTGTATAATTAGTTATTATTATGCGGTGTTTTGCAGCTCAGAAGTTTATTGTGTACATGAAAAGGCTATCCTGTATTAGTGGGGTTATTTACATGTGCTGTTCTTCTTATTGCATGGTGCTTTACAGCTCCCTTTGTATCAGCGAGTTCATTTGCACTTATGTTAAATGGATGTATGAGGTTATGATCGCTTAATATGCTGTTGTATATGTATGTAAAGAGCATAACATACTATTTTAAACAAACCTAAGGAAAAAAACGAGCCATCCCAGAGGAACTTACCCACTTCGTTCAAGCACAACCAAATCTAAGTCAGCCTATAGTGCAGATTATTATCTGCAATCTGCAACTTTTTAATGCTGGGCTAATGCAGAGCAAGTCTTTCTTTAGAGGAATTAGCTTGGAAACTACGTATAGCTGCAAATGAAAATCAGTTAGGAGCAATTCCATTTCCAACAAAAGTTCCACAGTTCTATCTCTGAACGCCGCAACGGTACCAATGTATTTAAGCTTGACACATTTTAAAAGTTTGTATAAACGCATACCATGCATCTAATTTTTTGTGCTTCTGTGAACTGCCAAATTCTCAAAAAGGATCATCAAGCATAACTATAACTTTCTGAACATAAGCACCATTCTAAATTCTCTAAGAGCTGAATTACCCAGCATGGCTAGTATATATCTTGAGAGGGCCCATTTTTTTCGCGAAAACGCAAAAGCATTGCGTTTCGATGCATTGATTGAAAGAAGGTTATATGTACAAACCCCCCACCACGCCTTACAACTCAACCCAAGAGAAGAAACTAATCTAGGGGAGGAGCTGGCGAACACCACGGGCTCCCGCGTCCGCCCACTGACGCGCCTCGGACCTAACGTCGTTGAATAGGGACGTCACCGAGGGAAGTGCGTTGTCGAAGACCGCAGCATTCCCGTGTTTCCATATCCACCACGCCGTAAGCATGATCATCGACGAAGTGCCTTTGCGCAGTTGGCGAGGGGCGGTCCGCACCACCAGCGACCACCACTCCGCGAAGTCGCCCTCAACCGTGGGAGGCCCTGAGGTTGATCGGATCCACGAGAGGACCTCGTACCACACCACCCTGGAGAACGAGCACCCAGTGAGCAGGTGTGACATGGTCTCCACAGCCTGGTCGCACAGCGGGCATCTAGGCGCATGCGGCAGGCCCCGCCGCGCCAGCCTCTCACCCGTCCAGCAACTATCCAAGCAGGCCAACCAGATAAAGAACTTCACTCTTGGCGGCGCCTAGGATTTCCAGTTCAGCTCCCACGACCCTGAGGTGATGGCCCCCTGAAAGAGGGTGTCAGAGCAGGAACGAGAAGTGTACTGGCCATCCGTCGTCCAGCGCCATATCATCGTATCGTGCTCCGTCGACAGTTGAACATCCCTGAGTCCTGCCCAGAGTTGTACATAGCCAGGGCACTCGGCGCTCCAGCAATGTCAGGGACCCAAGCGCGATCAACCAGCGCTTCCCGAACCGTACGCGCCTTTCGGCGGCGTTTAGGTACCAGCGCATACACCTCCGGCGCCATCTCCTTGATGGACCTGCCGTCCAACCATTTGTCCTCCCAGAAGAGAGCGGATTCCCCATTGCCATCCTCCATAAAGGTGGAGGCTATGAAGACATCAAGCTCCACCTTCGAGAACTGCATGTCGAGCCCACGCCACGGCCGCGTGGGGTCTATACGCATCCTCCAAATCCATCGCACCCTCAGACTGATCGCGATGCGTGCCAAGTCGGGGATTCCCAGACCACCCAGCCGAGGTGGCCGGCAGACCCGGGACCAGTTGACGTGGCAGTGACCGCCATTGGCATCCGTCCTCCCAGCCCAGAGAAAGCCGCGCAGGATCTTGTTGACCTGCTTCAGCGTCCTCTTGTCCAGCCCCAACACCATAAGCTGATGCAGGGGAATAGCCGCAAGGACCGCGCGTATCAGCGCCAAACGCCCCGCCCTAGGCATCATGGATGCCCGCCAAGTGGGGAGTTTGTCGGCGAGCCGGTCCACCAGGGGCTGGAAAGATACAGCCGACAGCCTCCTGATGCGGGATGCCGAGGTACTTCACCGGGAACGGCGCCAGCTGGCACTCCATGAACTCAGCGGCGCCAGCAGCCTCTTCGTCCGAGCAGGCAATCGGGGAGACCGAGCACTTGGCGAAGTTGGTTCGTAATCCTGATGCCTGCCCAAAGAGCTCTAGAATGTCTCGGACGGCGCGCAATTCCGTCTCATCTGGGTGGCAGAAAGAGGGCCCATTTAGCGTCATTCAACTTAGTTTTTATTCGGTGATTCTAGAATACTGGGATTTCTAAGTTGTTTGGTAAACTTGCAGGCTATACCCATCAAACGTGTGTTGTACACATGATCAATCCAGACATCGCAATTATAGTAACACAGATTTTCCGCAGACGCTTGCTTGTCATTCAGCGATTCATGGTTATTTTTATGCATGCCGCATTATTAGTTCATTATTACTTCGTGGCATAGCAACACTGCACATGTATGAATTTTCTTCACATCTTCATAGAATCGCAGAGTGCGTTCTCGAAATGAATTCCGGATGAATTCGAAACTAGTTGTTCATTTGTGGCTTCCAGCAAATTAATTCTTGGTACACGTGTAAATTAGTGTTTAGAGATCTATATTGCCTCTGAGTTCAGCAATATGCCGCCAGGTTACGGTCAGAACTCAGAAACCAATGGTCATAAGTACAATTTCCTGTATGTGCATTAGCAAGCATACTAGAAACTAAAAATAGAGTGCGAAGCATGCTCACCAGGAATCCTATGTCGTCCGGAGCCGGATCGGGGGCGGGGAATCGAGGTCGCCTCCGGCGCCGAGTAGCAGGGGATCCGCTCGCAGCCTGAACAGCCTCCAGCCCTCCACGAGCCAACGGCCTAGGTTTCCTCCCACTTCAGAGTAGGAGACGGCCCACACGGTGGCGGAGACGCGGAGCGTAAAAGGGGACGCCGGCGAGCGAGCGGGATAGCGCGTGGACGGGGAAAGTTTTTTTTTTTATTCCCATCATTTTTTGCTTTTCATCTCGGAATTGGGCCTATACCAAGCCAATGTGGGTCTTCTAGGGCTGTTTGGTTAGGGAGCAGCTCCTCGAAATAGGCTTTCGTCCCGCTTTATAAATAAAGCCACCACGGTCATACAAGGTTCAGATACAACACGACGAACACAACACCCACAACAATAACAGTCTGATGGGGCAATAGCACAACATGCCCAGAAGAACAAGAAAAACGATACATCCCCAGAGGAAGGGGCCACTCAGAGGCTGGACGACGTAGAAATGCGACGGGCCGCCGCAAGAAGATCCTCCAACCTGCCGTCCAGGCGCTCCCTGTCCCGCTGTCTACACAGCGGGTACCACTGCTGCAACAAAGCCAAGAAAGAATATAAGGAGTCAGAAGCGCGTCGAGGTAGGATACGCTCAATGACCAACTTATTACGCACAGTCCACAGGGTCCAGGTCAAGGCCGCGAACAATAACCAGAAGAGGCGCCTCCTCCTACCGGTGTTGTTCGCATGGGCCTCGATGAACTCTCCGAGGGCTGAGGCCTGCCACTCAGGCCCCAGCACCTCCTGAAGGAAGCTCCAGAGGAAACGGGCCGCGGGGCAAGAAAACATTATGTGGGTCGTCGTCTCCGGGACCGCACACAATGGACAAAGCCCGTCGCCCGGCCCGTGCCTCTTCGCAACCTCCACCCCAGAGGGAAGGCGATCCCTAAGCAACTGCCATAGAAAGATCTTTGTCTTAAGCGGGATAGGCGCTTTAAAAAGAGGGGCCGTCCAAGGCAGCGAGGGGCCCCTAAACAAGGCCCTATAGGCAGTCCGCACGGAGAACGAGCCGGATGGCGTCAAGCGCCAAGAGGGCGAATCTAGTCCTCCCGGCAGAGCGTCCGGGAGGAGGTACCGCGGCTGGGTCAGGCTCAGGGCCTCTCCCTGGGTAAGACCACGACGAAACAGTAAATCCCAGCCCCCCTGGGCGGCGTCAGCGACAAGAATAGGGGGGTCGGCACAAGTGGCGAAGAGGTCCGGGAAGTCAAGGCAAATGGGGCGACCACCCAGCCACGGGTCGAGCCAGAACATGGTCCCTCTACCATCGCCTATGGAGAGGGATAGTCCCGCTCTAATCTCATGCTTAATGTCCTGGAGGGCTCTCCAAAACTGAGATCCCTCCTGGCGGTCACAAGCAAGAAGTGGCCGGCCCCGTAGGTATTTAGCCTTAATTAACTTAAGCCACAGACCTCCGTCATCAGAAAGGATCCTCCAGACCCGTGTCAGCATGAGGGCCACATTCATGTGACGAGAGGAGATAATCCCTATGCCCCCAAGATCCTTGGGGGCGCACACATCGGCCCATTTGACCATGTGGTATTTTTGACGGCATGTCCTGTCCTGCCAAAAGAAGCGTGAGAGCTCTTTGTCGAAGGCCGCATGTACCCCTTCAGGAAGGATGTACAGGCCCATGATATACATGGGAAGACTAGACAGACACGAATCAATGAGAACCGTCTTGTTACCCTTGGAGGTGAACCTCCCGCACCACGGTTCAGCTTTCGCTCTAACTCGCCCCACCAAGGGGGCGAGGTCTCTAATAAGGATCCTAGAATCTCTAACAGGTACCCATAGGTAGTTCACAGGGAAGGTAGCCAACCTGCAATTGAGGTTGTCAGCGATCCGTTGTTGGGTTTTCGGAGGGTACCCCAAGACCACTACCTCACTTTTGTCAAAGTTTATTTTGAGGCCCGACATGGCCTCGAAACAGAGGAGTAGGAACTTGGTGTTCTGGATATCTAGGTCCGAACCCTCGAACATGATCATGGTATCGTCCGCATATTGGAGGTGGGTCACCCCTCCACTAGGGATCAGGTGCCCGACCACTCCAGTAATATGCCCCGAGATCCTAGCCCTCTCCAGGATTTCGGCCAGGGAGTCAACCGCCGCGTTGAAGAGGATAGGGGATAGGGGGTCACCCTGTCGCACTCCACACGCCGGCCTAAAATAGGAACCCACTTCCCTAAAATAGGGAGCAGCTAACCATCACCCCTTAGCGATGGTTTTTATAACAACCATGGCTAAGGGGAAACCGTTAATGCACCTAGCCCATTAGATAGGTTGTTTTAAAAAAAATCGAACTTTCTTTAGATTTGAAATTTGCTCAGAATTGAAATTTTCTCATATTCGAAAATTGCTTAGATTTCAAATTTGCCTAGATTTGAAATTCGCTTAGATTTAAAAATTGCCCAGATTTAAAATTTGCTTACTTTGAAATTTGTTCGAATATGAAATTTGCTTAACTTTAAAATTTGCTCGACTTTAAAATTTGTTAAAAAGGAAAAAACAGAAAAAAGAAAAATCGAAAAAATCAAAGAAAAATTGAAAGAAAAGTGAAAACCAGGAAAAACCAGAAAAAAACTCGACAAAAACCGAAAAAACCGAAGACTACGCGCTCCTTGCCTGTTGATGGGCCGCGGCCCAAAACTCCCCGTTGGCTGAAACCACGCGGGTGATGGAAGCAAGCCCATTTTGTTTCCTGGCTGTTTCCCGTACCGGTAACATAACCACAGGTAGGACAATAAAAGAAACCTTTCTAAAGGCATCTTCTACGGGCTGATCTAAAACAGCTATCTAAATAGTTTGTTTCTGTTCGTTTAGGTCAGGCCATGGATAAAATGTGGGAGACAGTTCGGCCAGCCAGGTTAGCGCGTCCAAGGTTGACACATTAGGTCCGCGCTGACCATTTCAGCTTGTTGGCCACATACAATGAATCCATGTAAAATAATGAAAAAGGCACAAATTGAGATTTTCATTCAAATTTCCTTACATGTTTGAATGAAAAGCAATTGAATTTAAAATACAAATAACCCTAATCCCCATCGGTAGGCGGGCGCGACGGCCTAGCTTCACCGTCGTTCTTCGCATGAGGCATGATCTCGTGCCCGGGCCAGTATTGGGCGGTCGACGATGAGGCCTGAGCAGAGGCGGCTTGCTAGATCATCTCGAACTGCCATCTCATGGTGAGCTTGGCGAGTTGCTCGTCTTCACGGCGGGTTTCCTCGGCGAGGCGCTGAGCATTTAGCTCAAAGATCCTCTATCGCTTTACCTCTATGAGGAGCCGCCTAGCCTCCTCGGTACACAACAGCTCGCGGGAGACCGCCATGACGCGTTGGAGGAGTTGTTGGCCTGCTTGATCTGATACCATATTGATGTTTGACATGGAACGGTACTTGGCCTCGTACCGGTTGCATGTTAATATAGGCCAGAAAGCAACATGTGTACATTTTTTGGGGTATACGTACACATACGTCCGGTATACAAAGGAGGGAAAAAACCCTATGCATAATTGTTATCACCTGATTTTGGTCAAATCGGGAGATGGGCCGTAAGTGAAGATGGGCTTGAAGGACGTACACGTGGAGCATCTTCGAAGCGGCCTTGCGCTGAGAGTTTGGGCTAAGTGGCCCATGTATCTGTAAATTAGTAGATCGCGTTGTAATTTAGGTTAAAGAGATAGAGTCTGGCCCGTGCACGGTTAGGTGCCCGCCTCAATTAGAAAGTCCCTTGGACTATAAATATGTATCTAGGGTTATCGGAAAAAGAGGACAATCATCGTTCAACAAACACAAAATACGGCGCATCGCCACCCCTTCTCTTCGAGGGTTTCTCCCGGTAAGCACCATGCTGCCTAGATCGCATCTAGCGATCTAGGCAGTACACGTTTATTTGTTATCCTTGTACTGCTCGTGCTGAAGCCTTGTTGATGGCGAGCAGTGCTATTTATCCTTAGGTGTTAGGGGCTTGCATTGGTGCTTTCACGTGCATATCTGTGTGGCAATGCCGTCCCTAGACACCTAGCTGCCCTTACGTCGATCTAGACGTAAGGGCATCTTGCTTGTTCTTACTTAGTAGATCCGATCCGTTATAGTTGCTCCTTGCTACGCAAGGATTAGTTTAATATCTGCATAGTTAGGCCTTATGTTGGGGTCGGAGGATCCGGTGGTGCTAGATGTTTACCGTCCTGCGAGGGATGTTCCGGGATCAACGTTATGTTGGTTTTTAGGCCTCTCGTAGGGGTAGTTTGCATCGTCTCTCGTAGCTGCTAGGCCCGATCGCACTTAGGACGTTCCGATTATGCGGTGAGAACCCTAAACTGTCGTGGATCGCTTTAGCTTTGTCCTGATCAAGCAGATCCCCATGCCATTGTAAATCCAACGTGAAGCATGGGGCGATCGGCTCCTTGAGCCGATCCACAGGAAACCCGAGAGCCGATAGGGCTCGTATTTAATGTTTACGTGTCTGCCATGCAGAACAATCGAAGCACTAACACCTTCCGATCGGGTCTAGGTCGTGGCACGCCCTAGCAACCGCCAGGACGTTTTGCCGAAGATTTGCGGGACGACGCGAGGTGCCAGGGATCCACTAAGCGGCCCCGGGAGCTTCCCGGCTCTTCGTGTTGCTTAACCAAAGCCCGTCGGGGGTTTTGGAGGGTAACACATTCTCGGCACGCCCGGTGGGACATCCACGTCGACATCCGCGTCGACATCTTCTGCGACACCCACGTCAACATCCACATCAACATCGGCATCCGAGATGGCGGAGGAACAGATCACGTACGAGGAACTCCCTCCGGATCACAGGAAAAAGTACGACGAGCTGAAAGCCATCTGTGAAGCCGAACTCATCGGCTCCTTTGAGAAGACCCGTTCGCACGGTATCGATTCAAAGGATTCACGCCACAAGGCGTCCTCGACGGGTAGATCTGTCTCTCCCGTCGGATGAACGCACTGAGCCCTGCGACAGGAAATCAACTACATGGTGGCCCATTCACTGCATCGGCACTCCGAGAGCCTGGTGAACACTTTGGAGCGCGTTGCGCTCCGTGTGGTGCAAGAGATCATGGAGTGTCGATACTCCCCTTCGGACCTGTTCTAGGGACTCACCAGGGAGAGATGCAACTCCACACCAGGCCACTGCCGTACGCAACGGCGGCTCCACAGCAACAAGGCTCACCGGCATACGTCGTCTACAAAGATGGGGGTAACCCGTGCGACTATCAGTTCTTGCATGACCCGCCCAAGGAAATTGATACGCGTAGATGTACACGTCCGTTGGGAACCCCAAGAGGAAGGTATGATGCGTATAGAAGCAGTTTCCCTCAGTATGAAACCAAGGTTTAATCGAACCAGTAGGAGCCAAGAAGCACGTTGAAGGTTGATGGTCGCGAAATGTGATGCGCAACACCGGGATTCCGGCGCCAACGTGGAATCTGCACAACAAAACCAAAGTACTTTGCCCCAACGAAATGAGGTTGTCAATCTCACCGGCTTGCTGTAACAAAGGATTAAACGTATCGAGTGGAAGATGTTTGCAAAGAAAATAGTAAAACACAATTGCAGTAGATTGTATGCTATGTAAAGAATAGGACGGGGTCCACAGTTCACTAGAGGTGTCTCTCACATAAGATAAAAGCATGTTGGGTGAACAAATTACAGTCGGGCAATTGACAAATAGAGAAAGGCATAACAATGCATATACATGATATGATAAATATAGTGAGATTTAATTGGGCATTACGACAAAGTACATAGACCGCCATCCAACTGCATCTATGCCTAAAAAGTCCACCTTCGGTTATCATCCGAACCCCATTCAGTATTAAGTTGCTAAGCACACAATTGCATTAAGTATGGTGCGTAATGTAATCGACAACTACATCCTTAGACATAGAATCAATGTTTTATCCCTAGTGGCAACAGCACATCCACAACCTTAGAACTTTCTCACTGTCCAGATTTAATGGAGGCATGAACCCACTATCGAGCATAAATACCTCTTGGAGTTAAGAGTACAAACTTGGCCAGAGCCTCTACTAATAACGGAGATCATGCAAGATCATAAACAACACATAAACAATAGATTGATAATCACCATAATCATAGTACTCTCTATCCATCGGATCCCGACAAACACAACATATAGTATTACAGATAGATGATCTTGATCATGTTAGGCAGCTCACAAGATCCAACAATGAAGCACAACAACGAGAAGACGACCATCTAGCTACTGCTATGGACCCATGGTCCAGGGGTGAACTACTCACTCATCACTCCGGAGGCGACCATGGCGGTGTAGAGTCCTCCGGGAGATGAATCCCCTCTGGGCAGGGTACCGGAGGTGATCTCCGAATCCCGAGATGGGACGCGGCGGCGGCGTCTCCGGGAAGGCCGTATCGTGGCTCCGGTCTCGCGCGCGGATAAGCAGCGGAAGGGCAACGCGGGGGCCGTGCCAGTGCCCCGGCCGCGCCGCCGGTCCCGGCCGCGCCGCCCGTCTCCGGCCTCGTCGGTCTTCTGGTCTCCGCGGCCTGCAAAGCTTGCTGCCGCTCCAATTCCATTCCGCGGCGGTCTGATTGGGAAAAATAGGAACCCGGGCGTTGATTTCGTCCAATTCGAGAATATTTCGTTACTAGGATTTTGAAACCAAAAACAGCAGAAAACAGCAACTGGCTCTTCGGCATCTTGTTAATAGGTTAGTTCCAAAATGCATAAATATGACATATAATGTGCATAAAACATGTAGGTATCATCAATAAAGTAGCATGGAACATAAGAAATTATCGATACGTTGGAGACGTATCAGCATCCCTGCTTAGCTCGTCCCGAGCAGGTAAAACGATAACAAAGATAATTTCAAGTGACATGCCATCATAATCTTGATCATACTATCTGTAAACATATGTAATGAATGCAGCGATCAAAACAAAAGTAATGACATGAGTAAACAAGTGAATCATATAGCAAAGACTTTTCATGAATAGTACTTCAAGACAAGCATCAATAAGTCTTGCATAAGAGTTAACTCATAAAGCAATAAATCAAAGTAAAGGTATTGAAGCAACACAAAGGAAGATGAAGTTTCACGGTTGCTTTCAACTTATAACATGTATATCTCATGGATAATGTCAACATAAAGTAATATAACAAGTGCAATATGCAAGTATGTAGGAATCAATGCAGTCACACAAGTATTTGCTTCTTAAGGTGGAAGGAGATAGGTAAACTGACAATAAAAGTAAAAGAATGGTCCTTCAAAGAGGAAAGCATCGATTGCTGTATTTGTGCTAGAGCTTTTATTTTGAAAACATGAAACAATTTTGTCAACGGTAGTAATAAAGCATATGAGTTATGTAAATTATATCTTACAAGTTGCAAGCCTCATGCATAGTATACTAATAGTGCCCGCACCTCGTCCTACTTAGCTTGGACTACCGGATCTTCGCATGCCATGTTTCAACCAAGTGTCACAAAGGGGTACCTCCATGCCGCCTGTACAAGGTCTAAGGAGAAAGCTCGCACTTTGGATTTCTCGCTTTTGATTATTCTCAACTTAGACATCCATACCGGGACAACATGGACAACAGATAATGGACTCCTCTTAAATGCATAAGCATGTAGCAATGATTATTATTCTCATATGAGATTGAGGATATATGTCCAAAACTGAAACTTCAACCATAATTCATGGCTTTAGTTAGCGGCTCAATGTTCTTCTCTAACAATTTTGCATGCTCCAACCACTAAAATGATTGATCCTTCAGACAAGACGGACATGCATAGCAACTCACATGATATTCAACAATAGTTGATGGCGTTCCCCAGAAGCATGGTTATCGCACAACAAGCAACTTAATAAAATATAAAGTGCATAAGTACATATTCAATACTACGATAGTTTTTAAGGCTATTTTGTCCCATGAGCTATATATTGCAAAGGTGAATGATGGAATTTTAAAGGTAGCACTCAAGCAATTTACTTTGGAATGGCGGAGAAATACCATGTAGTAGGTAGGTATGGTGGACACAAATGGCATAGTGGTTGGCTCAAGGATTTTGGATGCATGAGAAGTATTCCCTCTCGATACAAGGTTTAGGCTAGCAAGGTTATTTGAAGCAAACTCAAGGATGAACAAGTGCAGCAAAACTCACATAAAAGACATATTGTAAACATTATAAGACTCTACACCGTCTTCCTTGTTGTTCAAAACTCAATACTAGATATTATCTAGACCTTAGAGAGACCAAATATGCAAATCAAATTTTAGCAAGCTCTATGTATTTCTTCATTAATGGGTGCAAAGCATATGATGCAAGAGCTTAAACATGAGCACAACAATTGCCAAGTATCACATTATCCAAGACATTTTAGAATTACTACATGTAGCATTTTCCAATTCCAACCATATAACAATTTAACGAAGAAGAAACTTCGCCTTGAACATTATGAGTAAAGCCTAAGGACACATGTGTCCATATGCAACAAAGGAGCGTGTCTCTCTCCCACAAAGTGAATGCTAGGATCCATTTTATTCAAACAAAAACAAAAACAAAAACAAACCGACGCTCCAAGTAAAGAACACAAGATGTGATTGAATAAAAATATAGTTTCAGGGGAGGAACCTGATGATGTTGTCGATGAAGAAGGGGATGCCTTGGGCATCCCCAAGCTTAGACGCTTGAGTCTTTAAAATATGCAGGGATGAACCACGGGGCATCCCCAAGCTTAGAGCTTTCACTCCTCTTGATCATAGTATATCATACTCCTCTCTTGACCCTTGAAAACTTCCTTCACACCAAACTTCAAGCAAACTCATTAGAGGGTTAGTGCACAATTAATAATTCACTCATTCAGAGGTGACACAATCATTATTTTCACTTCTGGACATTGCATAATGCTACTGGACATTAATGGATCAAAGAAATAAATCCAACATAGCAAAAGAGGCAATGCAAAATAAAAGGCAGAATCTGTCAAAAACACAACAGTAAAGACGAATTTAAAGCTGGCACAGACTTGCTCAAATGGAAAACTCAAAACTAATAAAAGTTGCGTATATATCGAGGATCACGCTCGTAAATTGGCAGATTTGTTCGAATTTTCTACAGAGAACTGTGCCCAGATTCGTGACAGACAGCAATGCTGTTTCGCGCAGCGATCCCAAATATAACATCAACTTTGACATAGAAACTTTACTTGGCACAAAAACATGATAAGGAGAGGTTGCTACAGTAGTAAACAACTTCCAAGACTCAACAAAACAAAAAATTGGTGTAGTAAAAACATGGGTTGTCTCCCATAAGCGCTTTTCTTTAACGCCTTTCAGCTAGGCGCAGAAAGTGCAAATCAAGTAACATCGAGAGTAGAAGCATCAACATCATAACTTGTTCTAATAATAGAATCAAAAGGCAACTTCATTCTCTTTCTAGGGAAGTGTTCCATACCTTTCTTGAGAGGAAATTGATATTTAATATTACCTTCCCTCATATCAATAACAGCACCAACAGTTCGAAGAAAAGGTCTTCCCAACACAATAGGACAAGATGCATTGCATTCGATATCCAAGACAACAAAATCAACGGGGACAAGGTTATTGTTAACCGTAATGTGCACATTATCAATCCTCCCCAAAGGTTTCTTTTTAACATTATCAGCAAGATTAACATCCAAATAACAATTCTTCAATGGTGGCAAGTCAAGCATATCATAAATCTTTTTAGGCATAAAGAAATACTTGCACCAAGATCACATAAAGCATTACATTCAAAGTCATTTAATTTCATTTTAATGATGGGCTCCCAACCATCTTCTAACTTTCTGAATAGAAGTTTCAAGTTTTAGTTTCTCTTCTAGCTTTTATGAGAGCATTTGTAATATGTTTTGTAAAGGCTAAATTTATAGCACTAGCATTAGGACTTTTAGCAAGTTTTTGTAAGAACTTTATAACTTCAGAGATGTGGCAATCATCAAAATCTAAATCATTATGAGCTACAGCAATGGGATCATTGTTCCCAAGGTTGGAAAAAATTTCAGCAGCTTTATCACAAGCAGTTTCAGCAGTTTTAGCAATTGCAGGCAGTTTTGTACGCTTTGCACTAGGAGTAGAAACATTGCCAATACCAATTATTTTACCATTGATAGTAGGAGGTGCAGCAACATGTGAAGAATTAGCATTACTAGTGGTGGTAATAGTCCAAACTTTAGCTACATTATTCTCTTTAGCTAGTTTTTCATTTTCTTCTCTATCCCACCTAGCACGCAATTCAGCCATTAATCTTATATTCTCATTAATTCTAACTTGGATGGCATTTGCTATAGTAGTAATCTTATTATCAATATCATTATTAGGCATAACTTTCAATTTTAAAAGATTAACATCAGAGGCAAGTCTATCAACTCTAGAAGCAATAGTATCAATTTTATCAAGCTTTTCCTCAACAGATTTGTTAAAAGCAGTTTGTGTACTAATAAATTCTTTAAGCATAGCTTCAAGACCAGAGGGTACACTCCTATTATTGTTGTAAGAATTCCCATAAGAATTACCATAACCATTACCATTAGCAGAAGGATATGGCCTATAGTTATTACCAGAGTTGTTCCTATAAGCATTGTTGTTGAAATTATTATTTTTAATGAAATTCACATCAACATTTTCTTCTTGGGCAACCAATGAAGCTAAAGGAACATTATTTGGATCAACATTAGGTCTACCATTCACAAGCATAGACATAATCACATCAATCTTATCACTCAAGGAAGAGGTTTCTTCAACAGAATTTACCTTCTTACCTTGTGGAGCTCTTTCCGTGTGCCATTCAGAGTAATTTATCATCATATCATCAAGAAGTTTTGTAGCCGCCCCCAATGTGATGGACATAAAGGTACTTCAGCAGCTGAATCCAATAAATTCAAGAAAATTTAGTCCGCATAGAAGGTTTGGATGATCATCCAAGTAGTCATCCATGGGTTCTTTACCAAAGTTTTCATTCTCTCCCATGCTTGAGCAACATGTTCAGTATCTAATTGATTAAAATTCATTATGCTACTTCTCAAAGATATAATTTTAGCGGAGGATAATATCTACCAATAAAAGCATCCTTGCATTTAGTCCATGAATCAATACTATTCTTAGGCAAAGATAGCAACCAATCTTTAGCTCTTCCTCTTAATGAGAAAGGAAACACTTTCAATTTAATAATATCACCATCTACATCCTTATACTTTGCATTTCACAAAGTTCAACAAAATTATTGAGATGGGCAGCAGCATCATCAGAACTAGCACCAGAAAATTGATCTCTCATGACAAGATTTAGTAAAGCAGGTTTAATTTCAAAGAATTCTGCTGTAGTAGCAGGTGGAGCAATAGGTGTGCATAGTAAATCATTATTATTTGCATTTGTGAAGTCACACAACTTAGTATTTTCAGGAGTATTCATTTTAGCAACAGTAAATAAAACAAACTAGATAAAGTAAATGCAAGTAACTAATTTTTTGTGTTTTTGATATAGAGAGCAAGACAAATAAAGTAAAACTAGCAACTAATTTTTTGTATTTTGATTTAGTGCAGCAAACAAAGTAGTAAATAAAATAAAGCAAGACAAAAACAAAGTAAAGAGATTGAGAAGTGGAGACTCCCTGTGCGTGTCTTGATCTCCCGGCAACGGCGCCAGAAATTTATGCTTGATACGCAGATGTACACGTCCGTTGGGAACCCCAAGAGGAAGGTATGATGCGAGAAGAAGCCTCAGATGAAACCAAGGTTTAATCGAACCGTAGGAGCCAAGAAGCACGTTGAAGGTTGATGGTCGCGAAATGTGATGCGGCGCAACACCAGGGATTCCGGCGCCAACGTGGAATCTGCACAACAAAACCAAAGTACTTTGCCCCAACAAACAAGTGAGGTTGTCAATCTCATCGGCTTGTAACAAAGGATTAAACGACGAGTGGAAGATGTTTGCAAAGAAAATAGTAAAACACAATGCAGAGATTGTATGCTATGTAAAGAATAGGACAGGGGTCCACAATTCACTAGAGGTGTCTCTCCCATAAGATAAAAGCATGTTGGTGAACAAATTACAATGGGCAATTGACAAATAGAGAAAGGCATAACAATGCATATACATGATATGATAAATATAGTGAGATTTAATTGGGCATTACGACAAAGTACATAGACCGCCATCCAACTGCATCTATGCCTAAAAAGTCCACCTTCAGGTTATCATCCGAACCCCATTCGTATTAAGTTGCTAAGCAATGACAATTGCATTAAGTATGGTGCGTAATGTAATCGACAACTACATCCTTAGACATAGAATCAATGTTTTATCCCTAGTGGCAACAGACATCCACAACCTTAGAACTTTCTGACACTGTCCCAGATTTAATGGAGGCATGAACCCACTATCGAGCATAAATACTCCCTCTTGGAGTTAAGAGTACAAACTTGGCCAGAGCCTCTACTAATAACGGAGAGCATGCAAGATCATAAACAACACATAAACAATAGATTGATAATCACCATAATCATAGTACTCTCTATCCATCGGATCCCGACAAACACAACATATAGTATTACGTATAGATGATCTTGATCATGTTAGGCAGCTCACAAGATCCAACAATGAAGCACAACAAGGAGAAGACGACCATCTAGCTACCGCTATGGACCCATGGTCCAGGGGTGAACTACTCACTCATCACTCCGGAGGCATGGCGGTGTAGAGTCCTCCGGGAGATGAATCCCCTCCGGCAGGGTGTCGGAGGCGATCTCCCGAATCCCCCGAGATGGGATCGGCGGCGGCGTCTCCGGGAAGGTTTTCCGTATCGTGGCTCTCGGTACTAGGGTTTCGCGACGAGACTTTAAGTAGGCGGAAGGGCAACGGGGGCCACACGAGGTGCCCAGGGGTAGGGGCGCGGCCAGGGCCTGGCCGCGCCGCCGTCCCCTGGCTGCCTCGTGGCCCCACTTCGTTATCTCTTCGGTCTTCTGAAGCTTCGTGCAAAAATAGGACCTGGGCGAAAGTTTCGTCCAATTCCGAGAATATTTCCTTACTAGGATTTCTAAACCAAAAACAGCAAAACAACAACTGGCTCTTCGCATCTTGTTAATAGGTTAGTTCCAGAAAATGCATAAATATGACATATAATGTGCATAAAACATGTAGGTATCATCAATAAAGTAGCATGGAACATAAGAAATTATCGATACGTTGGAGACGTATCAGAAATCCCACACGGGTACGTGTGCGCGTATGTGCCGGATTGCAACAGCTGGACGCAGGCGATCCAGGCTCCACCAGAGGGATTGCCGAGCAGAGCAATTGTTCCGGCAGAAGAACGACTGCAGCGGCGGGGAGTCTAGGAGCGGAAGCTGAGAAACAAGCGTGGCTAGCCAAGTACACCACCGCACCAGCCAGAAAGCTCAGCCGCAAGACATCCACGCAGATCAAATCGCAGTCCGAGAGATCAGTTCGGCATCTTGCGAAGAAGAAGATAATCGGCTATTCCAAGCCGTACCCCAATGAGTTCGACCTGATCCCACTACCGCCTAAGTACCGGCTTCCGGACTTCAACAAGGGTCAAGGGCTCCATCGAGCACGTGAGCCGATACCTGCCCAGCCGGGCATGGTTTCAGAGATCAGCTACGGTGAGGTTCTTCTCGCAATCCCTCACCGGTCCCGTTTGGATGGTACACCTGCTGTGCCAAATTCAGGCAATCATGGAAGCACTGAGGAACTGTTCCACACCCGCACTATCGAAGGTACTGAGCTGGTATTGCCGAAACTGTTCGCAGAAGCGAGGAGAAATAGTCTCTCGAATACATCCAACGTTTCAGAACTGTCAAGAACCGATGCTATTCGGCTCACCTAACGAGAAAGAGGCAGTCGAGCTGGCCGTGGCAGCCCTGCCGCGCGCTCAAGGACCCGACGTTCCAGGTCGAGTACAACTCGTTGACGCACCGGTCAATAGACCGACCTTATATGAACAGCGCCATCCAACTGTACGGACAAGTTCAAGCGCGATAACCCTGGTCAATGCTGATGAGGATGAAGATTCGCGGAAGATCAGGAAGTTAGTAGCCGAGTGGACTCGGACGCCGCACTGTGTCCCGCAAATGGGTGAACCCGCCAGGGCCTCCAAGAGGGTTGGACTGACGTGACCAAGACTGAATGATCTTCGATCTGCTGAAAGAGAAACAGCTGAAGCTACCCGAAGGCCACAAGATCCCTACGCACAGAGATGAACAAGAGGCCATACGCAAATGGCATCATACGTTCACGCACACCACCAACGACCGCAAAGTGTTGCGCGCATAAATTCAGATGGCGATAGAAGCAGGCCGATTAACTTTCGCACAGTTTGCCATGAAGGTAGACATGCGTCCGTTTCCGGACGTCAACATGGTGGACCTAAGCCACTCCATAAGAGAGCCAGGGTTCTCTTTCGATGTCAATATGGCAGGGTTTGTGATCCGCCATGGCAAAGACAAAGCAGAGAGCAGCCACTCTCGTGGCAAGGATAAAGAGGAGGCTGTTCCACGCGACCGGCCCCAAGACGACGATAGACGGTACCTAACCGAGGGGGAGGTGAGGAGCATACGGTATCAGCACCCATTATCCGTGCATCTCCTCAACAAATATGAGCAGCAGACGACCGACGACGTTACGAAGACGATGAGAAACATCGTTGGTCCGATGCGGAAAACAGGAGGTATCGTCAAGATGACAAGAACGACGACGGGTACAAACGTCGCGCGAGGGAGGTCAAGGAGCAAGACAACGTGGACAAGCACTGGAACTGTCCTTCTTCAAACATTGCTGGGACTCAGAATGAGCCGATTGCCAACAATCGAGAACTGCCGAATGCACAAGCAAAGGAGAAGGACGAACGTTTCGTGTTCGAGCGTCTAGGACCTCTCCCACATCGAGTAAACGAGCTGAGTCATCTCAAGAAGAAGACTTCGAGGTCGATGGAGAAGAAGATAGGTATCACCGACCAAGGTGGTGCCCCCGATGGACTCACCATTCTCGGGCGCTGCAGGCACGAAACCCGGAAGAAGCCGAGGCACTGTGACGTTGAGAAGAGCACGGCCCGATCTGGCCGTGAAAATTCAGCAAATAGTGGAGACGAAGGCGCGCCCGCCAAAGAAAGTATGGCGCCCAAAACAGCGAAAGCCGATGCACAAGTATCGGCGATGCCGGGCGTATGCATCGCCGACACAAACATGGTGTCCGTGGTCCTGACAGAGTAGCACGTCCAAGACATTGGACATACGTGGCAAGGCCGATCCCTGCGATCGGCCCTCAAAAAATGAAAGCAGGAATCTTATCTCCAGCATGCCACGTAGCTACAGCGGAAATTCAAGGAGTTGCAAATCATCGCCAAAGCATTGCAACGAGAAGGGAGGCCGATTCCCGCAATCGGCCAAAATTATCCTCAACATTCTTTTGTCTCTGTTCAGCATTGATCCAACAGATGCCTAAAGAGCCGATGCCATCAATTACTTGACAGAATCGTGGGGCACATAGATGGATGAGATACGAGGATACGGAGCTGGGAACGAATGTCAAATGTCCAACAGAGCAGCTCAAGTATGGGGGCCGAGATATAAACAAATCGGCCGTAAAAAATCGAAAACTCCAAATTTTTTAGCACAGCCGATGCATAGGCATCGACTTAAGGATTCAAAGCCGATGCACGACCATCGACTCAAGGGATACGATCTAAGCGAAGCCTAACGGAGAGCAGTCACCAAGGTACGTAATGAGGTTCTACTGAAGGAATCCCTCAGTGGAATGGTTGGTGGCTCCGTTGGCGAATCCTCGAGGTCAGCAGCGCCTGCATAAGCATGCAGATCAGGTTCAACCAATGAACATTCAATTGGCTATGGCATCCCTCCTAGGGTTTGACCAAGGTGGCAGCTTCATCGACATCGTCACCGTAGACTGCATTAGTCTGCTCGAGGTGATGAGTCGATCCGAGCAGCAGGTACAAGAAGGGAGATGGGAAGAGTTCAAGGGCCACTGCGTGTGGGGCTTCTTAGTCTGGGAGCTGCTGATCCTTTCGAGCCGTCCCGATGCACTCACTGGAATGACTCGGGGGCAGCCCACCTTGGAGGCTCTCTGCTATTAATGCCGATTTGGCAGAATGGCTGATGCTGCACCAATTGGGAAGCCGATGGTGGCCCATTCGGTGGATGTCTGCTTGTCCTCGCCTGGACCGAGGCTCCGGGCAGCTAGCCCGAAAATTCCTCATTCTGAAGAGCCAGTAGTGTTGAAATTGGCTATCTCGCGCATAACCATGTGAACCCGAGAGCTCTTGCAGAGTAAAACCACCAGGGTTGACAGAGGAGTTGGAAGAAGGAGCCATCATCGTTGATCAGGCTCTAAACCAGTTCGTTGCTGCAAAGAAACAAACGTCGCAAGGGAAGCTGTGAACGAGTGACACCTGCTTTACAGGAGTATCGGCTTCAAGATCAAGATTGTCAGCAGCGGACTAAGGAGCTGTCCAGGAAGCATTAATCCAGGAGTTTTTGCCGTCAGGACAAACACTACGATCGGATGATTTCAAAATCCAAGGATCTAGGGGTCTCACGGCTGTGCGTTGGACCTGTCCGGTTGGAAGTGTGGATCT
Source organism: Lolium multiflorum (assembly GCA_030979885.1). Lineage (NCBI taxonomy): Eukaryota > Viridiplantae > Streptophyta > Magnoliopsida > Poales > Poaceae > Lolium > Lolium multiflorum. The sequence goes on along the minus strand of CM061748.1, from coordinate 155,556,714 downwards.
AAGCTTCATGGGTTGCAAGTTAACATCTGAGGAGGCAATTAGATCGACCTGTTTTGCAATCGGTTAGGAAAGCTGATGCTTTGCCATCGGCTCATTGAGCATCTACCGAATCAACAATCGGCAGACTCAGTACGAAGGGCAATCGGCTAAATCATTACCAAGGGAATCAGTAAAATCAAATGGGGGAATTCTTCATTGATAAACAAGGATTTCTTACATAAAGAGCTGATTGCTCTCAAAAGGAATGGCTAGGGGGAACATTGCCCTATCTACTACTCCTAGTTCTATCCTATCTAAGGGCCGCTGCTGTCCTCATCGTCGCCGTCGCCGCTATCGGCGCTGCTCCCGGCCGGCTCGTCGTCACTGCTGTAGTGACCACCGGCGGAACCTTCATTGTTTTCATCTTCTTCGGCGTCGCCAAGTCGCCGTCGAAGTCGCATGTTGCCTGCCCAGGGCGAGACGCTTGGCCGGCGGTTCGTCGGAGGAGGTGGTGTCCTCCTCTTCCTTCACCTCCCGGCAGGAGTAGCCGTCCCAGGAGAAGCCGTCGTCGTCGCTTTCCTCCTCCGATTGCCCAACGGCAAGGAAGCGAAGGTCGCTCTCCCCGTCCGTTAAGGACTGGTCGTCTTCGGACCAGACGAAGGAGTCGTGGGTCGACTCGTCCCCATCGGCTATGGCGCGGCGGATGTTGGCCGCGTGGGCCTCCTGTGGGTCCCATTCAGGCGTTGGCTCGCGGGAGGTGGAGGATTGGGTGGAAAGACCCGATGAGGAAGAAGACGAAGAGGAAGACATGGCGACGGAGGGTTCGGTTTGCCGATGGCTACTGTGGAGCAGGGGGATGAAGAAAGGGACCACAGCTGTGGCCGAATAAAAGGGGGAATATATGGTTTAATGCTTAAGCAGTTCCCGAGGACGCGGTGCCGAACCGCTGTCGTGCGAGAGAAGGCGAGGAGGCGAGACGTAATCATGAAGAAAACAAACGGTTCCGCCACGACATGACCCTCGAGGAAAAATGATGGTTTTGATATTATCATTACCAAAACCAGGGGGCATGTGTTATCACCTGATTTTGGCCAAATCGGGAGATGGGTAAGTGAAGATGGGCTTCAAGGACGACACGTGGAGCATCTTCGGCGCCTTGCGCTGAGAGTTTGGGCTAACTGGCCCATGTATCCGTAAAATTAGTAGATCGTTGTAATTTAGGTTAAAGAGATAGAGTCTGGCCCGTGCACGGTTAGGTGCACGCTCAATTAGAAAGTCCCTTGGACTATAAATATGTATCTAGGGTTATCGGAAAAGGAGGACAATCATCGTTCAACAAACACAAAATACGGCGCATCGCCACCCCTTCTCTTCGAGGGTTTCTCCGGGTAAGCACCATGCTGCCTAGATCGCATCTAGCGATCTAGGCTGTACATGTTTATTCGTTATCCTTGTACTGCTCGTGCTGAAGCCTTGTTGATGGCGAGCAGTGCTATTTATCCTTAGGTGTTTAGGGGCTTGCATTGGTGCTTTCACGTGCATATCTGCGTGGCAATGCCGTCCCTAGACACCTAGCTGCCCTTACGTCGATCTAGACGTAAGGGCAGCATCTTGCTTGTTCTTACTAGTAGATCCGATCCGTTATAGTTGCTCCTTGCTACGCAAGGATTAGTTTAATATCCGCATAGTTAGGCCTTATGTTGGGGTCGGAGGATCCGGTGGTGCGTTAGATGCTGTTTACCGTCCCTGCGAGGGATGTTCCGGGGATCAACGTTATGTTGGTTTTTAGGCCTCTCGTAGGGGTAGTTTGCATCGTCTCTCGTAGCTGCTAGGCCCGATCGCACTTAGGACGTTCCGATTATGCGGTGAGAACCCTAAACCGTCGTGGATCGTTTTAGCTTTGTCCTGATCAGCAGATCCCCATGCCATTGTAAATCCAACGTGAAGCATAGCGATCGGCTCCTTGAGCCGATCCACAAAACCGAGAGCCGATAGGGCTCGTATTTAATGTTTACATGTCTGCCATGCAGAACAATCGAAGCACTAACACCTTCCCGATCGGGTCTAGGTCAGTGGCACGCCCTAGCAACCGCCAGGATGTTTTGCCAGAAGATTTGCGGGACGACGCGAGGTGCCACGGATCCACTAAGCGGTCCTGGGAGCTTCCCGGCTCTTCGTGTTGCTTAACCAAAGCCCGTCGGGGGGTTTTGGAGGGTAACAATAATCTAACAGTTCAAGATCCAATCCGTCGGCTCAGTTTTTCGGAGGTGCTCATAGAGGTAAGGTGTGTGCGCGCGTGTTCATAGGGGTGAGTGTATGCGCGTGTATGTGAGAGTCTAAGTTTGTACTGTGTTTCTAAAAAAACAGCCATAAACCGAGAAAAGCGGTGCACCAGTAATAATCTGTAACAAAGAAGAATTTTTATTAAGAAAAACCTTATTATTTTTACATAACTTTAGTGACCAAATAATGGCAATGCTGCAACCCTAATAAAGGTTTTAAACCTATGATCTACACTGTTGAGCTAGTTGCCGAAGATATTAGCAACACTAATTGCGGATGTAAGGTAGAACCTATTTAGGTAACATATCATATAAATCTTGCAAATTGGCAACGGAAGAAAATGTGTTTGATAGTCTCTTCATGATGATAGAATACACATTTTTTACTTCTTTACTAATTAATTACGCTTTGCAAGATTGTTCTTAGTAAGAACTAGTAAAAATGCATGTGCGTTGCTACTGGGCAACAACACATGTAAACAAATCAAACATGATAAAAATACCAACATACCGTCGTTAACCTCTGACATTATTTTTTTACCGCGTAGGCTTATGTCATGAGACAGATTAGTGGAACAGAGCGGTGACATCAGTATTTGGCAACTGAATGGAAAAGGATCTCGCCACATGTTGTGCCCAAGTGAAGCTGAAATGTAGATGGCTACATTACAAGCCCACAACTTTTTAAAAAATATAGCTCATACACATTTAAATATGTAATGAACAAACATTATTCAAGATAATAAGAATAACATTTGGAAAAATATTTTTGGAATAGTAATTTATATATTCTTTGAACGGGGAGAGGGGTCTGAAGGACCCCTATTGCTGCATTAATTCATCTATGGTGGGTACATATTTACAACAAGGTCCTTACAAAAAAGAGAAAATACAACACATTCATGGATGTTTGCACAAAGGACTCTAAGAGCATCACTAGTAGTACTCCTAAACCCTCAAACCCTCAAAAATAACTGCTTTTTTACAGTTTTGAGCGACAAAAACGAGTAGACTAGAACCCCTGAACCCCTAAAAGTTTCCCAGGTCCAACCCTTATTCCCCCTTCCAACCTGTAGAAGTGGGGGTTGGAGATGCATTTTTGCCCCAACCCCTACTCCTCTTGTTTCCCTTCGCGAACGAACGCGGGAGGGATTTTTCAGCTCGACGCCGCCTCCCGCTCGCCTCTCCTCCTCCGCCACCGCTCCGGCCTCGCGCCCGTCTCCTCCTCTCCGCCGTCGCGCCTCCGCCGCCCTCGTCTCTCGCGCCCGCGCCCTCCTGCGCCCCGCCCGTTCCCGGCCCGCAGCCTCCCCCCGCCGGCCGCCCCGCGCCTCCGCCTTCTTCCCGGTCGCGCCGCCTCCTGCCCCACCGCCTCCGCGCCCGGCCGCCTCACGCCGCCGCTCCCCCTCCCCCCGGTCGCGCCGCCCCGTGCCCACCGCCTCCCGCGCCCGGCCGCCCCCACGCCGCCTCCGCCCCTTCCCGGTCGCGCCGCCTCCGTGCCCCACCGCCTCCCGCGCCCGGCCGCCCCCACGCCGCCTCCGCCCCTTCCCGCCGCCGGCCGCTCCGCATCGTATCCCGCCTCCCGCGCCAGCCCTTCCTGCCCCCTCCTGCCTCCCCGCCGCCGGTTGCTCCCGCCCCCGCCCTCGCGTCGCAACGACTCATGCCCAGCTCCGGGATGATCTAGTAGAGCACCACTGGCAGTTGGATGGGCGGCGCCAAGGCCAATGATGTACCTTTGTTTTACTTTTCTGTGTTCTATTTGATTCGAAATATTATTGTTATTTGCAAAAACATTGTTGTAATAACTTGAATGATTTTATTATGTGCTTGAAAGTACTATTCGGTGTTGTAATAATAATTAGAATGATTATTGTTTCCTTCAAACTGTTATTGAGATGATGAAATTTGTGATATGGCATATGACAGTTTGAAGGGTTGGGGTTATTCCGTTATAAGGATTGGGTTTGAGGGTTCTAGTCTTTGCCCCAGTTTTTCAACCTCTAAAAATGCCAAAAACTGCCCATTCTCAATCCTTAAAATGGTTTGAGGGTTTGAGGGTTTAGGGGTACTACTAGTGATGCTCTAAAGCAATACACAAAGAGCGATAGCGTCCCAAGGCTATGTAGGATCGCCAAGGATGTGCTCCAAAATGCAGTAAGAAGACCGCCCCGCCGAGAATTAAACAGCTGCCGACCAAGAAGATCTCCATGCCTCCTCCCCACACGAGGCCATTTTGTTCAGAAGAAAGGAAATTAATCTTCTAAAAATCGTGGCTGTCCGTATGAACTTTTTTGTCATTTTTTCTGTAGATGTTGAATTACTCTATTTTTATTGGGTACACTCATTCAGATCGACATGAACAAAAATTGAAGAGGGACACGTCACTCTCCCACTGTCTCACTCTATCTCCCTCTCGACCGCCCAAGCCCCTTTGTACACAATGCCATCGACCGGCAACTCGTGCCCCTGCCTCCCCGCCGCTGACCTCTGCAGCTTCCTTGTCTCCCCACTGGTACCCATTCTCGTCCCCAGCTCCCTCACTCGATCTGATCAGGCCACCCCTCCCGCTCGTCCCCACTACCGGCGCGAGGAATCGCACGCCCCTGCCCTTCTCCGCCTCTCCCCGTCGAATCAGTCGCTGAAGAGCCCATGAGGCATTAGAGCTCGACATGCTTGCCGATGATTTAGTGGCGTCAGCTAAGATTCAGTTGTGTGCGGTTGCTTCAGATTGAGCTGTTGGTGCTCACTGATTAGGCAGTTAGCGTGATATGTTTGGTTGCCTGCGGAGTTTGAATTGCTGGCGCTGCATGTTGTGAACTATTTGAACTGCTGCAGTTGCTAATGCGGGTTTTGGGGGTCATTTCAATGCTAAAGTTGTGACATTGCAATGCCTTGACTTTCGTTTGGCTTAGAGGAGTTTTTGGCTCACTCGTCCAATGTCAACTGCCTCAAGATTGGTAGGAAGACCTCTCGGCTTCTCCTCACAGGAGGAGAGGACCATAAGGTTAATCTTTGGGCTATCGGGAATATAGTTGCCAGAAATCCGGGTCGTCCGGGTTGAGGAACCGGGTCGTAGGTCGCCTTCCGAGGGAACAAGGTTCGACGAGGGGTATACATCTCCGTAGCGGCGGAACTAGCCCAAAAAAGCTGGGCGGGCCAATACACTGAACCTGGGTAAAATGGGCTGTTATTGGGCCAAAATTTACAGGTATATAGGCTAAAATTTTCTGGACTGGGCGGGCCATGGCCCGGTTTTGACCCAACATAGGTCATCCAGTGCATCTCCGGGACCCATATTTGAAACGTGGGTTGAGATCCACTAAATTTTGGGTCGATGATACCGATTGATGATATGGGTCATGGTGGCGATCCACTTAATTTTCTAGATATTGCGTGCAGGGAAATATCCCACCACTAAATTCACCTCTAACTCAGCAGATTTTTTTTAAAAAAATAGAACTCAGCAAATAAAAATGATTAAAAATGAGTTAAAATATGGGGTCCACGGTTCAGCTGCTTCATCCCAGCAGCTAACTCTTTACACGCATCACATCCATTTTTCCCAGGAAAAACAAAGCCATCTGCCATCCCTACCTAGAAAAAAAGCCATCCCCAAATCCGTCAAGCGGTGCAGCACTACGTGACTACGCAGGTGATCAAGCGCTGATGGAGTCGAACTGTCGAAGATGAACGGGGCAGGTAAGTCCACAATGCGGCGGCGGCGTGGGAGTGAAACCTTCTGGTCGGCCGAGAACGGCTTGACCGACGGCGAGCGAGCGGACTGCGCAGGGGTGCCTGGTATGTACTCTTCTCTATCCCTGCTTTTCTCCTTCTAATCCTGGGTACTTTCAGTAGGGATCAGCAGCCACCGAACAGGATCGTGACCTACGCTTCTATTTACCTTTCTATTTACCGAAAACATGGATTGGACGGATTGTTACACAGTTTGTTAGCCGGAGATTTTTAAACAGAAATGTAGTTTGTAAACTGGAATTAAACTGTGGCCGTTGCACATGACCTGCTTGAAAAGTCTTTTATTCCTATAGCATATAAAGTTCATCATACTCCAGCTAAGAGCATCTCCACCGGCACCCTTTAAATAGTCGCCGGCAGAGGCGTCGGCACTGTCGTACCCACACTGGCGCGCCTCATAGGACAGTCCCAATAGATAATTTGAATTTGAAAACTCAAACACAAGTATAGAAATTCGAATAAGTTTACGAATATGAAGTTTGGGCCAACAAAAGGCCACCAAATTCGAATAGGTTTTGGAATAAGAAGTTTGGGCCAACACACGTCCACCAGATCGCCGTCTTCGGCGTAAAAAAAAGGGCTTCCAAGCCAGATGATCACATGAAGTAGGTCACGGGCGGCTCAACCTCCACGCCTTCCTCATCGGCGGCAGCTCCGTTGTTGCAACAGGATCCACGATCGCTGGGGGAGGCATGAACGTGGACGGTGCCGGGGTAGGCATGAACGTGGACGGTGTCGGGGTAGACATGAACGTGGATGGTGCCGGGGGAGACGCCAACGCAGCTCGGCGCCGCCATCACCTCTTGGCCGATGCGCTCGCCGTACATCTCGTGCCACGCGCGTGCCAACGGGTCCATCTTCTCCATGTCGGGCATCAAGATCTTCGATTCTTGAGACATTTTGGCCAATGATAGCTGCGTCGCTTCCTTGGTGTCCTTCATGGTAGCGGCGTGAGCTTCCATCTTCGCCACCTCCACCCTCTCCCTCTCCAACTCGATCTTCATGTCTTGCTTGTCGAGGATTGCCTTCCACACGACGGCGGCCCTATCCGCCGCTTCCTTGTTCTCCACCGAGAATGAGGTGATCATCTTCTCGATGGAGGCGTCCATGGCTGCCAATACCGGCGCCGCATTCCTCTCCGCCATGGCCTTCTTGTTGCCAATGGGGCGCCCGGTGGAGGCGCCGGCTGGATCGACCGCCCATCTTCTCCGTCCTTCAATAGAGTGTGGAGGAGATCGTCCCATTTCTTGCAACCTTGGAGCTTGTTGTAGCAATGCATGAAGGGGAAGTCTTTGTCCTCGTGTTGGTGCTTGTACATTTGGAGAGTTTGGAGCATCTAACAATACATGATGCAAAACAATGGAACAAGTTAGATCATCAAATAGATATGAAAATAGATGGATCATCAAATAGATATGTAACAAGATCGATCATCAAATAGATATAGAACAAGTTGGATCATCATTTCATATGTACCAAGATGGTTCATCAATTCATATGTAACAACATGGATCATCATTTCATATGTAACAAGATGGATCATCATTTCATATGTAACAACATGGTTCATCAATTCACATGTAACAACATGGATCATCATTTCATATGTAACAAGATGGATCATCAAATAAGATAGGCGTAGATCATACCCAATCCACCACCGTCTTGCCGCTCTCCTTCCGTGCCTTGATCTTATCATAGTAGCCATGGAACTTGCTACACGCCGCCTTGATCAAGTTCCAACGGTGAGAGAGGGCGCCCTCGTTCCGGTTCATCTCTATGGTGGCGTAATCACCATAGTTCTTCTTCTCGTTGAAACAATCAAGGATGCGCTCATAGTACTTGCCCCCGGTTTGGTTTGCGCCGGTGATGGAGCAAAAGCTCATTTGCTTCCACGTCTCGATGAGGCACTCATCCTCCAACGACCTCCACCTCGGACCACGAGTGCCGACGGAACGCTTGCGCGTCATCGTCGTGGTCACGCCAGTGTCAGCGTCGATCAGCTCCTCCTGGACTTCCTCCTCACCTTCGTCCTCGTCGGCCTCTTCTTCACACTCGTCGACGGGGGGTTCGTAGGCATGGTCGCATATGATGCCGTTCAGGATCTCCTCCTGGCCGGCAATCTACGCATAAAGTTACAAACTTTCAGTCGCCGGTGTCTACGATGCACACAACCCATAAAAAGTAATGAAACGCACCTCATTCTCGCCCATGGACACGCCGGACGCGTTGCCGAACACCTGGTGGGTGTGTTTGCCGTCGTCGGCGAAGAGGTGGCGGGGAAGGGCGGTGCCGTCTGTCACGTGGCCCTCGGTGCGGCGCAGTTCAGGCGATGAGTTCAGGTCGGGGAAGCGGAAGGCGCCGCTGCCCCTCGCCGCTGAATCCGGTGAGAACGGCGCGTTGTTGTCGACGGTCATGTCGGTGTCCCCGTACTCGGGGGAGTAGCAGGCGCGACCGTCCATCTGCGACAGCCGCATCTGCGAGATCGACGGCGCGTCCGTGTTGGACCCCGCGTAGTAACCCGACGACGATGGGGAGCTCGAGATGCTGTTGAGGCCGCCACTTTCGCTGCGTCGAGGTTGGCGATGCGGCAACTTCTACGATCGGCCGTGATGAAGGAGCGGTGTTCCATCTCCTTGTCCCACTCCTCCTGCGACTTGATCGCCGGCTTCTCCTTCGGCGCGACGGTGCGCGTCTTCGGCGGCGCCTTTGTCGGCGCCTTCGCTGCCTTCACCGGAGCCTTTCTCTTCGGTGGCATGGCACGGCGGCGAGGGCGGATGGGAGATGGAGCGGCTGGCGGGAGAAATGAGCGGCGGAGGGGACGGAGTTTTGGGGGAAAGATGTATATATTGTGGGTCGTGTGGCTCTCCGGCTCAAAATTTTCAAGCCTTCAGCTCTGGCGCGTCTGAAAGAACATCTCTCATATTATGTTTTGAGTGTTTGATGTCAATGTACGTGATACACTAATGTTTGGTTAAGTGGTACAGGGATTATATAAATACATTTGTATGTGTGTTGGATGTGGTCAGTGCTGTCAAAAGAATCAGCAAAAAGTTCATCAGGACCGGATAATCCGGGCCGGATATTTCCAAAATATCCGGCCCCAGTTTTTCGGCTAAGGACCTGAGGAATTGCTGCTCAGTACCGGATTAGGGCCGGACATTTGCCCGGATATTGTCCTGGTTTTGTCCTAGGGGCGGATTATCCGGGGCCGGACATTTCGAAATATCCGGCCCCCTCCAAAATGGCTAAGGACCTGAAGAAAAACTGTCTGGATAGAGGCCGGACATTTGCCCGGATATTGTCCTGGTTTTGTCCAGGCCGGATTATCCGGGCCGGACATTTCAAATATCCGGCCCCTCGAAAATGGCTAAGGACCAAGAAAAGCTTGTCGGATAGAGGCCAGATATTTGGCCGGACATTGTCCGGTTTTGTACCCGAGGCCGGATTATCCGGGGCGGATTATGCCCCTACTTAGGCCGGAATATCCGCCCCCCCCCCCCAACGGCTGGATTTTGGGGAGGGGGATTTATACCCTCTTCTTCTTCCTTCCTCCTTTGCTCAATCATTGCAAGAAAAATCTGCCAAGCTTCACCACCATTAGAGCCACCTCAAGAACACAAGATTTGCAAGATCTCCTTCCTCCCCCAACCAAAGCTCTTGATCTTTGTAGATTCGAAGGAGAAGCCACCGATCTACATCCTCACCGAAGCGATTTACTTTTCCCCCTCATTTGTTTGAGGGCCCCTGATACGTCCAATTTGCATCACTATTTTGTATCATAATTTGCTGTTATTCATTGATATATTTCATATTGGGACACAATACTTATGTTATTTCATCTATTTTGCATGTTTCATCATCATTGGAGGATCAAGCACCGGAGCCGGATCAAAGCACCCACCGTAAACAATATTTCGGAAGATCAATGTGGAAGGGAATTTCACGTAAATTCCTATTTTCCAGATGACGGAGGGAGCCAAAAGGGGGAAGAGAGGGCCACGTGGCCCAGACCATAGGCGGCGCGGCCATGGCACTGGCGCGCCACCTATGCTCTGGGGGGCCCACGACCCCTTTCGCCTCCTTCTTCGTACCTTCGTCCCGAAAACCTAAGCCACGAGAGGACCTCACGAAGGGTTACAGCCGCCTCTGGGCGGAGAGCACCAGAGAGAAAGAGCTCTCCGGCGGGCAGGAATCCGCCGGAAATTCCCTCCCGAGGGGGAAATCGACGCCATCGCCATCGTCATCGAGCGGGACATCATCTCCATCATCATCATCATCATCTCCACCATCTACACCGCCATCACCACCGCGCACCTCGTCATCGCTGTAGCAATTCGGGTTAAATCTTGATTGTTTGATAGGGGAAACTCTCCCGGTGTTATTCTATACTTGTTGTAGATGCTATTGAGTGAAACCATTGAACCAAGGTTTATGTTCAGATTGTTATTCATCATCATATCACCTCTGATTGTATTCCATATGATGTCTCGTGAGTAGTTCGTTTAGTTCTTGAGGACATGGGTGAAGTCTAAATGCTAGTAGTGAATTATGGTTGAGTAATATTCAATGTTATGATATTTAAGTTGTGGTGTCATTCTTCAAGTGGTGTCGTGTGAACGTCGACTACACGACACTTCACCATTTATGGGCCTAGGGGAGTGCATCTTGTATTCGGTTACTAATTGCGGGGTTTGAGTGACAGAAACCTAAGCCCGTTAGTATATCGATACGGAGAGGGATCGCAGGATCTCGAGTTTAAGGCTGTGGTTAGATTTATCTTAATTACTTTCTTGTAGTTGCGGATGCTTGCAAGGGGTATAATCACAAGTATGTATTAGTCCTAGGAAGGGCGGTGCATTAGCATAGGTTCACCCACACAACACTTATCAAAACAATGAAGATTAATCAACTGTATATGTAGCGAAAGCACTAGACTAAAATCCCCATGTGTCCTCGGAACGTTTGGTCATTATAAGTAAACAAACCGTCTTGTCCTTTGTGCTAAAAAGGATTGGGCCACTCGCTGCAATTATTTCTCTCGCATTTTATTTACTTGTACTTTATTTATCTGCAATATCAAAACCCCCTGAATACTTGTCTGTGAGCATTTACAGTGAATCCTCCATCGAAACTGCTGCAACACCTATGCTCCTCGTTGGGATCGACATTCTTACTTATCGAAGATACTACGATACACCCCTATACTTGTGGGTCATCAAGACTATTTTCTGGCGCCGTTGCCGGGAGTGAAGCTATTGGTAAGCGGAATTGGTAAGGAAATTTACTGTTTGTGCTGATTTTATCTGCTGCTATAAATCATTATGGAGAGATCTTCTCTTCAATTTCTATTTGGGAAATCTACTACTACTGCAACGGTAGTGGATGAAGCGCCAGGTGAGGAAGTAGCACCATATAAAATACCTATGAAAATTATCGAACGTGTTATGGATAACCGCTATGAAGGGGATGGAACTGTCCATCCTGGTGATCATTTACTGTTTTTGCATGAATTATGCGGGTTATTCAAATGTGCAGGTATTTCTATGAATGAAGTTAGGAAGAAACTATTCACTATATCGCTGTCTGGTAAAGCGGCGCACTGGTATAAATTGCTGAAGAATGGTGATTCTATTGATTGGGAGGACATTGTGCCTTTATTTTATTCCAAATTTTATCCTCCAAGTGAAATTCACAAAGATCGGAACCGCATATATAATTTCTGGCCTCATGATGGAGAGAGTATTGCCCAAGCTTGGGGGAGATTGAAGTCTTTAATGCTCAAATGCCCCATTCATGAGCTTCTGGTAATGTTATTATTGATAATTTCTATGCAAGACTTTCTTTTCAAGACAAGACCTTGCTGGATACTTCTTGTTCTGGATCATTTACACGCAAGAATGAAGAGTTTAAAAGGGACCTTCTTGATCGGATCCAAGAAAATACTGAAGGATGGGAGAACGACAAAGATAGAGAATCAGGTATAATTTATGATTATAAATGCATTGAAGCTTTTATGGATACTGATAAATTTCGTAATATGAGTGCTACATATGGTCTTGATTCCCAAGTTGTTGCAAATCTTTATAAAGCTTTTGCCTCTCATTATGAACTGCCTAAGAAGAATTTTGATAAGTATCATGAACCGTATAAAGATAAAGTTGATTCATCTGTAAACAAATGTGTAGTGGTTGAAACTGTTGATAATGTTATTCCTGAAGCTTATATTGAAAAAACTCCTTTCCCTGCTAAAATGAAGGAGTACTCTGTCATATCTAGTGCGGTTAATAAAAGTGAAAAGAAACCTAAAGAACCTGAAGAACAAATTAAAATTGAACCTGCTGTTGCTATAGTTAAAGATCTTGTGACTGAAAATGTGGAGGATGGTCATATTATTTTCTGTGAAGATGCTTCTAATATTGTTTCACATCCTAATAAATCCAAACAAGTTAGTGTTCCTATGCTATCTGTTAGAATTGGTGATCATTGCTATTATGGTTTATGTGATATTGGTGCAAGTGTTAGTGCTATACCTTATGAGCTTTACACGGAGATTATGCACGAAATTGGTTCTTGTGAACTTGAAGATATTGATGTGGTTATTCATTTGGCTAATAGAGAAACTATCTCTCCAATTGGTATTGTTCGAGATGTGGAAGTTCTATGTGGTAAGATTAAATATCCTGCTGACTTTTTGGTACTTGGTTCTGCTGCTAGTGATCATTGTCCTATCATTTTTGGTAGACCTTTTCTAAATACTTGTGGAGCTATTATAGATTGCAAGAAAGAGAAAATTTTGACTAGATTTGCTGGTGAACCTTATGAATTTAACTTTTCTAAATTTACCAAAACTCCTTATAAAACTGACTTGCCTAGTAATGATTTTAAAATGGGCAGTGTGCATCTATTGTTCTTGTTCCTAATAATCCTTTGCAGCAACATTTGGAGAATAGTGAAAGTGAAGCTTTTAGGAAAGAAAGAGATGAGCTTGAGGAAATTTTTCTTCGCCAACCTATTCTCAAGCATGATTTACCGGTGGAAGATTTGGGTACAACACCGCCACCAAAGGAAGATCCTGTTTTTGATTTAAAGCCTTTACCTGATAATCTTAAATATGCTCATATTGATGATAAGAAAATATATCCTGTTATTATTAGTTCTAAGCTTTCAGAGATTGAGGAAGAAAGGTTATTGGAAATATTGAAGAAACACCGAGGAGCTATTGGCTATACTCTTGATGATTTGAAAGGGATTTCTCCTTCTATTTGCCAACATGCTATTAATATGGAAGATGATGCAAAACCTGTTGTTGAACATCAACGTCGTCTAATTCCGAAGATGAAGGAAGTGGTAAGAAACGAGGTATTAAAACTCCTTGAAGCTGGTATTATATATCCTATTGCTGATAGTAGATGGGTTAGTCCTGTTCATTGTGTTCCTAAGAAAGGAGGAATGACTGTTGTGCCTAATGATAATGATGAGCTTATTCCTCAAAGAATAGTTGTAGGTTATAGAATGTGCATTGATTTTCGAAAAGTTAATAAAGTTACTAAGAAAGATCATTACCCTTTACCATTTATTGATCAAATGTTAGAAAGGTTATCTAAAAATACTCATTTTTGCTTTCTTGATGGTTATTCTGGGTTTTCACAAATTGCTGTTAAAGCTAAAGATCAAGAGAAAACCACGTTTACTTGTCCTTATGGAACTTATGCTTATAGGCGTATGCCTTTTGGTTTATGTAATGCTCCTGCTACTTTTCAAAGATGCATGTCTGCTATTTTTCATGGTTTTTGCGAAAGTATTGTAGAGGTGTTCATGGATGATTTTTCTGTCTATGGGAATTCTTTTGATAATTGCCTGCGAAACCTCGATAAAGTTTTGCAGAGATGTGAAGAAACTAACCTTGTTCTTAATTGGGAGAAATGCCACTTTATGGTTAATGAAGGAATTGTATTGGGACATAAAATTTCTGAGAGAGGTATTGAAGTTGATAGAGCTAAAGTTGAAGCAATTGAGAAGATGCCCTATCCGAGGGATGTTAAAGGTATTCGTAGTGTTCTTGGTCATGCTGGGTTTTATAGGAGATTTATTAAAGATTTCTCTAAAATTTCAAAGCCTCTTACTAATCTTCTTCAAAAAGATGTACCTTTTGTTTTTGATGATGATTGTAAGGAAGCTTTTGAAACTTTAAAGAAAGCCTTAACAACTGCTCCTGTAGTTGAACCTCCTGATTGGAATTTGCCTTTTGAAATTATGTGTGATGCTAGTGATTTTGCTGTAGGCGCTGTTCTTGGACAGCGGGTAGATAAAAAATTAAATGTTATTCATTATGCTAGTAAGACTCTTGATGCTGCTCAAAGAAATTATGCTACAACTGAAAAGGAATTGTTAGCTGTAGTCTTTGCTTGTGATAAGTTTAGATCCTATATTGTTGATTCGAAAGTTACAATTCATACTGATCATGCTGCAATTAGATACCTTATGACAAAGAAAGATGCTAAGCCAAGGCTTATTAGATGGGTACTTCTGTTGCAAGAATTTGATTTACATATTATAGATAGGAAAGGTGCTGATAATCCTGTTGCTGATAATTTGTCTAGATTGGAAAATATTGCTTATGATCCTGCTGTTAATGATAGTTTTCCAAATGAACAATTGGCTGTAATAAAGGTGAGCTCGCGAGAGAGCCCTTGGTATGCAGATTATGCTAACTTTATTGTTTCGAAGTATTTGCCTCCAACCTTTTCAGCTCAGCAAAGGAGGAAATTCTTTTATGACTTGATGCATTATTTTTGGGATGACCCACACTTATATAAAGAAGGAGTGGATGGTATTATGCGAAGATGTGTTCCTGAATATGAACAACAGGAGATATTGAATAAATGTCATGGAAGTGTTTATGGAGGACATCACGCTGGAGATAGAACCGCGCAAGGTTCTACAATCAGGTTTTTATTGGCCAACACTCTTCAAAGATGCAAGGAAATTTATTTTATCTTGTGATGAATGTCAAAGAGTTGGTAATATCTCTAGACGCAATGAGATGCCTATGAATTATACTCTTGTTATTGAACCATTCGATTGTTGGGGATTCGACTTCATGGGACCTTTCCCTTCTTCAGACGGTAACACTCATATACTTGTCGTTGATTATGTTACTAAATGGGTAGAAGCTATACCTACAAAAAGTGCTGATGGTGAGACCTCTATAAAAATGCTTGTAGATATTATATTTCCTAGATTTGGAGTACCTAGATATATTATGACTGATGGAGGTTCTCATTTTATTCATGGAGGTTTTAGAAAAACTCTTGCTAAGTATGGTATTAATCATAGAATTGCTTCTGCTTATCACCCTCAAACTAGTGGTCAAGTAGAATTATCAAATAGAGAGATTAAAGCTATCTTAGGTAAGACCGTTAATAAATCTAGAAAGAATTGGCCTAGCAAATTGAAAGAAGCATTATGGGCTTATAGAACTGCTTATAAAAATCCTATGGGAATGTCACCTTATAAAATGGTTTATGGAAAAGCTTGTCATTTACCTCTAGAACTAGAGCACAAAGCTTATTGGGCTGTTAGAGAACTAAATAAAGATCCTAAATTAGCCGGTAATAAGAGGTTGTTGCAATTAAGTTCTCTAGATGAATGGAGAAGTGAAGCTTATGAAAATGCTAAACTCTTTAAAGAAAAAGTTAAGAAATGGCATGATAGAAGGATCATCAAAAGAGAATTTAATGTTGGAGATCAAGTTCTATTGTATCGGTCTCGTCTCAGATTCTTTGCAGGGAAATTACTCTCGAAGTGGGAAGGACCATATGTTGTTGAGGAGGTGTATCGTTCAGGAGCAATTAAAATTAGCTCTCTCCAAGGCAATGCCACACAAGTGGTGAATGGACAAAGACTAAAGCATTATATCTCGGGTGATTCTTATAATGTTGATGTTGATATTATTCAAGTGGAAACACCGGAGGCTTTCATCAAAGGACAAATTGACAGTCCGCCGAACTGGACTTTGAATAGGTAACAGTATAGGTAATAAAAAGTCCGCGTTTACCTTTCCGAACATTATTTCTCTGTTTTTAGAAAATATGAAAAATTACGAGTTCGAAACGGAGTGGAAAGGACGCACGAGGGCGTGCCACCATAGGCCGGCGGGCCCCACCTGGCCGCGCCGACCTATGGTCAGCGCCGCGTCCCGTTTCCACTCGTTTTCGGCTTGGAACCTTCCTTTTGTCGTAAAAATATTTGCTATATAATCCCCCGGACCCCTGGAGGTCCGTAATATCGTTTTCTTGTCGTGTTTTGTTTCGAGCTGTTTTCTGCCAGATTTGTTTTGATCTAGAAGCACCATGGTCTCCAACAACAAGGACAAGGAACCTTTGAAGGAAAATATTCAAGACCCGGAGCTGAAGAAAGAAGATGCAAGAGAGGATGAGGAAGAAGTGGAGGAAGCTCCGCAGGAACGCCAACAAGCCACCGTCGCAAGTATTGGCGTGATATCAAGTCCATCCAACATCAAGAGGAGTGCACGAATCGCTACCGGAGGAGCGGTTCCACGTCATTACTTGGCTCCAAGGACATCTTCTCCGAGCCATTACAACCCTTACCGCAATCTAATCTACGATCGTCAAACTGAAAGGACCCCCAAGGTAGTGTTGCCAAGTAATTGGGATATAAATCGTTCTGACACTGCAGGAGAGAAGGAGCCTGAGGCTGAAGAGTGGGGAAATAACTCCAAGAGTTGGGACTCACCGTCGGACAGACTCCTTCCGCGTCGAGCACAATTCGGAGATGATTCGCAATCTCATATACATGATTGACGAGCTCCAGGAGCTTATTGAGAAGCTTGTCGGAATTCATCACCACCATCGCCGAAGGAGTAATTCATCATCGGTATTGGCATCCCCTTGGTTTGTTCCAAGCTTGGGGGAGTGCCGCGGTATCACATCATCATTATCTTTATCTTTTACTATCAAGTAGTGTCATATCATGAGTAGGGAAGTTATCATATAGAATAGTATGCAATGTGGAAGTATCTCTCTTAGTTAGTTATCTATGTATCCGTTGGTGTGAGTTATCATTATGGAATATTAATGAGAAGTCTTATCATTTACTTTTTGCACACCTTATTTTAGTTTGCAATCTCCATTATATGATTACTCTTGACATGAGTATTGATATCACTTTGGGAGCATCAAGTAAATCTATTTGGTTTTGGCAAACTTAGCATTGGTCAATAGCAACAACATCTTGATGTTTAATAGAAGATAGAAATACACTTAGATATATTACTATTATCTCTATGCTTAGTATTCTGAAGTTAAAGTTGCTTGTGCTTATGAGAAAGATGCATGATTGTTTCTATCATATGTATATTTGTTTGTTTCCCTCAACCTTTATGCTTGCTATCAAACCTTGCTAGCCAAAGACCTGTATCGAGAGGGAATGCTTCTCATACATCCATAACCTTAGACCAAACCGATGCCATTTGTGTCCACCATACCTACCTACTACATGGTATTTTCTGCCATTCCAAGTAAATACTTCATGTGCTACCTTTAAATTATTCAAACTACTACTCCTTATTTGTGTCAATGTTTTATAGCTCATGAGGAAGTATGTGGTGTTTCATCTTTCAATCTTGTTGGGCGGACTTTCACCAATGGACTAGCGGCACATCCGCTTATCCAATAATTTTGCAAAAGAGCTGGCAACGGGGTTCCCAGCCCCAATTAATAACTTTCATTAATAATTCTCTTCACATGTTTTGCTCTGATATCGGTAAGCAACTTAATTTTGCAATAGACACTCCTCCATGGTATGTGAATGTTGGAAGGCACCCGAGGATTCGGTTAGCCATGGATTGAGAAAGCCAAGGTTGGGGGAGTGTCACCCATAATAAAACTAAAATACATGTGTAAACAAAAGAGAAGGGGGATGATCTACCTTGCTGGTAGAGATGCCGTCCCTCATGGGAGCCGCTCTTTGAAGGTTCGTTTGGCAAGGGGGTTAGAGTGCCCGCTACCATTCGTTGACAACAACAAGCACCTCTCAAAATCTTACTTTTATTCTCTTTATATGATTTCAAAACTTGAAAAGCTCTAGCACATGATTTAATCCCTGCTTCCCTCTGCGAAGGGCCTATCTTTTACTTTTATGTTGAGTCAGTAAACCTATTTCCCTCTATCTCAAGCAAGCAATTGAGTTGTTGTGAACCAATCATTTATGCTATGATTCAGTTAATCATGTCTTTTATGCTTTCTTGTTTAGTACCAATTTTATCTGAATGAATATGACTTCGAAGTTATCAATGATTATGAAGAGATTGTTATGCTTAAATATGAAGGCTCAGCTATAAAATCTAATATGAAAGCTTTGCTTAGAAGTACAATCCGTTAGTAGTTCTCTGACCAAGAACAAAGTTTGCCATCACCAACTATGATTTCTTATGCACCTTTACTTGTGATTTTCTCTTTACCTAGTTTAAGATGAGTTATATGAGGAAGTTGTTTACTAGAATGTCTTGTGTGAATGAATATGATGTTTCTTGTCCGTATTTTATTTATCGACTCTTCACTCCATAAACATGTGGTCTTGTTTATCGAGCTCAGTTTCGCTTGGGGACAAGCGAGGTCTAAGCTTGGGGGAGTTGATACGTCCAATTTGCATCACTATTTTGTATCATAATTTGTTGTTATTCATTGATATATTTCATATTGGGACACAATACTTATGTTATTTCATCTATTTTGCATGTTTCATCATCATTGGAGGATCAAGCACCGGAGCCAGGATTCTGCTGGAAAAAGCACCGTCAGAACGCAATATTTCGAAGATCAACTGTGGAAGGGAATTTCACGTAAATTCCTATTTTTCCAGATGACGGAGGGAGCCAAAAGGGGAAGAAGAGAGGGGCCACGGTGGCCCAGACCATAGGGCGGCGGCGGCCTGGCCGCGCCACCCTATGCCTGGGGCCCCGACCCTTTCGCCTCCTTTTCTTCGCGTACTCCTTCGTCCCGAAAACCTAAGCCACGAGAGGACCTCACGAAGGGTTACAGCCCCTCTCGGGCGGAGAGCACCGAGAGAAAAGTGCTCTCCGGCGGGCAGAATCCGGGGGAAATTCCCTCCCGGAGAGGGAAATCGACGCCATCGCCATCGTCATCGAGCGGGACATCATCTCCATCATCATCATCATCATCTCCACCATCTACACCGCCATCACCACCGCTGCACCTCGTCATCGCTGTAGCAATTCGGGTTAAATCTTGATTGTTTGATAGGGGAAACTCTCCCGGTGTTATTCTATACTTGTTGTAGATGCTATTGAGTGAAACCATTGAACCAAGGTTTATGTTCAGATTGTTATTCATCATCATATCACCTCTGATTGTATTCCATATGATGTCTCGTGAGTAGTTCGTTTAGTTCTTGAGGACATGGGTGAAGTCTAAATGCTAGTAGTGAATTATGGTTGAGTAATATTCAATGTTATGATATTTAAGTTGTGGTGTCATTCTTCTAGTGGTGTCGTGTGAACGTCGACTACACGACACTTCACCATTTATGGGCCTAGGGGAGTGCATCTTGTATTCGGTTGCTAATTGCGGGGTTGCCGGAGTGACAGAAACCTAAGCCCCCGTTAGTATATCGATGCAGGAGGGATCGCAGGATCTCGAGTTTAAGGCTGTGGTTAGATTTATCTTAATTACTTTCTTGTAGTTGCGGATTCTTGCAAGGGGTATAATCACAAGTATGTATTAGTCCTAGGAAGGGCGGTGCATTAGCATAGGTTCACCCACACAACACTTATCAAAACAATGAAGATTAATCAGCTGTATGTAGCGAAAGCACTAGACTAAAATCCCCATGTGTCCTCGGAACGTTTGGTCATTATAAGTAAACAAACCGGCTTGTCCTTTGTGCTAAAAAGGATTGGGCCACTCGCTGCAATTATTTCTCTCGCATTTTATTTACTTGTACTTTATTTATCTGCAATATCAAAACCCCCTGAATACTTGTCTGTGAGCATTTACAGTGAATCCTCCATCGAAACTGCTGCCAACACCTTCTGCTCCTGATCGACATTCATCTTATCGAAGCACTTTGATTTCCCCCTCATTTTGTGAGGGCCCCCTTGCTAGTGTTCCTCTTTGGATCCCTAGTTGATTTGTGTTGATGTATTGTTGTTGATTGTTGTGTTGTTACAGATTTGGGAGCCTCCAATTCGGTTGTGGATGTGTGCCCCAAGAACCTTGTAAAGGCCCGGTTTCCGCCTCGAGGAAATCCCTTAGTGGAAGTGGGCTAGGCCTTCGTGGCGTTGCTCACAGGAGATCTGAGTGAAGCCTTCGTGGCTGTTGGTTTGGCTTGCGTAGCAACCACACTCCTCCAAACGTAGACGTACCTTCTTGCAAAGGAAGGGAACTACGGGAATCATCTCCGTGTCATCGCGTGCTGCACTCTCGGTTACCTCTATCCTATTCTATCTCCTATATATTATGTAGCTATATCTTGCTTAGTGATAACCCTGTCATATAGGTAAATTCACTTAGTTGCATATCTAGAGAATTTACCTTTGTGCCAAGCCTAAATTGAAAAAGAACTAAAAATTGGTTAGCACCTATTCACCCCCCTCTAGGTGCGGCATACGATCCAATTCGCGCCCTTAGCCAAGGAGCCGGCATGGGGTTGCCGGCGCTTCTATTGGGCTCGAAAAATCGTCGGCGCTGTTTGGGAAGCGCCGGTGCGAGTCTATTTTCGGTCCCAGCCCCCAAAAAGCTATCCGGACCGCTATCGGCCTGTGGAGATGCTCTAACAACATTAGCTACAACAGACTTTTCATACATGGGCATACGAACATTCTGTCAGCTGCTATCTTCAAACTGCGGTACTGGTGCTATTTTTGCTAGGTTGTTTGCAAATACTCAAATAGGGAGTTATACGCACACAGACTTTGTAAGTCTAGTCGCTTTACATACTAATGCAACATACTTAGAGGCATTGCCACATAGGGTTAGTATTATCATTTTTTTAGGGGCATCTTCAGAATAGAATGAAGTCATGGTTCTATAGGGTTTGAAACTCCTCTGAAATGTTAACCTTATGCATGTTTACAAATGGGCAATTATGTATGAAAAAAGATGGTGTTTCATGAAAAAAAAATGAATTTTTAATAACCTGGATGCAACATGTAAAGATTACGCTTTGCAAGATTGTTCTTAGTAAGAATAACCCTCGTACCACGCAAAGAACTTGGTTTAAAGGAATCTTCATTTTCAAAATTTTATTATTATTCTTATCAACGGGTACTTCAAGTTGGATCAAAACATTATATATTGATGCCACCGAGAATTTTCTATTGTCAAAAGTAGATTATCAAAGCATTATACATGGATACAGACGTGCGACCCGCCGCCGCCTAGCGTTGCCACAACGTTTCCATTTTCACAAGGAGGAGCATGTTGTTGTCGCACCGGAGCCCCAACTTTGCAGTGAACAGAAACGACGACCGGTAGACGGCCTCACGGCGCCTTTGGAGGATTAGACCAGACTTGGCCTTTCTCATCAGTAGCTAGGTCCGAGCTAGGTACTCCGGCTATGCCTCAAGCTCACGAGAAGCTCAGCTGCTTCCTCACCCCACTTTTCGTCGCCGTTAGCCTTGCTATCTGCAGCGTGGTAGGCGACGTAAGCGAGCAGTTCGTCTACTCCGGCGGCTTCGCCAGCGCTAACCTCACCCTCGGCGGCGCGGCCGCGGTCACACCCGCAGGCCTGCTCGAGCTCACCAACGGCACGCTCCGGCAGAAGGCCCACGCCATCCACCCGGCCCCGTTCCGCTTCCGCAACGCGTCGACGGCGGCGCGGTCGTTCTCGGCCTCCTTCGTGTTCGGCATCCTCTGCCCGGACGACGACAACTGCGGCCACGGTATCATCCTCTTCGTCGCCCCGGGCGGCTACGACTTCTCCACCGCGTTCCCAAGCCAGTACATCGGCTTCGTCAACAGCACCAGCAACGGGGCCGCCGCCAACCACATCTTCGGCGTGGAGCTCGACACGGACCAGAACAACGAGTTCCGCGACATCGACGGCAACCACGTCGGCATCGACGTTGACGGGCTGACGTCCGTCGCGTCCGCCAGCGCCGGCTACTTCCACGATGGCGTCTTCGAGAACCTGACGCTGTCGAGCCGCAAGGCCATGCAGGTGTGGCTGGACTACGACGGCGCGGGGAAGCAGATCACCGTGGCCATGGCTCCCGCCGGGATGGCCAGACCCGTCAAGCCGCTGCTCTCCTCGGCGTACGACCTCTCCACGGTGCTCACGGACACCGCGTACGTGGGGTTCTCGTCAGCGACGGGGTCCTTCAACTCGCGGCACTACGTTCTGGGCTGGAGCTTCGCCATGGACGGGCCTGCTCCGGCCATCGACATCGCCCAGCTGCCAAAGCTGCCTCGCTTCGGCCCGAAGCGCCGCCCCAACCTCGGGAAGATCATCCCGCCCGTAGCGACGGCGGCGTTCATCCTAGCCGTCGGCGCCGTGGCCGTCCTGCTGGTACGGCGGCGGCTCAGGTACAGGGAGGTGCGGGAAGATTGGGAGGTGGAGTTCGGGCCGCACCGGTTCTCGTACAAGGACCTCTTCCGCGCCACCAATGGGTTCAAGGACAGGAATCTGCTGGGCGTGGGAGGGTTCGGGAGGGTCTACAAGGGTGTGCTCCCAGCGTCCAAGCTGGAGGTCGCCGTGAAGAAGGTGTCGCATGACTCGCAACAGGGCATGAAAGAGTTCGTCGCGGAGGTCGTCAGCATTGGGCGTCTGCAACATCGGAATTTGGCACAGTTACTCGGCTACTGCAGGCGTAAAGGGGAATTGGTCCTCATCTACGAGTACATGCCAAATGGGAGCCTTGACAAGCACCTGTACAGTGATGAGAAACCGGTTCTGGATTGGGAGAAGAGGTTCCGGGTCATCAAAGGAATCGCATCGGGGTTGCTCTACCTCCACGAGGAGTGGGAGAAAGTGATCATCCACCGAGACATCAAGGCCAGCAACGTGCTCCTCGACGGTGAGATGAATGGCCGATTGGGCGACTTCGGACTGGCGACGATGTACGACCGTGGCGCCAACGCGCAGACCACGCACGTCGTCGGCACCATTGGATACCTAGCACCGGAGCTCGGACGCACCAACAAGGCGACGCCCCTGACCGACGTGTTCGCCTTCGGAATATTCATGCTCGAGGTCACCTGCGGGCAGAGGCCCATTACCCAAAATTCACGGGGCGAACAGCACATGCTGGCCGATTGGGTGCTTGATCGTTGGCGCAAAGGATCGCTAACCGAGGCCGTGGATGCCAAGCTTCATGAATATGATGTCGATGAGGCAAGCCTCGCTTTGAAGCTAGGATTGTTGTGCTCGCATCCTCTCTCCAACTCGAGGCCTGACATGCGGCAGGTTGTGAGGTATCTTAATGGAGATGCGCCACTACCGGAGCTCACACCGACAAACGAAACCTTCCAGATTCTTGCGCTGATGCAGAATGAAGGGTTCGACTCGTACGTCATGCCACACCCTTCGCCCATGGAAAGCGTGAACACCATGTCCAGCCTAGCCAGTGAAAAATGACATGTTAGCATTACTTGTGATTCTCTATATGCACAAATGTATACACTGGTTGCTCTGGTTTCCATAAGAAGCTAAAAAGCTTCTGGTTCCACTATCATCAGATAACGGAACAAAGGTTTTTTTTGCTAGAACTCACAAACAACAAAATCCATCGAAGGGGCAAACACAAATAAAAACGAAAACGAAAAGGAGGACGCTGAGCGTCGGTCGACTGAAAAACAGAGCAAAATCGGTTGTCCTCCGCTCCGTCTGATCGAGATCCGACGTCCAGAATCAACCGCAATGTAACTTTTACGTTTTGCCCCCTATTTTTTGGAAACTCAACCCGCAGTCCTTCTCTTCCCTAGATAAACTGAAAAGTTATATCCCTTTGGGTCCGACATCCTCAATATTTACAACAAAAATGCCACCCGACGACGGATCTGAGTCATAACGAGTATTACAACAAAATCCTCACCCCGCTTACAGAAAAAATATACTATTACAACAAAATTTTCGCAACAAAATTTTAAAATGTAAATGTTATAAAAATTGGATAATTAACAACTACTTTTCTACATGTTGGTTTACAACAGATATTGACAACAATTACAATAAAAAATCAAAAGCTATAACAACAAAAAACATGTGTTCGTGACTATGAAAAAATTGGTTAAACAATAACACATTTTCTATATATTTAATTACAATAAAAATCACCAACTATTTTACCAAAAATTATAGGCGATTACAACAAAACAATTTATGGCAAACGTCCAGGTAAACATTACAACATCTCTGACGTGCTTTCTTTATAAATTTTATACGCAATTGTTACAAAACTAACGAACGTATACAACATCTCTACGTGCAAGCAAAGAATGACGCTGGCTGCTTTGCTTGCATGGGCTGCGCTGGCTACTTTGCTTGCATGGGCTAAAATCACAGCAGGAAGTGTTTATGGGCTAATGGGTCTGTGCGAACAAGGGACGGAGCGGGACGGGCCACGCTGAAACAGCACGACCGACCTTTCACCCCGGATCGGTCGGCTGACAAGAAGCGTTTTCCAAACGAAAAAGAGATCAAACAGAACCAGAAATTAATGTCACCCAACAGAAGATTAAAAAAAACGCAAGCACCCAACTAGTCTAAAACTAATTATTACAACAACCTTCTCAAGATTGCAGGGAAAGCTACCAGGTCTAAACTAAATTGAAACTACCGGCAAAGCTTTTCTTTTAGGGAAAAGTTGAATGGAGCAGGTGCGCTCTGCGCACCTCCACATTTTTAAACTTTGTCTTTTTTGTATCTTCCAAATTGTGTAATTTTTTGATTTGATTTTTTTGCAGCTCACTCAAAAATAACAAATAGAATGGAGGAAAAATAGTTTGGAATTTTTTTGTGCAAATTTAGATTTTAAATTATTTAAAATTCAAAATAAATTCTTGAGATACATATATAGATAATGACATAAAAAATCCAAAAAAAATTTCCCACATTCCAATTGTTATGCTTAAGTGATCTGCAAATTTTTAAGTTCAAAAAATGTGTGATGTGAGAGAAACAAAAATGAGAAGTTGTTTGAAAGGGGAACAAAAAGAACTTGCACGGATCTTGATGCAGTATACACGGTGTGGATACGGGTGCTCACCAAGCACCTGCTCTGAAAGTCCACTCTCTTTCTTTTATCCTACTTTCTCCCTCAAACTGACAGAACTTCGTCCACCACCAAATCTCTGCCGATCCTCATCGGAAGGAGAGCAATCCTCAGATGGTGCCTCTTGCAGATGTAGCATGAATAGATAGAGCCACCGCCTAAAGAATATCCGTCTTTATTGTATTATTTTTATTTGTCATAGCTTTCCTACTTAAGGTACCTTGTATCATCATTTAAGTTGCATCACCTTGCTTGCAATTGGCTAACTTTATATTTTCTCAAAACCTAAAATTACAAGAGAATTTTTTTTTTTGTAGAACCTCTATTCACCCTCACCTTTGTAGGTTATCATCTATACCCTTTCAGGGAAGACAAGGCTTTGAGATTGGTGAGGACAACGTGGTGTCGGTTTAGAAGGGTCTATCGTGATCTGCACATAGAGCTGGTCTCATATGATTATTTTCCAATCAAATGTACTTACGGACTCTCTTTTTTTTTGGTTGGCCTCCCTTTTCTTTTCTCATAATAATCTCATGTTACTTTGTATTTTGGGGCAATAAGCTATGTATCGTGACCAATGATCTCCGGGAAGAGAGGACATATGAGCTTGACTCTTATATCACTTTGGATACCCTGCGATCCGCACCACTCAAATTCAAAAAAGTTGCGTGGAAAGTGGCGTGGAACCATTGCTGGACGGGAGAACGAAGACTTCGTCATGGCTTGACTAACGATGTTTCTTGCACCTTCTGCTTGCAGCACTCAGAGACTATTGACCATCTTCTCCTCCAATGTCCTTTCTCCCGAATCATCTGGTTCAAAGTCCCCGAAGGGCTTGGACTACACCTCCCTTCTCCCGACCAATGTGGATGGCCTCCTCGAGTGGTGGCCGCATGTGCTTGAGTCCTGGCCAACCGAGCTGAAGCCTCAAGCGCGCTCCCTCTTCATGTTGGTTCTTTAGTCGATTTGGATTGAGCGAAACAATAGGATCTTCAGGAACAAATCTAGGTCGGAGGCTCTTCTTCGTGACGCGGTTGTCGAGGAAGTGGATAGGTGGAAACTTGTGGGGTTTTTGTGAGGAGTTTCTTTGTCTTCTTTGGCCTTGGCCACGTGTGTTGTAAGTGTGGAGTTTGTATTTGGTTCTTCCTCTATCTATAAAAAAGGCGTGCTTTCTCGCGCATTCCTGAAAAAAGAGCATCGTATCCATATATTTCACACAAATACATATATAAAAAGTAAATTTATACTTGAGATGAAGGTTCCTAGCTTCTCTCGCGATGTTTACTTTTTTTTTCCACATGTGCACATACTGTTTGTAGAAGATAAGAGCAAAGACCATATTTCTTCAGATTGAGAAAACATTTAAGTCAAGTTTGCTTACGACTGAGCGAAGAAAACGATGGTAGCATTCGATGCTTGTACACCACTTGGACGAGATAGTGGATACGAGAGGCCAAACATTTGAGGCACGTAGTACAATGCCATCGACCAGTCAAATTTGACTGTTGAGTAGTCGTCTAGAAAAACTGAAGTACTATATAGTATGTAGTAGCTTTCAAAGAGGACAAACACCACACGCATAACTATTTATTTTTTCCCTCTCGTGCTGAAGATGGAGCTACCCTAGATTCTTGCAACTTTGTATGGAAAATAATTGCTGGCCGGGCACCCCCCTTCATGCATTTCATGACTATAGACTAGAATGGAAACCGGCATAAAATTGTTTCCCGGCTATAAAAGGAAAACAGGTCGAAAAGTAAATCTAACGGCTCCATATCTGGAAACAAAGTTTTTTAATATTTGTTTCACTGAAAGTTAGTCAAGTTATATCCTCACAGGAAAAAAAAAGTTAGTTAAGTTATATAGTTTGTCAAATACAGAGTACTATTCCTGACAACATAACAACAGCACAACTTCAACGCAACAAAGCTTAGCAGCCCCAAACTAGTCAGAGTAACATCAATTTCATATACGTCACTTGACTTGGCACCTGTACCTCTGATTGTTTTTGGTCTCGATCCTTCACATGCATACATTACTAGTACAGATCAATGTGAGCAGCTATCAAGTTGTGCCGTCCACTACGGGAGAATTCCTCGTTGCCGTGCGACCGATCGCACGGCAAAGAGCCTATTTTGCACGGCAATGGCTTTGCCGTGCGTCGACGCACGGCAACGTATGCACGGCATATATTGCGACGGCAAAGAAGACATTGCCGTGCGCATGAATAACATGCACGGCAAAGGCCTTTGCGTGCGCGCGTTGCGTTGCCGTGAGGCAGCCACTTTGCCGTGCGGGTCGTCGTTGCCGTGCGTCCGCCTCGTTGCCGTGCGCGGCCTCGTTACCGTGCGTGCGACTCGTTGCCGTGCGTGCTCCTCGTTGCCGTGCGCCCCACTCTGCCGGGCTACCTCCCTTTGCCGTGCGGTAACACCCCAGCCCGCACGGCAAAGCCTCCTCCAGGCACACCCAGCAACATGCCAGGAGCACAGGCTGGCGACGCGTGGCGCCTTTGCCGTGCGCATGCACACGGCAAAGTGACCAAAAGTCCTTTGCCGTGTGCACACACGGCAAAGGCCCCTGGTTTTTTTCTTTTTTCTGTTTTTCTTTAATCCCTGCATTTCAAAATTGCATTTCACATATATATAACTTATACAACATATATATTCACCATAGCATCACCAAACACATCAAAAACACCACAAATACATCGAGCACACATAGTTCATGCATAACAAAGTGCAATGTCCATTATTACAATCCATAACAAGTGCGAACATCCATAACAAGTGCGAACAATGCATTACAACGACGACGAGTGCACGAAGACCATGCCATCAACCTTGTCCTCCTCCGCTTCCGCCGGCCTCATCGTCATTGCCTTGTGACATATAATCTATAAGCATGTTGATGGAATAAACATTTGCATTTGCATATTGAACACTTGAACAAGTAGCGGGTTGGGCACAAGAGGACTCACCGCGGTTCATGCTCCGGATGATGTTCAAGTTGTTGACGGTGATAGGTGTCCCCGGGGTCTGAGTGGGCGGTGGCGGCATCCACGGCGTGGTGTAAGGTGGAGGAGCAGCAATACTCCCCGGTGGACTAGATAGAACCGTCTGGCTCATCAGCCAGCTCATCTGTGCCTGCTGCGCTTGCATCATCTGCTGCTGCTGTTGCATCTGCTGCATCATCTGTATCTGCTGCTGCTGGTACTCCAGAATCTGCTGCTCCATGTGCGCCCTTTGCTCCTGGGCCGCCTGCTCCTTCGCTGCCATCTCCTCCTACGTTGTGTTGCCGCGATGTCATTAACATTTCAATGGAAAGCATGTAAAGGAAATGTAGAGGCTCGAGGAAGAACATACCCGTAACCGCTCGACAGCTAGATCCGAAGCCCGTGGCCGGGGCTCTACCTCAGGCTGGCCGCTCTTACGACCACGACGGATCTGGCGGAGAGAGGGAACCTTCGCTGGGTCGACGCACCCGTCACCTAACCATAGGCGGCCATGCTTCAAGCCTTCTCCCGCAAGCACCGCGACCTCAGGGTCAAAGTCCTCGGCCTCTGGGTTGGCCTCCTCGCCGTACTTCTGCTTGAACTTGGAGACATACGACGTGCACTGGGTCTCGCATTGCGGGTTAAGCCACACGGACCCCGTCTCAGGATCAGGCGTCTTCCTTTGCTTCATCTTCTTTAGCACGGCAAAGACGTTAGGCTTCGCTCCTGTCCTGAGTTCCTGCAAAAGAGAACATGTAATCAAGTGAAGTGGCACACCCTTGCGGAGTTAACAAATATATAACATGAATTCAAAGAATGATGGAACCATTAATTTGCTCACCTCGTTCTGCAGGTGAAGAGAGAGGGGGATGCTGCCTTGGATATGCGATCCACCTCGCATCTCTGCCCGCTTCTTCTTGCCCTCCTCGTGCTTCTTGAGGTACTGGGGGCATGTCCACCACATGACCATCGCAAGAAAGCACCTATCGTCCTTGCCGACGTACTGAGGAGGGTTCTACATGCACAAGATAAACCCATTATGGTAAAATAAACTACATGGCGCTAAAGCAAATCAATAACACATAAATGCAAATACCTGCATGTACTGCCACGGCTGCATGAGCGTGTCGCGAGCGTCCTCCTTAGTCATGTGGACGAAGCGGTCGGCGTGCCAGTCGCGGACGCATTGAATACGTGCCTCGTAGTGCATGCCAGTCACCCTCTTCCTTGCAAGCTGGTGTAGGACATCATCGCACGCACGCTCCTTGCCCTCGGCCCTCTTGAAGTATTTCTGCAACCATGCACATAGGTAAAACAAGGGGCATTAGTGCAATTATTGTGAACCAAGGAGAGTGTATGAATGGTAAGAAGTCAAAAGTCACGTACCCAGAATTTGGCAACAACCAAATCCGCCGCGGTGCCGCGGCCCATAGGATCTTCCGCGAGGCTGTAGTGCGCCCACCTCCAAGCTACGTCGCAGCCACCAGTAGGGAAATTGACTATCCCAGGGAAATACCATCTAAGTAGGCCCCCAAGGATGTTCGAGTACCCACGTGGCGGTCTCTGCGACGGGTCTTCATACTTGAACGAGCTGCACCATGAAGACAACATCAATATGTATGTGATAATAATTTTGATAATGACAAAATTGCGATAACGAAATGCCAAAAATTAACATGTACCTCCTTCCATAGGGCACTAGAACAACGTGCCTGTACGCCAGGACTTCAGCGCGGGGAGCTGTGTTATCCCACGCCGATATGGCTTCCTATCACGTGGCCTCAGCCTCTCCACAGCTGGAACGTACTGGTAATCCGGCGGCTCTACCCAATCTAGGCTTTGATCAGGATCGAACACTAAGTTCCCCGCCCACCCCTCATCCTCCGAGAGGTCCTCCTCGTCCCCCTCCTCCTCCTGGTCCTCCCCACCCACCTCCTCCTCCTGGTCCTCCCCACCCCCGTGGTGCTCCTGGTCCTCCTCCTCGTCATCATCATCGGCTGCGGGAGGGGGGCTAGGACTAGGAGTGAGTACCCGCGTCGCATTCTTCCTACGCGGCCGCGTTGTGGTAGCGACAGGAGGGGGCTAGGAGGGGGGGTACTAGGTCGCCGCCTCGAAGTCCCTACACCTACCAAGTCCTTGAGCTTCTTTTTAAGACCGCCGCCCTTTTTTTTGGCGGCATGCTTCAATCACCTGCAAACACAAATGAAGAGAGTGGTTTATTAGTACGCAATATTGTAAAGAGATAAATATTAGTGAAAGCAACAGAAATATAAGTAGATGAACATTAATGAAAGCAACAATAATGCAAAAGGATGAACATTAATTAGTGGAAGCAACAAATAGCAAGCATAGAGTTCTCTATTACACGGAGTTATTACAAATAACCTAGCTAGACAATCTCTATTACACGGAGTTATTACAAATAACCTAGCTAGCCTCACAATTACTACTACAAAGATCAGTAGCCTGTGTCGCCGTCCGTGATTGGACCGCGTGTCTCATCATCGTCATCAGGCTCGGCGAACCAATAATCATCAATGAAACCTGGAGGTGGTCCATCTGCATCGAGGTCAATCCCTGCTCTGAACGCCTCGAGCAAACTCAGGTCTTCCGGGGCACAAACATCCTCAGCTTCATCTTCTGCATTGTCCCCATCCATGCCCGCATCTTCTTGTTCATCGTCTACGACCATGTCATCGATAGTCGGCAAGGCGATTGTGAAATGCCCGGGGAGCCCTTCTTCCTGATAGAACTCGACACTCTTTGCTGAGGGGTCTACGCGGCGGTAATCGTCCTTGTTTGGCGGGGGCGGCCTATTGCGTGAAGGCACCGTCATCACAACATCCCATCCATGTAGACGTTTTGTCGGGTTTCGGCACGCGTACGGGAGATAGAATACTTGAAAGGCCTGGGTAGCCAAGATGTACACATCCTCTCCCTTATAAACAGAGTTCCTTTCAACTTCGACCAACCCAATTTCAGGATCCCGTCTCACCCGACGTGGGTCAAACCAATGACATTTGAAGACGACGGGATTTAGCCCTTTCTGAAACCCGTAATTCAGCTCGTATATACCCTCGACTCTTCCATAGTAATGGAGCCCATCGTCACCTTGACATACCACCCCGCTATTTATTGTCTTCGCGTTGGGCCGGCTTGTTGTGTATTTATGGGTCTGGAAGCGATACCCGTTCACGTCATAGGAGTTGAACGCTTCGACGGAATGGTCAAAGCCCCTAGCAATTTTTCTTAGCTCTGACTTCATCTCTTTGTCAGTTCTTGCCTACAAGTTTAGCACGAGAAGTTTAGAACGAGAAATGACCGGTAAATGTCGGAAGTGCTAGCTAATTTGGGATAGAAAAGTACCAAATTACAAAACCAGCTACTGAAACCGAAACCGCCTCCCTTATCGAAAATTTGCTTGGATTCTTCCGGGGTAGGCTCCCTGTGGGTATTCTTCCAATGTATAGCCTTGAATTTCCTATACCGATGAAAAGAGGAAGAGTTAGCCACGAACATACGAGTGAATGTTTGCGAATAATTAAATGGTTCGCACTTACTCGATGTACGGCTTCACTTTGACCATGGTGTTTAAGACATACGAGTGGATCAAGGTCCGCTCATGTAGGTCCGTTCTGTACGGCTTCGAGCCACTTGACTTGCCACCAAGCCCCACGAAGATGCTAAGCTTGGGTACTTCTTCATTGTTGGCGGCATTGTAACGGAGGACCGGGTTGTGCTTTGTGGGAATGTTGGGATCATAGTGCTTAGTGGTGAAGTTTGCCACCTCCACGTTCAGGACTGCCTTGGCTATGGATGCTTCGATCTTGCATTTATTGCCAGTCATTTGACGAAGCTTTTGTGTTTCTCTCTCGGGACCAAACTGCCAACGGCCCCAATTCGGCCCCCCTTTAAGCACTCCTCCTCATGTGTTGCATCGGATTAAAAACCCTGGAGGAAAGATCTTCTCCAGATCGCAAAGCAACACGGGTGCCTCTTCATCCAGATTCTCAATCACTTTAGTGTCTAACTCCCTAGCACAAATCTGGCGGAAGAAAAAACTCAACCTCGCTAGCACTCGCCAAGTCGTCTCAGGGACATAGCCTCGAATCATCACCGGCATTATCCGCTCAAGCCATATGTGGTAGTCATGACTCTTCAGTCCTTGTACTCGCAACGTTTCAATGTTCAGACCCCTCATCCAGTTGGCTGCGAACCCATCGGGGAAAAACAAGGAGTCCTTCATCCATTGGAAGACCTCCCTTTTTTGGGCCTTTGTGAGGCAGAACGGAGCGTGTGGCTTAGTCCAAGTTTTTTTGGCACCATTAGGTGGCTGCATGTTCAACTCCGGCCTATCGCACCACATTTCTTGATCAATTCGAGCCTTTATGTTATCCTTCGTCTTCTCGGTGTCCACAATCGTGCTCCAAATGGCTTCACTGATATTCTTCTCGGTGTGCATTACATCAATGTTATGCGGGAGCTCGAGAAACTCAAAGTAAGGGAGCTTCCATAAGCACGGCTTGTGAGTCCATTGGTGTGTCTCCCCATATCCTAAGAAACCATTCCCATCAGGGCTAGGCTGAAGAGCATCTAACTCGGCCTTGATTTCCGTTCCGGTCTTCGGAATTGGCTTCGGGCCACGGACAACACGGCCTTTCTTGAAACTCTTTACATCACTCCTGTATGCATGCCTCCGCTCAAGGAACTGTCGAGCTTCATCAAAGCATGAATACTTGCCTCCCTTGTTTAGCCAGAAGAAAGTCACGGCCTGTCTGCACTGTGGGCAAGGCCACTTCCCATGTGTACACCACCCGCAGAACAAAGCACGTGCTGGCAGGTCATGCAGGGACGTGTGGTACCACACATACATATCGAAGTACTCCTTCTTTGATGCGTCATATGTTCGGATCCCGCGACCTTCCCAGCCACGAACCAAGTCATCCACTAGCGGTTCCAGGTACACATTCATGTTCTTGCCCGGGTATTTGGGCCCTGGGATTATCATCGACACAAACATGTTCTCTGATCTCATGCAGACGCCAGGGGGAGGTTCATGGGAATAACAAACACTGGCCAACAACTGTATACTGCAGCCGACATACCATATGGATTGAACCCATCGGTTGATATCGCAACTGCTACGCTCCTCGGGTCACCTGCTTTCAGTGGAAATTTCTTCACAAAGTTCTTCCATGCAGTACCATCCGACGGATGTATCATCTTGTCGGTGTATCTGTTTCCTTCCACGGCCCACCTCATCTGCTGGGCAGTATCCTCGGTCATGAAGAGCCGCTGGATCCTCGGTAGAACTGGAAGATAGCGGAGGATATTCTTGGCAACCGTGGTCTGCCTCTTCTGACCATCACCATTGCGGTCTACCTCAAAGTACCTAGAGGAATTGCATTTGATGCAATAATTTGTGTCAGCGTGCTCCTCTCTGAATAGCATGCATCCCTTTGGAAAAGCGTGTATCTGCTGAGATGACATCTTAAGGTCACTGAGCAATTTGGTCGAATAGTAGAAGTTTTGCGGCAAGAGGTGCCCTTTCGGCAGAAGGCTGCCTACGATGA
This sequence comes from Lolium multiflorum, assembly GCA_030979885.1. NCBI lineage: Eukaryota > Viridiplantae > Streptophyta > Magnoliopsida > Poales > Poaceae > Lolium > Lolium multiflorum. The sequence goes on along the minus strand of CM061748.1, from coordinate 155,522,883 downwards.
CCAGAAGTTCATCGAACCCATCTCTGCACAAGTTCCTATGGCACTTCAAGGCCATAAGGCGAGCGATGGCATCTAGTTGGGTAACCTCTGTATTTTCATGTAGGGGTTTCTGCGAAGCAAACAGAGCCTCATAGTACTCCTTTGTGTTTTCCTCCGGGTCCTCACTTGTCTCCGCATCCTGAGGTGTCTCCACCTCTACATGAGAGCTTTCAGGCACATTACCATTAGCCAAGTTTTCTAAGCACCTATCAAAACCAGTGTCATATTGCCCCCTAGGTTGAATCTGCCGCACCTCCTTCCTAGCACGTTTCTTTGCCTTTTCTCCATGGTAAGTCCAAATCCTGTAGGACGGTGTGAACCCAAACTTGATCAGGTGCATACTCATAGTTTCCTTGTCCTGTGCCTTTCGGTTAGCGCACTTACTACAAGGGCACCAAACACTTATAGGTCTGCTAGGGATGGCAAACGCCCTATCCACAAACTGCTCGGTCTTTTCTCCCCATTCATCAGTATAGTTCCACTGACTGATTCTGCCATCGTACATCCAGCCACGATTATCCATCCTCTAATCAGCAACAAAACAGACGAACATAGTATTTATATATCAAATAGGAAATAAATGCATCATATATTTATTTATTTTACGCGTGCATCAACCTGAAACTCTACTAGGTGGGCTCCTAGCAGCCGCCGGATCCGTAGATTGAGTACGTTCTCCCAGCTCTACCCCGATCCGAGACAGAATTTCGGCAGCACCTCCCCGCTGCTCTCCCGATACACGTCTCGGCAAAAAGCCGAGAGGGGTGTGCATCCGGAGAACAACGGGGAGGCGCTACCGAAATCCTGTCTCGGATCGGGGTAGAGCACGGAGAACGTACCCAACTACGCATCCGCCGGCTGTCCCGATAAATGCCGTAAGAGTTACGGTTCATAATATGCGAGACCACTAATGCATATTTATCCGCGTAACCCTTACGGTCGGGAAGAGACGCCTAGGTATCGCGACAGACTTGGTGATCTAGACATAAAGAAAAAACCTAGGTACAAGAGAGGCGAACGGATTCTCACCCTCGAAGCGTGACCGACAGCCGGCGAAGAAGACCAACGACCCTCTAAGAGAATCGTCGAAGAAGATCCGAAACGCCCCGTCAAACACCCCCGCGACGCCGCCCCTCGTGTCCACCTCGAAGCATCGCCTGCATAACAAAAAAAAACCAATTAGGGGCTATTAATAATTACCATGTATGCGCGTATATAGAGTATATGGAGCAGTAGAAAGCCAATGTTACTTTTGCTGCTTTGTGAATGAGGTAATGCAATGTTACATCTAAGAAGAGGACAGCGAGGGCTCGGAGCATTTGTCTTAACATGCTCCATCTTCTGGCTTACTAGACGCTCTGCTATGCACCAACTGCTTATATTTTACAAGACTTTGAACCATTTTTGATCCGTGGCAGAACTTTCAGTCACTTGCTCGCCATATGTGCATACCGGGATGCCAGTAAAGCTAGCTAGGCCGTCATCTCTACATAAAGACACGCACGGTGGCACGGAACCGTAAACAAACACTGCCCTAGCTAAACCCACTACTACAATGGAGCTCCTTGTGCTCCTTGCCGTTGGGTCCTGGCCTTTGTGCCGCTCCCAATGCCGACGACCATGTCGCCGTCCTGCGCCTGACCCTGACCTGACACGCCTCGCGCGCGCGCAGACAAAGAACCCTCCCGCCGCCGCCATGGGCGCCTTCCTCCCCCTCCTGCTGCTCGCCGTCGCGGCCAATGCCGGCCTGCTGGCCACGCCGTCGCAAGCCCTGACCCAGGACGGCCTCCACCTGCTCGACGCCAAGCGCGCGCTCACCGTGCCCGACGGCACGCTCACCGACTGGAACCCGACCGCCGCCACGCCCTGCGCCTGGACGGGCGTCACCTGCGACGCCGCCGGCGCCGTCACCGCGCTCTCCCTCGCTAACACCAACCTCGCCGGCCCGTTCCCCGCGTCGCTCTGCCGCATCAACTCCTTCGTCGGCCCGCTCCCCGCCGCGCTGGCCGGCCTCCCGGCCCCGTCGTGGTGGTGCTGCTGTACGAATGGGAAGGAGGAGGGGGGGGGGGCCTGACTGGGACCTGTGACCGGGGGAAGGGGCTGCGGCGGCGTGGTCGTGGGCCGCAGCGGCGGCTGGGAGGAGCAGGAGGTGGCGGCGACGGTCGCCAACGGCGCGGCGCCTGGGAGGAGCAGCAGGTGGCGGCGGCGGCGTGGCCGAGGTGGCGGCGCGGCGCCTGGGAGGAGCAGCAGGAGGCAGCGGCGGCGGCGTGGTCGAGGTGGCGGCGCGGCGCTGGGAGGAGCAGCAGGAGGCACGGCGGCGGCGTGGTCGAGGCGGCGGCGGCGCGGCGTGTGGGGAGGTCGATGCGGATGCGTGGAGGTGGGGCGGGGAGAAATTTCTCTGGCTCAGGACGTCCCGACCGCGCCTTATCCGCATTCTTTGCCGTGCGGCCTTCTTTGCCGTGCGGTAAAGAACCTTTGCCGTGCGGGGAAGCTTTGCCGTGCGCAGCAGTGCCTTTGCCGTGCGGCAGGATTCTTTGCCGTGCGCCTGCGCACGGCAAAGCATTTTTTTTTATTTTTACCACTTCTATAACACTAAGAATTTTAATTGTAAATTATCAATAACATTAAGTTTTATTTGTAAATTATATTAAACTTGTTTTTCAAAATGTGTATTATTTAATACTATATGTTTCATGTTTTTCAAGAAATGTGTGATTAACCATAACCCTAACCCTAACCCTAAATCCTAACCCATTGATCTAGCCACATTAATCATAACCCTAACCCTAAATCATATAACCCTAAATCATATAACCCTAAATCATAACCCTAACCCTAAACCCTAACCCTAAATCCTAACACATTAATACTTAACCATAAATCCTAACACATTAATACTTAACCATGCATCATAAACCCTAACTCTAACCCCGCTAAACCCTAAACCTATACCTAACCATAAATACTTACCCTTTAACCTAAATCTTTGGTTCTCCATGTGTATATGTACTAAACAAACCTAAAAGAATGAAAAGTTACATTGGTGCACCCTCGCGGAGAAATCTAGGGGTAGACCCCGGGCACACGTTCCGCTGTTTTGGGGGAGGAGGGGGAGAACGACGCCGGAGCACCGGAACCCCACCAAACCTTGCATGTGGACCTATGATATGTGTCAAAGTGTGGTGCAAGGTCTAATGGTGCAAAAGTAGCTCCCTAAACCCTAAACCCTAACCGGGAGGCTTCGAGCCCTAAACCCCTCTAAATCCCTAAACCACGACGCCGGAGCTGCAGAACCATGCATCATAAACCCTAACCCTAACCCTAAACCCTAAACCTAAACCTAACAATAAATACTTACCCTTTAACCTAAACCCTAGCCCTAGCCCCCAAACCCTAGCCCTAACCCTACACCTAACCCTAACCAGTAGACCAGGCACACCGTCGATCGTGTGATAATGGCTCTAGCTGCTGGTATATGTGCCAAAGGGTCCCAATCTTTGGTTCTCCATGTGTATATGTACTAAACAAACATAAAGGAATGAAAAGTTACATTGGTGCACCCTCGCGCGGAGAAATCTAGGGGGTAGACCCGCTGGGGCACACGTTCCGCTGTTTTGGGGGGAGGAGGGGGATAACGACCGCCGGAGCACCGGAACCCCACCAAACCTTGCATGTGGACCTATTCTATGTGTCAAAGTGTGATGCAAGGTGTGATTCACAAAATGGTGCATGGCATGGATCCCCGGTCTGACATTCCTCACCTTCGGGCGATAACACTTAACAGATTCCTGGACGTGTACGCTGAAGTGTCCCGCCGCGGGTATATCGGGGGCTAGACTGTGCCAAAGGGTGCCACACATGGTTTTCCATATGTCCATGGACTAAACAAACCTAAAAGAATGAAAAGTTACATTGGTGCACCCTCGCGCGGAGAAATCTAGGGGGGTAGACCCGCCGGGGCACACGTTCCGCTGTTTGGGGGAGGAGGGGGATAACGACCGCCGGAGCACCGGAACCCCACCAAACCTTGCATGTGGACCTATGATATGTGTCAAAGTGTGGTGCAAGGTCTAATGGTGCAAAAGTAGCTCCCCTAAACCCTAAACCCTAAACTGGGGAGGCTTCGAGCCCTAAACCCCTCTAAATCCCTAAACCACGACGCCGGAGCTGCAGAACCATGCATCATAAACCCAAACCCTAACCCTAAACCCTAAACCTAAACCTAACAATAAATACTTACCCTTTAACCTAAACCCTAGCCCTAGCCCCCAAACCCTAGCCCTAACCCTACACCTAACCCTAACCAGTAGACCAGGCACACCGTCGATCGTGTGATAATGGCTCTAGCTGCTAGTATATGTGCCAAAGGGTCCCAATCTTTGGTTATCCATGTGTATATGTACTAAACAAACATAAAGGAATGAAAAGTTACATTGGTGCACCCTCGCGCGGAGAAATCTAGGGGGTAGACCCGCCGGGGCACACGTTCCGCTTTTTGGGGGAGGAGGGGGATAACGACCGCCGGAGCACCGGAACCCCACCAAACCTTGCATGTGGACCTATTCTATGTGTCAAAGTGTGATGCAAGGTGTGATTCACAAAATGGTGCATGGCATGGATCCCCGGTCTGACATTCCTCACCTTCGGGCGATAACACTTAACAGATTCCTGGACGTGTACGCTGAAGTGTCCCGCCGCGGGTATATCGGGGGCTAGACTGTGCCAAAGGGTGCCACACATGGTTTTCCATATGTCCATGGACTAAACAAACCTAAACCTATGAAAAGTTACATTGGTGCACCTCGCGCGGAGAAATCTAGGGGTAGACCCGCCGGGGCACACGTTCCACTGTTTTGGGGGAAGGGGGATAACGACCGCCGGAGCACCGGAACCCCACCAAACCTTGCATGTGGACCTATGATATGTGTCAAAGTGTGGTGCAAGGTCTAATGGTGCAAAAGTAGCTCCCCTAAACCCTAAACCCTAAACCGGGAGGCTTCGAGCCCTAAACCCTCTAAATCCCTAAACCACGACGCCGGAGCTGCAGAACCATGCATCATAAACCCTAACCCTAACCCTAAACCCTAAACCTAAACCTAACAATAAATACTTACCCTTTAACCTAAACCCTAGCCCTAGCCCCCAAACCCTAGCCCTAACCCTACACCTAACCCTAACCAGTAGACCAGGCACCGTCGATCGTGTGATAATGGCTCTAGCTGCGGGTATATGTGCCAAAGGGTCCCAATCTTTGGTTCTCCATGTGTATATGTACTAAACAAACATAAAGGAATGAAAAGTTACATTGGTGCACCCTCGCGCGGAGAAATCTAGGGGTAGACCCGGGGCACACGTCGCTGTTTTGGGGAGGAGGATAACGACCGCCGGAGCACCGGAACCCCACCAAACCTTGCATGTGGAACTATGATATGTGTCAAAGTGTGGTGCAAGGTCTAATGGTGCAAAAGTAGCTCCCCTAAACCCTAAACCCTAAGGGGAGGCTTCGAGCCCTAAACCCTCTAAATCCGTAAACCACGACGCCGGAGCTGCAGAACCATGCATCATAAACCCTAACCCTAACCCTAAACCCTAAACCTAAACCTAACAATAAATACTTACCCTTTAACCTAAACCCTAGCCCTAGCCCCCAAACCCTAGCCCTAACCCTACACCTAACCCTAACCAGTAGACAGGCACACCGTCGATCGTGTGATAATGGCTCTAGCTGCGGGTATATGTGCCAAAGGGTCCCAATCTTTGGTTCTCCATGTGTATATGTACTAAACAAACATAAAGGAATGAAAAGTTACATTGGTGCACCCTCGCGCGGAGAAATCTAGGGGGGTAGACCCGCCGGGCACACGTTCCGCTGTTTTGGGGGGAGGAGGGGATAACGACCGCCGGAGCACCGGAACCCCACCAAACCTTGCATGTGGACCTATTCTATGTGTCAAAGTGTGATGCAAGGTGTGATTCACAAAATGGTGCATGGCATGGATCCCCGGTCTGACATTCCTCACCTTCGGGCGATAACACTTAACAGATTCCTGGACGTGTACGCTGAAGTGTCCCGCCGCGGGTATATCGGGGGCTAGACTGTGCCAAAGGGTGCCACACATGGTTTTCCATATGTCCATGGACTAAACAAACCTAAAACTATGAAAAGTTACATTGGTGCACCCTCGCGCGGAGAAATCTAGGGGGGTAGACCCGCCGGGGCACACGTTCCGCTGTTTTGGGGGAGGAGGGGGATAACGACCGCCGGAGCACCGGAACCCCACCAAACCTTGCATGTGGACCTATGATATGTGTCAAAGTGTGGTGCAAGGTCTAATGGTGCAAAAGTAGCTCCCCTAAACCCTAAACCCTAAGCGGGAGGCTTCGAGCCCTAAACCCCTCTAAATCCCTAAACCACGACGCCGGAGAGAACCATGCATCATAAACCCTAACCCTAACCCTAAACCCTAAACCTATACCTAACCATAAATACTTACCCTTTAACCTAAACCCTAGCCCTAGCCCCTAAACCCTAGCCCTAACCCTACACCTAACCCTAACCAGTAGACCAGGCACACCGTCGATCGTGTGATAATGGCTCTAGCTGCTGGTATATGTGCCAAAGGGTCCCAATCTTTGGTTCTCCATGTGTATATGTACTAAACAAACCTAAAAGAATGAAAAGTTACATTGGTGCACCCTCGCGCGGAGAAATCTAGGGGGTAGACCCGGGGGCACACGTTCCTGTTTTGGGGGAGGAGGGGGATAACGACCGCCGGAGCACCGGAACCCCACCAAACCTTGCATGTGGACCTATTCTATGTTTCAAAGTGTGATGCTAGGTGTAATTCACCAAATGGTGCATGGCATGGATCCCCGGTCTGACATTCCTCACCTTCGGGCGATAACACTTAACAGATTCCTGGACGTGTACGGTGAAGTGTCCCGCCGCGGGTATATCGGGGGCTAGACTGTGCCAAAGGGTACCACACATGGTTTTCCATATGTCCATGGACTAAACAAACCTAAAACTATGAAAAGGTATATTGGTGGAACGTCGCGCGGAGAAATCTAGGGGTAGACCCGCCGTCCCGCTGTTTTGGGGGGAAGGAGGGGGACGGCCGCCGGAGCACCGGAACCCTGATATATGTGGGGGATGAGCATGGAGACTAATTTTGTATTTCACATAGTGTAATAAATAGTCATCAAAAAGAAAAACTAATTAACAAAATAAATATAAGTAGTAGATGAAATAAAATAGTTAGAAAAACAAAAAAAATGTATATTGGCGCACGGCAAAGGGAGAAGCGCACGGCAAAGGACCTTTTGCCGTGCAACTTGTCTGTCTGCACGGCAAAGTTTGGCTGCACGGCAGTGCCCAGGCCTTTGCCGTGCGCTCTTTCTTTGCCGTGCGGCTTGCAGGGACTTTGCCGTCCCAAAATCTTTGCCGTGCGCTGCTCCCATTCTTTGCCGTGAGAAATTTCTTTGCCGTGCGCCATATCTTTCTTTGCCGTGATATGTTTCTTTGCCGTGCGCTGCGCTCATACTTTGCCGTGCATTTTTTCGTTGCCGTGCGCTCTTCTTGCTGCGCACGGCAAAGAAATCTTTGCCGTGCAGCAGCTCACGGCAAAGTTTGGCTGCACGGCAGCGCCTGATTTTCCCGTAGTGGTCGCTTTCATTGATGGACAATGAGCTTAATGGTTTAAACTTACTCGTTTTTTATATAATGAACAAAGAGAATCTATATTCTACATGCATATATATCTAGCTACGTAAGAGTTTCTGATTTTGTGGTCGATAATTAACTGTTGGGATTGATTGGCAAACGTAGATGATGCAACACAACAAAGAAATTTGTGCGGAAATTCAGACCAGAGACAGAATAGCTGCAACACGTAGGCGACAAGGAAATTTCAGACAGCGATGCGTAGTTTAGTCGTAGTCGTAGAGACGTCTGAAGATTAAACTTTTAGCAAGTGCAACTTCTTCGGCCAAGGCGTACGTGTGGCGGTGTGGGGCGGGTAGATAGCTAGGCGGCTTCTAGATACTCAACACTATCTAGCTTGTAGCGCTGCCAATGAAGATTTTTCACTTCCTCCTACCGATCCTTCTCTACCATGGATTCCAATTCGTGGCCTTCAGTGCTGCGGCCGATGACCACTTCGTCTTCTCCGGCTTCCAAGGTGCCAACCTCAGCCTCGACGGCACGGCCAAGGTCACGCAGGAAGGCCTCCTTGAGCTGACCAATGGTGCCGTGCAGCTCAAAGGCCACGCCTTCTTCCCGGTACCATTCCGCCTCCGCCGGTTGCCCGGAGGCGCGGTGCAGTCCTTCTCCACCTCCTTCGTGTTCGGCATCCTCACCACCTACCCCAACCTGAGCTGCCATGGCATCGCTTTCGTCATCGCGCCGAGCAAGGATTTCTCCACCGCTCTTGCTGCCCAGTACATGGGCCTCGCCAACATCGACAACAACGGCAACGCCAGCAACCACATCTTCGCTGCTGAGCTCGACACCATGCAGAACATCGAGTTCGAGGACATCGACAACAACCATGTCGGTGTGAACATCAACGGTCTTCGCTCCGTGCAGTCGCACGCTGCTGGCTACTACGGTACCAGCGAGAACAACAGCTTCCAGAGCATGAGCCTCATCAGCGGGGATGTTATGCGGGCGTGGGTGGATTATGACGGAGAGCTCGCACGGATTGACGTCACCATTGCTCCCATCCAGATGTCCAAACCAGCAAGGCCACTCGTCTCTGCCACGTACAACCTCTCCGACGTGCTAATGGAGCAAGCGTACATCGGCTTCTCTTCTGCGACTGGCCCGATCAACTCCCGGCACTACATTCTTGGCTGGAGCTTCGGCATCAACAGACCAGCTCCGGCCATCGACATCTCCAACCTGGCGAAGCTGCCTCTTCTTGGCTCCAAGCCAAGATCCAAGGTCCAGGAAATCCTGACACCAGTTGTTGTTGCAATATTCCTCCTTGCTCTGGGCATGGGTGTGGTTCTACTTGTACGAAAGAGATCGAGGTACGCTGAGCTAAGAGAAGATTGGGAGGTCCAGTTTGGACCACATCGGTTCTCCTACAAGGATTTGTTCCATGCGACCGATGGATTCGATGACAGGCACCTACTCGGCGCAGGTGGGTTCGGCAGGGTGTATAGAGGAGTGCTTCCGACATCCAGATTGGAGGTTGCTGTGAAGAGGGTGTCCCACGAGTCGAGGCAGGGCATCAAGGAGTTTGTCGCTGAGGTTGTCAGTATCGGCCACATCCGACACCGTAACCTCGTGCAGTTACTTGGTTACTGCCGGAGAAAAGGAGAACTTCTTTTGGTGTACAGCTACATGCCAAATGGAAGCCTTGATAAATATCTGCATTACGAAGGACAAAAGCCAGTACTGAACTGGGAGCATAGGTTTCAGATCATCAAAGGCATTGCATCTGGGTTGCTGTACCTTCATGACAAGTGGGAGAAAATTGTCATTCACCGAGACATCAAGGCAAGCAACGTGCTCCTCGACGAAGAAATGAACGGGCGGCTCGGTGATTTCGGCCTCTCAAGGCTGTACGACCATGGCACCGACCCCCAAACCACACATATGGTTGGCACCATGGGTTACATGGCCCCGGAGCTAGTACGCACGGGCAAGGCGTCACCTCCTACAGATGTGTTTGCTTTCGGCACGTTCCTCCTCGAGGTTACATGTGGACAAAGGCCTATCAGGGAAGACGCACAAGGCGACCAGTTTCTGTTGGTTGACTGGGCGCTGGAGCATTGGCATGGTGGGACGCTCCTCAAGACGGTGGATCCAAGGTTGCAAGGTGACTACGACGTCGACCAGGTGTCCCTTGTGCTGAAGCTTGGGCTGTTGTGCTCCCACCCTTACAACAATGCAAGGCCAAGAATGCAACATGTCATGGAGTACCTCGATGGAGACATGCCTATGCCGGAGTTGGCGCCGGCGCATCTGAGCTTCAATGTGATGGCCCTACTGAAAAACAAAGGCTTTGACCCGCATATAATGGCATCGGCACCATCGTCAGTGGTTAGCATCGGCGCTATATCTGATCTATCAGAAGGAAGGTGATGAAATGACATGTATCATGTCCTGTACTTGACTGGCCCATTTTGTTAGCTCTTATATAAATGTGAGTCTGTTACAAGTAAAATTAGGACTAAGTAGTAAATCAGATAAATGCTTGCTGCAAATGCTATTGCCACATGGATTGGTTGTTCCATCACGAGATGTACGTAAAATAAAGCTTGAAGAACAACATCCAAATCTGGCAAGAAAAAGGGCAATCCCATTGTTTACTGATGGACTTCCCTAAATTATGTTGCCGAAAGGCAGAGCTTGATTTGGATATTTGGTGTTGTCCAGTTACTTCTGAAGAAATGAAATGGTTTTATATACGCACTGAAATGGGGCATGAGAATATGAGATTCATGTTTTTCAGATACACATAGAAATATGCTGTAGCAAGTCCAACATTCCATTTCTGCATAAATTACATTATTTTTCTCTGAAACTGGTCCGGCGTAGTTGTCGAACAAAAATTGCATTGTCTGGCTTGAAAAGGACAAACAAGCTTTCAGTGTACCGACGGTTCCATGGACAAACATATTGTTACCAGGGGTGTTAAAAAACGGTTTGAGTTGAACCAAGGAAATCATGAGCCAATTTTTTGCACTAATTTGGTTGTCGTTATTGGAGCTACCGAAGGAAAATGAACTACGGCAGTGTTTATCGGATTACATAGTTCGCATAGAACCCAGGGGTTACTCTCGATGGGTTATATCATCTTATTCAAGTATTAAGACAATGCATAACTCCAATATACCGGTAAAGATATCTACTGTCAGACTTACCACACCACAGTACAGTGCACATGGATACCCTGTTTTCATTTTGATTTCTAAATAAGGAACTTGGCACCCTGATGATCGAAGCTACTAACGGTGGAATACTACAAGAACGCCATGAATTGAACTGAAATAAGTAGTTCTAATCCAGGTCATGCTCAAAAGAAAATTTGCACATGATGACACTAAATTAAAACTAAGCAGCTAAGTATCCGAGATTAATTGATTGCCAAGAATGCTATCCGAGAGTGTATGTACCGAATTTAATGGACTCATAATTAAAGTTAAAGAAATTATGATAATGTTTTCTTGGTTCTTTCATCGCTAGCAAGAGAGACAAGTGATTTTTTTATAGAGAAGTAACTAGATTTTTACATTTAGACATGGAAGGATATTTACCTTTCAGGATATATTTATAACAACGGAATGATATCTAAATGAGTTGATTTTCTATCTGGACAAGAAGCCCAATTATGTCTAACCATCCTGGCCAATTCCATCCAACTACATTTGGAAAGCACCAGCTCAAACCAGCCCACGTCGAGATCTTGACAGGATATCGCAAAAATGTCCATGTGTCCTTGAAATTCAAAAGGAAACAAAAAACTGGCTAAGTGCTATTTGTGCTGCAATTTTTTTATACAAACCTCTGCTAAACTGAAACCAGGACAAAAGATAGAACGTCATTACACACCTGAACCACCTTTCCTGCGTCAAGCATCGTCCTAGCCACCAAGCAAATATTTCCGTAGTTGCTGCAAGGCAATTGCTAACCCATAAATGAACAATTTGTATACTCCCGCTTTGCTCAAGCTAACCTCAGCCTTGATGCACACAATCACAATAGATAGACTCCTTGGACTAACCAATGACTCCTTTAACAAATTAACATCCAAACAGAAGTATTTAATCACTAGTAAGTTAATTCGGTTAACTTTGGGATATTTGTAGTTATCTTTGCATAGAGGATATGTCTGTAACTTTTGTGTATCTGATGAAAAACTCAAGGCCTAGTGAGGAAATTTGCAGTGGTTATGCAGAAAAACGAAAAACAAAAAAGACATACAAACAGAAGTGGAAACAGCAATCCACTAAAACTAGACCTGTAAATTTCTTCCTCATCTCTAGCAAGATAAGCTGCAAATAACTTCCCTTACAGAAAACTGGTAGACCTAGAAATGAGATAACACTGCAATCTTGTTATTCAAAATATCATGCTCTATTCTCATCCTTGGTATGGAGCATGGTATATCTATGATTTGGAATAAACAGAGGACAAGGTGTAAGAGATCTAAGGTATCGGATCTAAAATAAAATTAGAGATATATCATTCTTAAACCTACTTTAATAAAGAACTGAAACAAAAGATTCTACAATAATTATAATAGGAGTAGATTGCAACATGCGCCAGGTAGATCGCCACCTGTTTCACTTCCTTTTTGTGAAGCAAAAGAAGTTGTTCTGCTATTCAATTAGAAGAAGGATGCGGTTATGTGCATGCATGCCCCAATGAAGGGGAGGAAAAAGAAACCTAAGGAGCAACATGGACAGCCCTCACTTGATTCGCTTTGGAACAGGTTTCAAAAGATTTTTCAGTTTACATAGGGTCGATATTGTACTTTGCAGAATTTAAATATAATAATTATGGTGGTGTCCTACTACTGACCTCCTTGACAATGAATTTTATTGTGTATAGTCGACCTCATCTTACATATAGAAGAAATATTTTTATTCTCTGTAATAGAAGCATAAATCAGATGTATTCCAATAGATGTTTTCAAATGAACAAAATAAGTGATGATTTTGCACTTCTGTGCACAAGAATATTTTGCAGTAAACATCCATCGGCAGACGCTGTTTTAATGAGTAGGCCACAAAAGAAAAAAAAATATAACTGTCTGTTGTTTCTTTTGCAATCAGTCAACCTGGTTGCATTCAAGTAAAGTTCAGGTAATGGAACCGGTGTGGCTTCAATAAAGAGATTTTTTTGAGGTTAGATAGAGAGATATTTGAAACTGTACTCTACCAGATATCAGCAACCATGGGCCCAACTGTAACAGCTAGAACTAGGATCTAATAATCTAAAGCATATCATCTATTCTATCATCTAAGCCTTGATTAGAACAAACATATCTTGCAGTTTTGCACTAATTTAACAGAACCAGCTTCCATGCAGCTTCAGTTGATACACTGAGCCTATCCTTTTACTCTCTATTCTAGTTCCAGAACCTCTTGTCTTCTCGAAACACGGATTTGGCTCAGAATTGCACTTCTTCAGTTCCAGGGTTTCCTGAATTTGGAAGTTACCATTTTGACTTGTTAGCCTTGCTAGTTCACATGTAGTGTGTGGGAAGTGGGTTGTTTGTGTGATGCTGCCAAAAGCTTATGCAACTTGTATTGCATAGTGGTATTTATCAAGGTAGATACAACATGTAGATTTCTAAAGCCTTCTAGAGCTTTCTACTGCTATCCTTTTATAGCTTTCTACTACTAGAGTTAACCAGAGTGTTCTACTGGCTAAGACTTACATATGAATAGTACTACTAGAATGCACTAGAACATACTAGCACCTATAGTACTACTAGAACCTGCTAGTCCTACTAGAAGGTACTAACTTAACTCCAAAGCAAGGATTACTCTAACAATCCCCCCCCCTAATCCTTGCTCTTCGTGCTTGCGTGCTTGACTTGATCTGGACCATTCCAATTCTAGCTCGCAGCTCCTGAAACTTTACTCGCCCAAGTGATTTTGTCAAAATGTCAACGAGCTGATCCGAAGTATTGACGAAGCTAGCGTTGATGCTTCCATCTTCCAAGCAATCTCTGATGAAGTGATACCAAATATCAATATGTTTGTTGCGTTCATGGAAGACTGGATTTTCAGCTAATGCCAGGGCACTTGCTGTCCACCATTAGCTCAACTGTCTTAGCTTTTCTTCCTTGAAGTTCTCCAAGAAGTGGAGCCATCCAAATTTCTTGAGTTGCTGCAGTTGTGGCTGCTACATACTCTGCCTCAACCACTCTCTGCTTGAGAGATTGCCAACTCACCAAGCAGTTGCCGAGGAAGAATAGACTGCCACTCGTGCTCTTCCTAGTGTTAATGTTGCCGGCTAGGTCACTATCACTATAACCAATCAGTTGTGCCTACTTTGTCTTCCGCCGGTAGTGAAGACCATAGTGGGTCGTGGCAGCGACGTAGCTAAGAATTCTCTTCACAACCATCATGTGCTCCTGTGGTTGCCTATTCGACAGGAGGAGCTTTCCTCACGGAAGGGGGAAGAAGATGGGGCCAAAGGGTGGAGAGCCATCGGGACAGTGGTACGCGAATTACCCAGCTTCGGAACACGCTGAGGGTAGGGCCTACTGTTGCATGTCTGGAATTATCTGGGCGCTTGCGCGTGTTACAATGAGTTGTGGTTTTGCCTCTAGGGCTCCTAGGATCCGGCTTATATAGGCGCCGGATCTAGTTTTTCTACAGAGAGTCCTACCCAGATACAAGTTGCCTAACTATGGAATATTACTTTGCTGTGCATGTCAAGGATCTACCTATTCCTAACTTGTCATCATGGATTCGACTTTCTTCTGTAGGATAACGTAGCATAGAAAACAAAAAATTTCCTACCGCGAACACGCAATCCAAGCCAAGATGCAATCTAGAAGACGGTAGCAACGAGGGGATTATCGAGTCTCACCCTTGAAGAGATTCCAAAGCCTACAAGATGAGGCTCTTGTTGCTGCGGTAGACGATCACTTGCTGCAAAAGCGCGTAGAAGATCTTGATCACGGCGCCACGAACGGGCAGCACCTCCGTACTCGGTCACACGTTCGGTTGTTGATGAAGACGACGTCCACCTCCCCGTTCCAGCGGGCAGCGGAAGTAGTAGCTCCTCTTGAATCCGACAGCACGACGGCGTGGTGTCGGTGGCGGTGGAGAACTCCGGCGGAGCCGCTAAAGCACGCGGGAGCTATGGAGGAGAAGGGGGCAGCTAGGGTTTGGGAGGGGGTGGCCGGCCAAGGGGGCGGCCAGGTTGTGGTCTTGGTGTGGCCCCTCCCCTTGGCCCCTCATTATATAGGTGGAAGCCCCAATTGTTGGACTACAAGTCTCCGAATAAGACCCGAACCAAAACCTTCCATATGGTGGGAAACCTTCCCAAGCTAGGACTCCCACTAGAGGTGGGAGTTCCACCTTCCATATGGGGGTGGCGGCCCCCAAAGGGGAGTCCACTGGGACTCCACCCCACTAGGTTGGCCGGCCATGGAGGTGGAGTCCCATGTGGACTCCACCTTCCTAGGTGGTTTCTTCCGGACTTTTCTAGAACCTTCTAGAACCTTCCATAGAACCTTCCGCATCATTTTAATTCACAAAAAATGACATCCTATATATGAATCTTATTCTCCGGACCATTCCGGAACTCCTCGTGATGTCCGGGATCTCATCCGGGACTCCGAACAAATATTCGAACTCCATTCCATATTCAAGTTCTACCATTTCAACATCCAACTTTAAGTGTGTCACCCTACGGTTCGCGAACTATGCGGACATGGTTGAGTACTCACTCCGACCAATAACCAATAGCGGGATCTGGAGATCCATAATGGCTCCCACATGTTCAACGATGACTTAGTGATCGAATGAACCATTCACATACGATACCAATTCCCTTTGTCACGCGATATTTTACTTGTCCGAGGTTTGATCATCGGTATCACACTATACCTTGTTCAACCTCGTCTCTGACAAGTACTCTTACCGTGGTATGTGGTCTCTTATGAACTTATTCATATGCTTGCAAGACATTAGACGACATTCCACCGAGAGGGCCCAGAGTATATCTATCCGTCATCGGGATGGACAAATCCCACTGTTGATCCATATGCCTCAACTCATACTTTCCGGATACTTAATCCCACCTTTATAACCACCCATTTACGCAGTGGCGTTTGATGTAATCAAAGTACCTTTCCGGTATAAGTGATTTACATGATCTCATGGTCATAAGGACTAGGTAACTATGTAACGAAAGCTTATAGCAAATAACTTAATGACGTGATCTTATGCTACGCTTAATTGGGTGTGTCCATTACATCATTCATATAATGATATAATCTTATTATTAATAACATCCAATGTTCATGATTATGAAACTAATCATCTATTAATCAACAAGCTAGTTAAGAGGCTTACTAGGGACTCTTTGTTGTTTACATATCACACATGTATCAATGTTTCGGTTAATACAATTATAGCATGGTATATAAACATTTATCATAAACATAAAGATATATAATAACCACTTATATTATTGCCTCTTGGGCATATCTCCAACATCTTCATGGGCCTTCATGGATACGACTCCTTAGGTAGGTCAGGTTGGATCCGGATCCTTGTTACTGGGCTGCACATCTTCCATCTTCAATCAACAACAAGGCCGCCCGGTGGGCCATAAGCCACCACCACCATTTGTGGGCCACCCGGGCTTACCGGATAACATGCACTAGTGTGGGGTACCCGTTAATCATACCCACAACAGTAGCCCCCAGAGTTCTCTAAGATCCCCCTCATTGTCTCCGGCATCTCTTATTCGATCCAATTGAGTCGGAGACAGATAGAATCTTGAAGGACTCCAAAAACCTTTAAAATGCATTCTCCGTCTTCTCAAGTCCACTCGGTCAGTCGGAGAATCTTCTTGTTTGTGTTGTAAGCGTTATTTTCCGCCATCCCTTAAACCTGCAAAGTTCGCACGCCTTCCTAAGCCATATTTCATCAGGGCAGAAAATCCAGCACAAGATTACTCTCTTGATTAACAGTAATCTAAACAGTAAAATCACCTTTGATGTGCTTTCACCGCAAATGACCTAAGACACGTGTTGATCATCCAACGACTCGCCGTTAGCCATCGGATCCATCGCACGAATCTCAGAGCATTGTGGTGTAAATAGGTCTCCGGGGCGGTGAAATCCCCATTCTCACCCATTCCACTCTCACCTTCATCTTCCTCCTCGAGCCACCGGCGAACTCCAAACCTAGGTCGACGTCACTGCTTCCCGGTGCTCCGTCGCGCCATCATCTTTGAGGGAGCTTCGAGCTGCGCCGCACCACTATCGCCCGGAGGAGCGTGTCAAGCAACCGCCGCTTCCTCCCAGTCACCGACAACGACGTCGTTCGTGTCCTCTTCCTTGGTCCCGCGCGCCGCCAAGCCTCCACGACGGGAAACCGCGCTTCTCTCCCTGGTAGGTTCCTCCGACGAGTTCGTAGGAGCAGTTCCAGTGAATCTCGATGATCAACCTTCAGTAGAGTTTAGGCAAGAATTAAACTTGGATTATTTTCAATTTTCTAGATCTTGTAGAACATATGACCTTCATTGCTAGTGGTTTTAGTAGTTTCAACACTTAGCCGTTTCACCAATCTAGTCCTTAGCATATATTCCACTGTGTAGGTATGTCGGATCACGTTGGCACCAGTTTGTGCCGGAGAGATATGAACCAGAATCTCCATATGACCCTCCGCCAGTTATCCCAACCGTTTTACTCGCGGGCTGGTCTAGATCTGATCCTCCGGCCCAAGAAGAACCTGCAATCGTGGCACCAACTTCCATCCTCTCTCCTCCGACCACTTACGCTCCCCATTCTCCCCAATTTTCTAGCATCCACAAGGAATTTCTGGCAGAGCAAGAGGGATTGAGAAGGATGTAGGAGAAAGAGGCGGAGCAGAAGAAGGCCTCCAAAGTCGTAAATCGCGAGGGCCTCCGAGGGCCCTTGTATCCATGCCACCCGGATCCGGGCCAGATGCATATTTTACTCGATGAGGGCTTCTTGAAGAACAAGATCATCGAGTTCTTTGAACACGAAGCCGCTCCGGCTCCTCAGCCTGGATATATAGTTATGTGCCACGCCTGGATTGAGCCCTATCTCTTCCGCCTTCTAACTTTTTCTTGGAAGTGCTGGACAAGTACGGGCTCCAACCGCACAACATCTGCCGCAACAGCTATAGAGTTCTTGCCAACTTCTAAGCTATCTGCGAGGGATACTTGGGAGTGGAGCCGGACATTAAGCTATTCGAGTGGTATTCTCTACGAAACTTGATATGCACTGGTATTCTTTATTTTTTTGAGGAACTTATTCTTATAGATAGCGATGTCTACTTTTACCACATGTGCACATGCTGACATAATGTGTATAAAAGGTAAGACCAAAGACCATGTTTCTTCTGACTGAAAAAACATTTAAGTCACATTTTCTTACATGATTGAGCGAAGAAAATGATGCCAGCATTCAATGACTGTACACGATTAAGACAAGACTGGACAGTGGATACGAGAGTCCAAGAACTTTTAGGCAGTACTATGACATTGACCAGTCAAATTTGACTGTCGAGTACTCTAGAGAAACTGAAATATAGTTGTACAAGAGGATAAACACCACATGTAAGCTAAATATTGTTTCGTCAAGTACGTATTTCGTCATTATAAATCAGCATAAAATCATAAGAATCATTTCCTAGCTATAAAACGAAAACAGATCAAAGAGTAAATTTGACAGCGCGATAACTTAGTCTACTATTTTCTGGCAGCACATACAACACAAATTCACAAAAAAATGGGTTCATCGCGAAACTTAACGAATGCACATGTATTATGGAGATGTACATGTAGAATTTTTTATCAATTTTTTTTCACCATTTCGAAATATAACTTTTTGGTAGTGGGAGCATATACACCGGGAGCTGAATTGAATTTCCGCCACAAACTAGTAAGAATAACTTATACGTCGCTTGACTTGGTACCTGTACCTCTGATTGATTTTGGTCTCGCTCGTTCACATGCATCGATCACATGACTGCTTTGAACTATTCTCGTCTCTCGCTCGGAAGTTTGAACAGCTATCAAGTTGTGCCGTCCCTTTCATTGCTTGACTATTAACATAATGATTTTAATTTGCGCTTTTTAAATGAACAAGTGAATCTATTTATATCAAGATAAGTAAGATTTTATAGTTTTGTGGTCGCTAATTAACTGATGGGATCGATTAGCAGAGTAAATAATGCAAAAAAAAAAAAAAAAAATGAGACCCCCAGGACTAGCCCTTGGCGGCATTCAGAAGTTTAGCACAGAAGTGCCACGGTGCGTACGCACCCGCGAGTGAGTACCGGGACTCGAACTCGAGCGGGGGGACTTCCCAGGTATCATCACCCTGGTAGCCATCTGGGCTAGGCCTCAGTTGCAAGAAGACCAGAGAAATTTAAGACAGCTATTTGTGTGGAAATTCAGACCAGAGACTAGCTGCAACACGCGACACGGAAATTCCAGACCGCGATGCCTAATTTAGTCCTAGTAGTAGAGACGACAAAAGATTAAACTTAGCAAGTGGAGGTTCTTCGGCCAAGGTGTACTTCTGGGTTAGATAGCTAGGCTTCTAGTTATTCCAGTATCTAGCTTGTAGCGCTGCCAATGAAGATTTTTCACTTCCTCCTGCCGATCCTTCTCTTCCAAGGTTTCCATTGCGCGGCCTTCGGCGCCACCGGTGATGACCACTTTGTATTCTCCGGCTTCCACGGTGCCGACCTCAACCTCGATGGCACGGCGACGGTCACGCCGGAAGGCCTTCTTGAACTGACCAATGGTACAGTGCAGCTCAAAGGCCACGCATTCTTCCCGGCTCCATTCCGCCTCAGCAGATTTCCCGGAGGCACGGTGAAGTCCTTCTCTGCCTCCTTCGTGTTCGGAATCGTCACCGCCTACCCCAACCTGAGCTGCCATGGCATCGCTTTTGTGGTTGCGCCGAGCAAGAATTTCACCAGCACGCTTGCCGGCCAGTACATGGGTCTCACCAACATTGACAACAACGGCAACGCCAGCAACCACATCTTTGCCGCCGAGCTCGACACAATGCAGAACATCGAGTTCGAAGACATCGACAACAACCACATCGGTGTGAACATCAACGGTCTCCGCTCCGTGCGGTCCCACGCTGCTGGCTACTATATCAACAGCGAGAATGAAAGATTCCAGAGCATGAGCCTCATCAGCGGAGACGTGATGCAGGCGTGGGTGGATTACACCGAAGAGATCGCACAGATCGACGTCACCATTGCTCCCATCAAGATGTCCAAACCAGCAAGGCCACTTGTCTCTGCCATGTACAACCTCTCCGGTGTGCTAACGGAGCAAGCATACATCGGTTTCTCTTCTGCGACTGGCCCGATCAACTCTCGGCACTACATTCTTGGCTGGAGCTTTGGCATCAACCAACCTGCTCCGCCTGTCGACATCGCCAAGCTGCCGAAGATGCCTCGTCTTGACTCCAAGCCAAGATCCAAGGTTCAAGAAATCCTGACACCAGTAGCTGTTGCAGCATTCCTCCTTGCTCTGGGAATTGTTGCAGTTCTACTTCTGCGAAAGAGATTGAGGTATGCCGAGCTACGAGAAGATTGGGAGGTTGATTTTGGACCACATCGATTCTCCTACAAGGATTTGTACCATGCAACCGATGGATTCAACGAAAAGCACCTACTGGGTGTGGGTGGGTTCGGCAAGGTGTATAAAGGAGTGCTTCGGACATCCAGATTGGAGGTTGCAGTGAAGAGGGTGACGCACGAGTCAAGGCAGGGCATAAAAGAGTTTGTCGCTGAGGTTGTCAGTATTGGTCACATCCGACATCGTAACATCGTGGAGTTACTTGGTTATTGCAGGAGAAGAGGCGAACTTCTGTTGGTGTACGGATATATGCCAAATGGTAGTCTTGATAAATACCTGCACTACGAATTGGGCAAACCAGTACTGAGCTGGGCTCACAGGTTTCAGATCATCAAAGGCGTTGCATCTGGATTGCTCTACCTTCATGAGAAGTGGGAGAAAGTTGTCATTCACCGGGATGTCAAAGCAAGCAACGTACTCCTCGACAAAGAAATGAACGGCCGCCTAGGTGACTTCGGCCTCTCAAGGCTGTACGACCATGGCACCGATCCTCAAACCACACATATGGTTGGCACCATGGGTTACATGGCCCCGGAGCAAGTACGCATGGGGAAGGCATCACCTCCTACAGATGTGTTTGCTTTCGGCACGTTCCTCCTCGAGGTTACATGTGGACAAAGGCCTATCAGGGAAGACGCACGAGGCGGCCAGTTTCTGTTGGTTGACTGGGTGCTGGAGCATTGGCATGGCGGGATGCTTCTCGAGACCGTGGATCCAAGGCTTCTAGAGGATTACGATGTTGACGAGGTGTCCCTTGTGCTGAAGCTTGGGCTGTTGTGCTCCCACCCTTACAACAATGCAAGGCCAAGCATACAACAGGTCATGGAGTACCTTGACAGAGACACGCCTCTCCCGGAGTTGGCGTCGGCACATTTGAGCTTCAATGTGATGGCCGTATTGAAAAACAAAGGCTTTGATCCCCATATAATGGCATATCCGCCATCGTTAGTGGTTAGCATCGGCACTATATCTGATCTATCCGGAGGAAGATGATGAAATGACATGTGTCATGTCCTGTGTGCTTGAATGGATCATTTTGTTAGCTCTTATATATAAAAAAAATAAAGGTTGAAGAACAACATCCATATCTAGCAAGAAAATGGGCAAGCCCAACTCCCATGAAGTATGCTGACGAAAAATAACAGTAGAAGCAGTTCTCGATTTGGATATTTGGTGTTGTCCAGTTAATTTTGAAGAAAATGAAATGGTTTTTTTATATGCACTAAAATGGGGCATGAGATTCATGTTTTTCAGATATGCACTGAAATGTGTTGTAGCAAGTTCAACAATATTCCATCTCTGCATGAATTACATTATTTTTGTCTGAAACTGAGCAGGCGTACTAGTCAAACAAACTTGCAGTGTCTTGCTTGAAAAGAAGAGAAAAGTTTTCAGTGTTCTGACGGTTCCATGGACAATAACATTTTTACCAGGGGTGTTAAAAAACGGCTTGAGTTAAACCATGGAAATCATAGGCCAATTTTTGCACTAGTTTCGGTATCTCTGATTGGAGCTACTGAAGAACAGTGAACTACGTCAGTTTTCACCCCCAGGTTTGGACACCCCTAACTGTTACTCTGGATGGTATACATCATCTTATTCAATTATTAAGACAATGCACAACTCCAATATACCGGTAAAGATATTTAGTGTCAGGGTTACCACAGTGCAGTGCACATGGATACCCTTTCTCCATTTAGATTTCCGAATAAGGGGCTTGGCACCCTGATGATCAAAGCTACTAACAGTGGAATGAATGCCGTGAATTGAAAAGAAATAAGCAACTATAATCCCGGTCATGCTCAAAATAAAATACTGCACATGATGCCATTAAATTAAACTAAGCAGGTAAGTATCCGAGATTAATTAATTGTCAGAGTTCTATAGGACGGCGGTTCGACCCGCAATGTTGTATGGCGCTGAGTGTTGGCCGACTAAAAGGCGACATGATCAACAGTTAGGTGTGGCGGAGATGCGCATGTTGAGATGGATGTGTGGCCACACGAGGAAGGACCGAGTCCGGAATGATGATATACGAGATAGAGTTGGGGTAGCACCGATTGCAGAGAAGCTTGTCCAACATCGTCTAAGATGGTTTGGGCATATTCAGCGCAGGCCTCCCGAAGCTCCAGTGCAAAGTGGACGGCTAAAGTGTGCTGATAATGTCAAGAGATGACGGCGTAGACCAAACTTGACATGGGAGGAGTCCGTAAAGAGAGATCTGAAGAACTGAGTATCACCAAAGAACTAGCTATGAAAAAAGCCGCGTGGAAGATTGCTATTCATGTGCCAGAACCATGAATTGGTTACGAGATCTTATGGATTTTACCTCTAGCCTACCCAACTTGTTTGGAAATAAAAGCTTTATTGTTATTGTTGTTGAGTGCTATCGGAGAGCGTATGTACCAAATTTAATGGAGTCCCAGTGAAAGTTAAAGCAAAGATGATAATGTTATCTTGATTTCATCATCGCTAGCAAGAGAGACAGGTGAATTGTGTTTCATAGAGGCATAATGAGATTTTTTACATTTAGACAAGGAAGGATATTTACCTTTCAGGATATATTTATAGCAACGGAAGGATATCTACATGATTTGATTTGCCATCTGGACAAGAAGCCCAATTATGTCTAACCATCCTGACCTATTCCAGCCCACTACATTTGGAAAGCGCCAGCTCAAATCAGCCCACAGCCCACATCGAGAGCTTGGTAGGAAAAATATCCATAGGTGTTCCTGAAATAAATTAAGATTATAAAACTGGCTAACTGCTATTTGCGTTGCGAAACAAAACTTGATACAAACTTATTATGAACTGCCCATCTCCAGAAATTCAGGGCCCTGTGCGAGATTTTAAAGGGGCCCTAAATTTTGCTAAATTCATGCACTTTCTCCTGCCTAATCTATATCTCTTATAAAGAAAAATCCCACTAGAGGATCGTTTAAGTTGTCTGTCTTAACATGCAAGCTATCCACATCATTCATTCTATTAGCCATTCAATCGTCCATGTCATCTCCTACTAACATTCATTAATACTCTACATGCAAGTCACATCATCTATTTTCTAAGCCATCCAATTATCCATATCATCAACTTTTAGCCGCCAACTATATAACCATTTTAAGTCAGTTTTTTAAAGTTAGCCTCTTGACTATTTACGCCAATTGAATCCTGCATATTCCTACAAATTAAATAACATCATATTCCAATCAACTTATATTTTTTTGTTTTTTACAAAACAGAGTTATCGGAGAAATTCTTGCTGCAACGCGCGGGGTATCCTTCTAGTTTTATTAACAAGGCAGCCGTACGTTCAAATACTATGTCCAGTTCACATTGGCATCAATTAATTGATGACCGAGGGGTAACTAATATTATTATTTTTAGTAAAGTATACTTTTGAGTAAGTGATGATAAACTCGGACTGGCATGATGGCTTCAGCCTTCATGGATCAGGAGACGGTGCATCGGCCGTCGGGTTGAGCGAGAACGAAAAATGTGAAATGTCGGAGGGGGAGGCTCGTGTGCGGAACAGACTGAAGTAGTCATTGGCCAGTTTGTTCTTCTATTGGTCTTGGCTGCCATAAAGATAAATGTGGGTAATTCGTATATACTACTCGTGTGATGTTATAATATGAACCATCTTAGCAAAAAAAAAGTAAATTTTATTAGGTCTAACATTAGACGAGTACAAAACGTGGAAGGCGAGTGTAATACGGACACGCTCTTTACACATCCCAGTGAGGCTAGACAGCAAACAAGATTAGAACGATCAAGAGGCGCACCATGAGTTTGATTGCACGGCGGCGTCAAATACAAGTCGAGCTCAGCTGCCGCCGCTATGTGCCAATCCGTGTAGCTGGGCCGCCTCTTCGCCCTCGACGAAGGGACCGTCGCGGACTGGGATCCCTCCACCCGCCATGGTCAGAGTTTCTGCCCTCGACACCATTGACCGGTCGATTCGTGGTTACAGGTTAGGCTGGGGATCGATTTAGCATCTAGATTTCAACTGCATCGCAGTCACGCATGGCTGAGACTTCGGGAGATCAAGTCTGCGGGCAGATATAGCTTTGGGCCTAAGATTTGTGGCGTTAATTAATAGCTGGACCTAGGATTTGGGGGCCCAAAATTTTGGGGGCTCTGTTCCATTGCACAGCTCCCACGTGGCCATGGACGGGCCAGTGAAACCAAGGCAACTTTACTACACACCTGAACCACCATTTCTGCCTCAAGCATCGATCGTCCTAACCGCCAAGCACGATTTCCACAATCCTAAGGCCGTTGCTAACCCATAAATGACCAATTTGTTTACTCCCGCTTCGCCCAAGCTAACCTCAGCCTTGATGGACATAATCACACTAGATGGACTCCTTGACCTAACCAATGGCACATTGAACATCCACACAGAAGTATTTAATCAGTAGTAAGAGAATTCGATAAAATTTGGGATATTTGTACTACTCCCTCCATACCGGTTTATAAGCACATTTCTAGATTGGAGAAGAACTTTGACCATTAATTTGGTCAACAAGATATGGAATATTTACCACAAAAGTTATACCGTTGGAAACTTTATTTGCATACGAATCCAATGGTATAATTTTTGAGACATATAAATTATATTTGGTTGACCAAATTAATGGCCAAAGGATTTCTTGAAACACGTAATAGGCCTATAAACCGGTATGGAGGGAGTAGTAATCTTTGCATAGAGGTTATCTCTGTTAATTTGGTTTTTTTTTAGCATAATCCCCTTCTTTATTCAACCTTCAGAGGTTACAGGGATGTTTACACCCTCAGGTGGATCTAAAAACCAGACTAATCGACCAAATTCACTATGAACCGCAAACCTTGCTAGATGATGAGCATCCTTGTTTGCTGATCTGCGTTCAAAAATAACCGAGAAGTCCTGGAAATGGCTTCTCCTCGCCATCATCTCCTGAATAATATGAGCGTAAGTGCCTTTACTTCCTTCATTATAACTTTTAACGACCGATAAACAATCACTTGCTATCTGCACCCTTGGTGCCGCAATGTCTGCCGCCAGCGACATTGCTTCCCGACACGCCAAAGCTTCCAAAGTCTCTGGATCACTTCGTCCATGGAAGATGGCCGCCGAAGCTCCTCGGTAAACACCAGTGCTATCTCTCACGATAGCAGCAACAGCACCCATGTTCAGATTTTTAGCAACAGTCGCGTCAACATTGATCTTGATAACTCCGACAGGTGGCGCAGCCCACCTGGGCTGGTTTGCTGAGCGAGGTCTCTCGTTGTTCACTTTTTTCTTTATCTCTTCCGCACTCCCCAAGTCTGCCACAAAATTCTGAATGAAAGCATAAGTAGACAGGGGGCTTTGGTAGACCCCCTCGTGGATCACCTTTCTTTTCGCGTACCATATCGCCCACAGTGAGACAAAACATGTAACCTGATCCTTTGCTGACAAAGTATCGATCATATTAAATATGAAATCCAGAGCATGATCAGTAGCAGAGCTGCACACATGCTCAACTATGTTCTCATCCACTAATGCCCAGACACTTCTTGCCATGTTGCATTCAACGAGTGAATGTTTCCATGAATCTTGAGCCCCACAAACATGGCATCGGTCATTATCACTCATATTCTTGTGAAGACGAACATCAGCAGTCGGTAGAACATTTTTTATTTTAGATGGTACTTGGGTTTTCCACAAGGATGACCAATGTTTTTGCCGCCCCTGGCCATCTGACACTGCTGCCGTCCCTTCCAACCAGGCTTCCCTTCTATCTCTCGTCTCTACCAACATCCGATACGCAGATCGTACCGTGAAAAACCCGCGTTTCTCATAATGCCAAGCCCAGAAGTCCTCTTGTTGCATCGTACTCAGAGAAATGTCTCGGATTATATCAGCATCAATGGGCAGGAAGAAACGATCCAGCTTATCTTCATCCCAAGAAGCACATCTCGTATCTATAAAATCTTTGGCTAGAACTGGTGCATTACTCTCTTTGCAACAAACCGACCTCAACATACCATTTCTTGGGATCCAGTTGTCATTCCACACATTTGTTGACTGACCATCACTAATCCTCCTGATCAATCCTTGTTTCAGAACACCCACCCCTTCATGGATTCCTCTCCAAACTTGAGAGGGGTCTCTCTGTTAATTTGGTGTATCTGATGAGAAACTCAAGGCCATTTGAGGAAATGATG